>CM055126.1:216225101-216801060 GCA_029206835.1 Rana muscosa
TGGGCTGATCAGGGCTGGTGCAAGGATTTTTTGACACCCGGCCTAGGCGAACCTCATTTTGCCATCCCCTTGGCTCCGCCCCTGACTCCACCCCATTCGCCCATGCCATGTAACCTACCTGCCTCCTACACTGACCACTGCATGAACCTACCTGCCCCCTACACTGACCTACCTGATTCCTAATACAATGTCAGTGTTCTTCACTCACTATGGCTCTGCATGCATCCGACAATTCTGCCAGTGCCAGGAACAAACCCTGCGTCTGTGCCTCCAGGCTCCAGCTGTTACCAGCCCCGGAGCACCCACTACTCCGATCCGATTAGGCTATAGCACACGCTGCCGCTGTACAGGACAGGCCAGGAGGGAGAGCGGCCTGTACGAATTGATTGCAGTGACACGGTGGGGGGGGGGGGGGGTCGGGTCACATATGACTCAATAGGAATCACGTATGGGCAGAGCTGGCTGTACTGGGACATCAGTCACCAAAGACTCAGAAAGACAGACAGACAGGTCACTGATCAGAGGTGGCGGCGCGCAGGGGATGTGTGTATCTGTTCCGTTGGGACACAGTCCTCCAGTGCTGCGCCGCGCCTGTGACACTACTTACTTACGGAGGGAGTGGCTGCGGCCTGAGTTAGTTACATGCTGCGGACAGAGGCTTCCCCTGCATACAGTCGGCACTGCACTGACTTGCATAGCGCAGAGACCAGCAGGAGACAGAGTAGGGAAACCAGCGGCAGTGCGCCCTAGACTGCTGCCTAGTGGTAGCACCGGCCGTGGGGCTGATGTGTGACAGGCAGGATGTGTGGGCTTGTGGGTTGGAAGCAGGATGTGGCAGAGGATGACATGTGACAGGCAGGATGTTGCACGAGCGGACGTGTGAAAGGCAGGATGAGCCGCAGGCTGACTTGTGAAAGGCAGGATGAGCCGCAGGCTGACTTGTGACAGGCAGGATGAGCCGCAGGCTGACTTATGACAGGCAGGATGAGGCGCAGGCCGACGTGTGGCAGGCGGGACGAGGCGCAGGCCGACGTGTGGCAGGCGGGACGAGGCGCAGGCCGACGTGTGGCAGGCGGGACGAGGCGCAGGCCGATGTGTGGCAGGCGGGACGAGGCGCAGGCCGATGTGTGGCAGGCGGGACGAGGCGCAGGCCGATGTGTGGCAGGCGGGACGAGGCGCAGGCCGATGTGTGGCAGGCGGGACGAGGCGCAGGCCGATGTGTGGCAGGCGGGACGAGGCGCAGGCTGATGTGTGGCAGGAAGAGCGCAACTCGGGCTGATGTATGCCAGGCAAGATGGAGCGCAGGATGACGTGTGACAGGCAGGACGAGGCGCACAGAGGAAGAGGCACAGGCTGAAGTGGGACGAGGAGCAGGCCGTCGTGTGACGGGCGGGACGAGACGAGGAGCAGGCCGACGTATGACGGACGGGATGAGGTGCAGGCTAAAGTGTGACAGGAAGAGCGAAACACGGGCTGATGTACGACAGGCAAGATGGAGCGCAGGCTGAAGTGTGAAAGGCAGGTTGAGGTGCAAGCTGACTTGACAGGGTGTGATGTGGGCTAAAGTGTGACGCTGGTTGACGTGTGACAGGCAAGATGAGGCGCTGGTTGACGTGTGACAGGCAGGATGAGGCGCTGGTTGACAGGCAGGATGAGGCGCTGGTTGACGTGTGACAGGCAGGATGAGGCGCTGGTTGACAGGCAGGATGAGGCGCTGGTTGACGTGTGACAGGCAGGATGAGGCGCTGGTTGACGTGTGACAGGCAGGATGAGGTGCAAGCTGACTTAACAGACAGGGTGTGATGTGGGCTGAAGTGTGACGCTGGTTGACGTGTGACAGGCATGATGGGGCGCTCATTGACATGTGACAGGCAGGGTATGGTGGTTGACCTGTAACAGGCAGGATGAGGCGCTGGTTGGTTTGCAACAGGTGGGATGCAATGTGGACTGACATGACACATTATGGTTATGTAAGGCGGGGGACGAGCACAGATTCATGTGATGATGTGATAATTGATCTGTACTCTCCTCCTTCCCTGCAGGTTTCTCCATACTGGGCATGCTGATCGGATTCCAGTACCTGGAGGTTATACCGGACCCCCCAGCTACCTCCATCAAGAAGAGAAACTGACACCAGAGACCTATCACCCTGTCATGTCCCTGGGCCCTCCCATCACAAGGTGCCAAAAGAAATCAGGCGGAGTGCAGGAGGGACAAAACATTCCATAACGTGCCACTTTCCTTCATATAATTTTTATTTAAATAAAGAGAAGACATTATCTGGGTGTCCTTGTCACCATATGCCCCATGATTGTGCACGCTCCAGTCTTTGGTAGTCCAGCCCTGAGTCTTGAAGTCGGTGGGGGCCCTGCCCTGCCCTCAGGGGTCCTGGGGAAGCAGAGGAGCTGGCCCCTCACCGCTTTCTGCTGTAGTCCTGGTCATCACCACCTCCACCTGTTGCTGTACGGGTGCCTGGAGGAAAGATAAGATGTCTTAATCTGTGCACGGTACCTGAACCATCACCCCTCACCAACCACCACCAAAGCGGTGCCAAACCAAAGCCAAGGAGTTAGTGCACATCGCATGCCACACACAGACATCCCCAGACAAACCAAAGTTAATGGAACAGACCCCTCTGTTACCTCCCCCCAATTGTAGCACTGGGGTCTCCAGACCACCACAGACAATTCCAGCACCCAGAATTTCTGGGCTGCTCACTGACTTTTTATGCTGAAAATCAGCATGTGTAGCCGCTGGAATCTGACAGATCACTGGGTCTTCCTTCCATCCTGGAGGAGTTTCTTATTGTCTGAAAGGTAATGGTGTCCCCAGCTATTACAATTAGGGCTAGGATTGGAGTTGCACTGGAGGGGACTGTTCCATGATGTACAATCTTCACCACAGAAGGTGAAATAATAGAAGCTGTTCAACACAGCACTTACCTTTCAGCGAGCGGTCACATACCGCACCATACCGTATGTCCACAATGGGGCTTTCTTGCAGAGGCTGCAATAATAGAAGCTGTCAGCAGAGGGCGTTCTGCACCATTCACCCCACAATGGCAGCTTTGTCAGAGGCTGCCACAAAAGAGAGTTGTCAGCATAGGAAACTCTGCACTGTTCACCCTAGACCAGGGGCCTTAAACTGGTGGCCCTCCAGCTGTTGCAAAACTACAAGTCCCATCATGCCTCTGCCTGTGGGAGTCATGCTTGTAACTGTCAGCCTTGCCATGTCTCATGGGACTTGTAGTTTCGCAACAGCTGGAGGGCCGCCAATTTGAGACCCCTGCCCTAGACCATTGGTCTCTAAACTGTGGCCCTTTGCTTGCCTTTATCTGGCTCTGGGGGTACTATTCCTTCCATTGACACCAGCAATGGGGAACCACTCATGACTACAGGTACTATGTATTTTTTTTTACTCCCACTGACGCTGGGGCATTTTCTACTTCCACTGGCCCTCCTAAAAACTGAAGGACAGAAAACTGGCCCTTTGTTTAGAAAGTTTGGAGACCCCTGCCCTAGACTGACACCTTTCAGAGGCTGCAACAATAGAAGCTGTCAGCAGGGGGGGGCTCTGCATTGTTCACCCAGCACTGGCAGCTCTCAGAGGCTGCAACAACATGAGCTGTCAGCAGAGGGTGCTCTACACCAGCTATTCTCTACCAAGGTTCTGTGAAACCCTACAGTTCCTCCAGAGCAGGGGTCTTCAAACTATGACCCCTCCCAGTGTTCAGGAACTACAATTCCAATCATGCCTAGTCATGCTGTGAATGTCAGAGTTTTGCAATGCCTCATGGGATTTGTAGTTCCGCAACAGCTGGAGGGCCGTAGTTTGAGGATCCCTGCTCCAGAGGTTGCTAGGGGTTCCTTGAGCAAGTGACCAATTGTCCTCCCACCTTATGGTGCCTGCGCAGTTCCAGGCCAAGCACCACTTGGTTAGTTGCATGGCACCAATGATCTTTTTTTTAGCTTGCTGTAAGGACATTCTTCACACTGACCACCAACGTAAGGGGCATTTCTTAGTAGGGGCTCCCTGAGACCTGCAAATTGTTATAAAGATTCCTCTGGGGTAAAAAGGTTGGGAAAGGCTGCCCTACACCAGTCAACCCACACTGGTGGCTCTCAGAGGCTGCAATAATATGAACTTTCAGTAGAGGGTGCTCTGCACCATTTACCCCACACTGGCTGCTTTTGCACAAATCAGAGACTGTGATTGGATGATTAGTGATCAATAAATATTCCTCGTGTGTGGATTGTGCTTGAAATACTCTATATTTCCATCGCACACGTTCCTGGAGAAAGCTCCAGGAGTTTTGGGTGCAGCAGCAACCACCAGCTGGAGACTGGATCAGAAAGCCACAATGAGGAGATTTGCCAGCACACCACAGATCATCAAGTAGAGTCCAAACGGTTTTTAATAAAGCATGATCGCATCACAAAAAAATAGTGCAACGTTTTGGAGTCACGTAGGACCCCTTTGTCATTCGTGTTCACATGCCTGACGAAAGGGTCCTGCGTGACTTTTTTGTGATGCGACATGCTTTAATAAAAAACATTTGGACTCTACTTGATGATCCGTGGTGTGCTGGCAAATACCCTCATTGTGGATTGTGCTTGATTCCCCCTACACGACTTAAGCCTCGTACACACCATCGGATTTTCTGCATGACAAAGCCTCTGACTTTTGTCCGAAGGGCGTTGGCAAAAACTTGTCTTGCATACAAACCACACAAAATTGTCGGCCAACAAACACGAACGTAGTTACGTACTACGTAGTTTTTCAGCGCTTTAGCGGCACCTGCTAATGTGTTTGGTGAGCATCGATTCCGAGCATGCGGAAAATCCGACAACAGATCGTTGTTTGCGGAAATTTTTAAAGCCTGCCATCCAACATTTGTGAGCGTACAAACGGTCGGATTTTACGCCAACAGCCTGTCATCACACAATTCCCGTCGGAAAATCTGATCGTGTGTACGAGGCTTTAGGCCGGCTATAGATGGAGCAAATTTCAATCAACTTGCCACATTCAGCCTGCCCATTAATGGTTCGAATCTTGGCCGGTTCCTGCTGAACTGGCTGAGATTTAAACCATGTATGGCCGGCCTAACTCTGGGCTATTGCAGGTCAGTCCAGAGAACCCCTGGAGATTACTTTCTGTATCCCATAAGCTTGCACTCTTTGTGAACTGAGCAACTTGTTTTTATTATGGAATCCTTACCCTACAACACTGGTTGTCATCGGATCCTTCAGCCAAGTCTACAGAGAGCTGTATTATTGTGGAGCAACCAGGGGAGGGCTGGCGGCCTTAGGCCTGGGGGGGAAAGTCCAGTCAAGTGGCCCATTGAACCGCCGAATCAGCTCACCATTCATGGCCCACCTGGGTTTTCAATGCAGCATCACCAGTGCCCATCAGTGCAACCAACTCCAGTGCCCATCAATGCAGCCTGATCACTGGGGCAGGTTACATGGGGGGGAGATGGGGGGTCAGCTAGGGGTTTCAGGGTCTCTCACCTCAGCGATCTCAGCTCAGCAGGTCCTTGCACGCCACGGTTTCCTGGGGGGTAACGCTCCTGATCCTGGGGTCAAGTTGCAGCCAGCGCCCAGCCCTGCAGCCCTTCGTCCCGACTCACTGGCACCCCCTGCCTCTGCCTGCTTCCAAGAATCAGGTCCCAGGGAGTTGTAGTTTCCTCTGCGCCGCTGTGTTTTCCACCCACCAGAAGCTTGAGTGCGGACTACAACTCCCGGAATGCAACAGCTAGTGGTCGGCCACCATGGCCACGCCCCCGGCCCGACTTCCTAGACCAGATTAAAAAAGAAAATGGTAGCGGGCAGCGGCTGCCGGCCATTTTGCATATAAGTTAGGGCGGCCTGGGAGGCAATTGCCACCCTGCCCCCTGGCCCAGCCCTCCCCTGGGAGCAACCAGTTCCAGGTTCCGTGTCATTCTATTGCCTGATAATAGAGGAACACAGACAGCATTTCACATGTATGGAATCCCTCTCATCCACCAGAGTCTTATGCCGCGTACACATGATCGGAAATTCCGACAACAAATGTCCAATGTGAGCTTTTGGTCGGAAATTCCGACCGTGCTTAGGCTCCATCGGACATTTGCTGTCGGAATTCCCGCCAACAAAAGATTGAGAGCAGGTTCTCTATTTTTCCGACGGAAAAAGTTCTTATCGGAAATTCCGATCGTCTGTATGCAATTCCGACGCACAAAAAAAACAAAACACGCATGCTCAGAATCAAGCAGAAGAGCTGAACTGCCTATTAAGCTTCATTGATCTGGGCTCGTCGTACATCTTGTACGTCACCGCGTTCTTGGCGGTCGGAATTTCCGACAAGATTTGTGTGACCGTGTCTATGCAACGTGAGCCAACATTCAGACGGAAAAAAATCCACGATTTTGTTGTCGGAATTTCCGATCGTGTGTACGCGACAATAGGATTAGTTATGAGCAGATTTGGATGAATGATGGTTGGCACCCCATAGTTTGGAATGTACAGTATATATGTGACCTCAGAGTACAGCAATCCCGAGCCGCAGAGGTTTATGTGAGTTGGGTGAACTAACTACAAATAAATGACTAAAGCTGGATACACACTATACAAATTTTCTGTAGATTTTTCCTTTAGATTTACCAAAACCATATAATATGAGGTCAAACCTTAAAGTGGTTGTAAACCCTGGAAACATTTTTTTTTTTTTTAATCCCACCAAGACAAAGCCATAATGAGCTAGTATGACTAGCATACTATCTCATTATGCATCACTTACCTTAGATCGGGGCCCCGAAGCCGTCCTGGTCTCCCTCTCCAGCCATCGCTGCGGCGATACCCAGAAGGTTACTTCCGGGTATCGCCGCTCCAGCCAATCACAGCGCCGCTCCGGAGCAGCGAAGACGTCATGGGATTAACCCTGTGAATGCGCTGTTGTCTACGGCGCGCATGCACCGTAGACACAGATGCATGTAATTTTGTAGGTTTAGGAGATATTTCTTGCACCTACAGGTAATCCTTAATCTAGGCTTACCTGTAGGTGCAAGTTGCATAAGTGAGTTTACAACCACTTTAAGAGTTTCAATTGGTATGCAATCAGGCAGGCCCTTGCACTACATGGTTTTAGTAAATCTAAAGGAAATCAGACCACAAAAATTGTATAGTGTGTATGGGGTCTAAGGCAGCCGGTGAACAGCTGGGTGTTAAACGGAGGATGTTCCCCGTCTGTCTAGAACCAAACCTCAGGCTTCTTCCCTCGTTGATTTACTCCAGGATGGAAGCTGCAGGTCGCATTTTCCATATTAGAACTTCATGTCCTTAACCACGGAGAGTGTCCTTTCCATAATAAAGCCTGCAGCACATTCTGCTCAAGGACTGCTGGGATTTTTAGTTCCTAAAACCTCGTACACGGTCGGACTTCCATCTGACTTTTCTGTGGATTTTTGTCCGAACGGAGTTGGCCGGTCACACCCATAGCATACACACCACAGGACTTTTCTGCAAACTTTCTCAAAACTTTTTCCAACATCACATGGTTTTTCTGCTCTTTACCGCCACCTTTTGGTCAACTTCTGCGATTGTTGGTTCATTTTAACATTATTTGTTTTGTCCATCGGACAAAAGTCCAATGGTTTTCTGTACACACGGTCAGACTTTGCTCCATCGGACTTTTGTTGGCCAAAAGTTTGTCCGTTTGCAGACCGAACTTTTGTCCGATGAAAACCAAAAAAGTTTGTCCGATGGAGCGTACACACGGTCGTATTTTTTGTCAAACTTGCTCAAAATGAAGTTTGTTGGCAAAAAGTCAGACCGTGTGTACGGGGCTTTTGCTGCAAACTGCCTACAACAAACAAGATAGTACTGTGCATATTAAAGGGTTATCAGATACTTACTATATGCATTGCCTCCTGATTGGCTCTCTGTCTGCGAAGGTCCGCCTTAATAAACCCTGCAAGACAGATTTGTGTAAATAGAGAAGCAATATTGTGGGTGTCAAACGGTATATAAAAGGGGGGGGGGGGGGGTCATAGGGTTTTCGTACTTACCATAAAAAAATAAATTTTTTGATGTCTGTAGTATTTAAGAAATGTTGGTTATACTGCCTCCTACAGGAGGACTTGCAAACAGAAAAATTGTAAACTGACCCCAAGTATAACCCCCTCCTCTAACCAACGTTTTAGGGGTAAAGCATGGATGGGACCCGTCAATGGACTCCAAGAAATGGATATTACAAGAAGTACAAAAATCCTATTTCTTTCTTGTCCATTGAGGGACACAGGAATTCAGAATTCAGATAGAATCTGGAAGTCCAAAAACAGTGTGACTGAGGTGTGGGCAACACATAGAAAACATTAACTGGCCTAACTAGGAGGACTGGGGAGCCTGCAGCCCAGAAACCACCTGAAGGACCAATGTCTCATTCTGCATGGATGAGGTTGAGATCCCCTACTGCAGTGGTCATCAGTCCTGTCCTCAGGGCCCACCAACAGGTCAGGTTTTATGTATTACCTTGGGGAGATGCAGACTAGAATACTGCAATCACTGAGCAGCGCCTGTCATGTATTCCAGTTATCTTGCAAACCTGGCCTGTTAGTGGGCCCCGAGGACAGGGTTGATGACCACTGCCCTACTGGATAGGGAGAGTCTGCCAACATGACCACGGGGAGAGCATGAAGGATCCATTTGGCACTGCAGACAAGGATGGGGAATGACACAGGGAGTCAACCTGAGCCTGTGAGAAGTTGATTAACCAGAACCCACCAAACACAGAGGTGGACCAAAAGGAGATTCCCAACTGGGAAGAAGGCACAAACAACCTAATGTGCTCAACAGAACACAACACTGGAGATAAACACAAAAGAAAGGTAAAAAGGTAAACAAGACAAGTTGGTTCACATTGGTCATGCTTACCTCTTAGGGCCAAGGCAATAAAGCTATGTGATTAACCACTTAAGGACCGCCTCACGCCGATATACGTCGGCAGAATGGCACGGCTGGGCACATCAACGTACAGGTACGTTGCCCTTTAAGAGCCCAGCCGTAGGTCACGCGCCGCCGGCAGCGCGCTCGCGACCCGGTCCTGAGCTCCGTGACCGCGCCCGCGGGACTCGCGGACCCGATTGCCGCTGGTGTCCCGTGATCGGGTCACAGAGCTGAAGAACAGGGAGAGGCAAGTGTAAACAAACCTTTCCCCGTTCTTCTCCGTGGCATGTCAGTGATCGTCTGTTCCCTGTCATCGGAAAATAATGATCAGTGACGTGTAACCTCGCCCCCCTACAGTAAGAATCACTTCTTAGGGTACACTTAACCCCTACAGCGCCACTTAGTGGTTAACCCCTTCACTGCCAGTGTCATTTTCACAGTAACCAGTGCATTTTTATAGCACTGATCGCTGTGAAAATGACAATGGTCCCAAAAAATGTGTCAAAAGTGTCCGATGTGTCCGCCATAAAGTCGCAGTCACAAAACAAAAATCGCTGATCGCCACCATAACTAGTAGTTTTTTTTACCAAAAATATGAAGAAGAATACGTATCGGCCTAAACTGAGGAAAAAAAATGTTTTTTTTATATATTTTTGGGGGATATTTATTATAGCAAAAAGTAAAAAATATTGTTTTTTTCAAAATTGTCGCTCTATTTTTGTTTATAGCGCAAAAAATAAAAACTGCAGAGGTGATCAAATACCACCAAAAGAAAGCTCTATTTGTGGGAAAAAAAGGACACCAATTTTGTTTGGGAGCCACGTCGCACGGCCGCGCAATTGTCAGTTAAAGCGACGCAGTGCCGAACCGCAAAAAGGGGCCTGGTCCTTTAGCTGCATATTGGTCCGGGGCTTAAGTGGTTAAGGGAAGATGCCTAGCCAGATAAACAGGCTTGCTAAGCTAGTTACACCAGAGAATGTACCCAATAGCCCACAAGGGGCAGAGGCGTACTAAGTGGGGGATGGGCCGCCCCCCGGGTACCACACACTGGGGGGTGTCAGGCCGGCTCCCCCCTCTGTGATTGTACTACACCCGCAGTGGCAGCGTCGCAGGTTTAGGCAGAGCCGCAGCGGCACAGTGACAGGCATAGGTAGGAAGAGGCGAAGCGAGCTAGCTACAGTGCCGAATCGCGATGCAAGGGGGAGGGGGTGTGCGTCTGGGGGGGTGCAGGGTGACACCGCTGCACCTACCATCCCCTCCTCTCGCGGCCACGGGCTGTCTGTCTGTGCGATCATGGATGTCACACAGGCACAGCCGAGCAGCAGAGTGAAGCCGCCTCCCCCTCCTCTCTGTTTATGTGTAAACAGGGGGAGGGGACCTGCTGTGCATGTGCCGCCACGTTGATCTGAGGTACTGAAGGGGGGTCTGCACTGAAGGGGGGGCTCTGCACTGAACAGGGGGGTCTACACTAAAGGGGGGCTACACTAAAGGGGGTCTGCACTGAAGGGGGTCTGCACTGAAGGGGGTCTGCACTGAAGGGGGGTCTGTGTAAAATGCAGGGGGTCCAGAGCTGCAGGGTGCTGTGTAATGTAAAGGGCTCCAGAGATGCAGGGTGATGTGTAATGTAAAGGGGTGCTGTGTAATGTATAGGGGTCCAGAGGTGCAGGGTGATGTGTAATGTATAGGGGTCCAGAGGTGCAGGGTGATGTGTAATGTATAGGGGTCCAGAGATGCAGGGTGCTGTGTAATGTAAAGGGGTCCAGAGATGCAGGGTGCTGTGTAATATAAAGGGGTCCAAAGATGCAGGGTGCTGTGTAATGTAAAGGGGTCCAGAGATGCAGGGTGCTGTGTAATGTAAAGGGGTCCAAAGATGCAGGGTGCTGTGTAATGTAAAGGGGTCCAGAGGTGCAGGGTGCTGTGTAATGTAAAGGGGTCCAGAGATGCAGGGTGCTGTGTAATGTAAAGGGGTCCAAAGATGCAGGGTGCTGTGTAATGTAAAGGGGTCCAGAGATGCAGGGTGCTGTGTAATGTAAAGGGGTCCAGAGATGCAGGGTGCTGTGTAATGTAAAGGTGTCCAGTGATGCAGGGTGCTGTGTAATGTATAGGGGTCCAGAGGTGCAAGGTGATGTGTAATGTAAAGGGGTCCAGTGATGCAGGGTGCTGTGTAATGTAAAGGGGTCCAGAGATGCAGGGTGCTGTGTAATGTAAAGGGGTCCAGTGATGCAGGGTGCTGTGTAATGTATAGGGGTCCAGAGGTGCAAGGTGCTGTGTAATGTAAAGGGGTCCAGTGATGCAGGGTGCTGTGTAATGTAAAGGGGTCCAGTGATGCAGGGTGCTGTGTAATGTAAAGGGATCCAGAGATGCAGGGTGCTGTGTAATGTAAAGGGGTCCAGCGGTGCAAGGTGCTGTGTAATGTAAAGGGGTCCAGTGATGCAGGGTGCTGTGTAATGTATAGGGGTCCAGAGGTGCAAGGTGCTGTGTAATGTAAAGGGGTCCAGTGATGCAGGGTGCTGTGTAATGTAAAGGGGTCCAGTGATGCAGGGTGCTGTGTAATGTAAAGGGACCCAGACATGCAGGGTGCTGTGTAATGTAAAGGGGTCCAGCGGTGCAGTTGTGGAGAGGGGGTACACAGTAGTGACAAAGAGATATTGAAGGATGCAGAGGTATGCAGGGGGCACAGTGGGGTGTTTTTACATTTTAATGTAGGGGGGGTGCCAGATATAGGATCCGCCCCGGGTGCTAAATGCTCTAGGCACGCCCCTGGCCTGGGGAAACCCTCAAGGCCACTAAAAAAAAACTCAAGAGTTTTATTCCACAAAGTCAACACGACAGAAGGATAAGGGTACCAGAAGACACAGCCACAAGGGTTGTCAGATGTGATAAACTTTTTTTTTTTATATCAAACGGTTTTTATTGCTCACAGAAAAAAAAAATACGAGGTACAAAAATATGCAGCATATTATATCTGTTACATGTACGGTAGCAATATATGTTTTTGACATTCCTTGGTCACATCTGAAATCGCATACATTAAACAATCCGCTCAGAGTTACAAATAGCATAGGGTGAACTGTACACAACCCATCAGACTATCCCCCCTCCCACCCGCCCACCTGTTGCCGGTGGGAGCTTGCTACATACCTCCCAACAGCCTCATCCTCACCAATTCCATGGGGCTTAACCCCGGTACAGCAAGCCATGCATCCCAGAGCCTATCAAACTTTCCCGCGTTGCCCCTGTGCTGGTATATGTATTTCTCCATCAAAAGGGTTTTACCCATCTGCTGTATCCACAGCTGGACCGTAGGCGGCTCAACAGACTTCCACAGTAGTAGAATAGTTTTTCTCGCCTGGAACAATGCCCTAGTAAATGCCATTCGAGTCACCTCCTCCGGGATCTCCCCCCCCCAGTATTCCTAACAAGCAACATAAGGGGTCAGAAGGAACGTTGGTCTGGAACACCAAATTAAGTGTAGCCAGTACCTCCGTCCAATATCTATGGAGTTTGGGGCACCGCCAGAGGAGGTGAATCAGATCTCCAGGCACCGCCCTACATCTACCACATAGCGGATCAGGCAGTCTACCCATCTTGAATAGTTTTACCGGTGTAAAATGTACTCTCAGTAGTATATATAATTGGGATACCTTTTGTGCCACATTAAGCGAGCAGGCGTTTACCACCTGCATTGCCTCCTCCCAGAGCTCCCCCTCTATAGGACCAACATCCGCCTCCCACTGGCTCACCACTTTCATGGGGTGTCCCTCCAAAAACGAGGACAACAGCATGTTATAGCACTGAGAGATGACACCCCTGGTCTCACAAGCGTCCTGCAGCATGTGAAAGACAGGGGTGGGGGACTGAACCCACTCCACTGCATCTCCCTGAGCCCTGACGGCATGTCGCAGCTGCAGGTAGTAAAACAGCATATTGGACGGGAGCGCATATCTCGATTGAAGTACATGAAAAGGAAGTAAGGCCCCATTATGAAACACTTGTCTCAGGTGGGTTATACCTAGTGACCTCCACTTAGGGCCCTGCTGAAGTTTGGCCAGTTCAGTGTAATTGCCGTTCCCCCATAGCGGGCTGTACCTAGTGAACCCCGTGACATTCTGGAGTTGTTTGGCCTTATTCCACACCTTCTGAAGGAGTGAATAAGTGGGCATCTTTTTAATTGATTTCTGAAACCGCTGAGCCTCCAGCCCCTCCGGCACCGTGTCGGCCCCCGAGCCAAGCAGCATTAGCCTAGCCGAGGAGCCCACAGGAGCCGGTACCATGACACCTATCAGGTGCTGCAGTTGCGCTGCCAGATAGTACATCCAAGGGTTGGGGAGGGCAAGGCCCCCCCCTCCTTTGGTCGCTGTAGTTGTTCCAATTTGATCCGGGGGGGTTTGTTGTGCCACAATAATTGTCTAAAGAGGGAGTTGACGACCCTGAAGATTTTAAGCGTGATGACAACAGGAGCATTGTGTAGCAGGTACAGCAGCTGGGGCATTAGTATCATTTTAATAAGGTTCGTCTTGCCGGCCAGGGACATCCGCAGTCTGTTCCATATCTGTATTTTATCCCTGAATCTGGTCAATAAGGGGTATATATTCAGCTGACAGAATTCTGTGATCACCGGGGAGATGAATACACCCAAGTACTTAAATGAGGATACTATGGGGACCGGGCAGGAGGGCCCCTCGCCTAGCGCGGGGGCCTCATCTAGGAACATCAGAGCCGACTTGGACCAGTTAATTGTAAGGCCCGAGAAACGGCCAAACTCTGTGATAAGGGACATGACCTGAGCCAGTGATTCATCCACATCTTCCAGGAAGAGGAGCATGTCATCGGCGTATAGCATAATTTTCTCGTGTATATTGCCATAGCGGAAGCCCCTGACCGACCGGCAGTCTCGCACCAGAGCCGCCAGGGGCTCAATGGCCAGAGCGAAGAGCAGGGGGGACAGGGGACAGCCCTGCCTGGTCCCCCTGCCCAACACAAAGGCGTGAGACATCCTGTCAGACATTCGTATGGCCGCCTGCGGCGAGCCATACAACAGCCTCACCCACACTAGGAACCGGGGTCCGAACCCGAACTTGGCCAGTACAGCCCAGAGATACCGCCAGCCAACACTGTCGAATGCCTTATTGGCGTCAAGAGACAACAGTGCCCTGTGGCCGACGGAATCCGAGGGGGTCTGCATGTTCAAGTATAGCCGCCTAAGATTAGTTGCGGTGGAGCTGCGAGGCATGAACCCCGCCTGATCTGGGTGAATAATGGACAAGATAATTTTGTTAACCCTCATAGCCAATACCTTGGCCAGAATTTTAACGTCGCTCTGCAGCAGTGAGATGGGCCTATACGAGCCGGAGTCCAAGGGATCCTTGCCTGCCTTTAACAACAGTATAATATTGGCTCTATTCATGGAAGGGGGCAATGCTCCGGACTTGAAGGAGGTGTTGAACACCGCAAGCAGCCTGGGCAGAATCACCTCGCCGTATTGGACATAGGCCTCCATGGGGATCCCATCATCCCCCAGGGCCTTGCATGTGGGGAAAGATGCGACCGCCTCCCTCAGTTCCTCCAAAGTGAGCGGGGCCTCCATCTCCGCGCGGGCCTGCCCGCCCAGGAGCGGAAGCTCCACCATTCCCAGATATTGTGATAGGTCCTCATCTGTATAATCATCACATGGCCTGTAGAGATTGCTGTAGAAGGACGCCAATTCAGCCATAATCTGCTCAGGGTCGTTCACCAGTCGTCCCCGGGAGTCTCGGATCACTCCAATCGCCGGGGAGGCCTGCTGTGACCTGGCAATCCTAGCCAGAAGCCTGCCCGTCCTCTCCCCCTCCTCATAGAAGGCCTGGCTAGTAAAGAACCTCTTTTTTTCCGCAGCGGAGGTTCTCAACCGGTCCAGGGAATCCTGGGCCGATATCCAAGCCTCCCTCGCGGAATCAGTTGGATCCATTACGAATGCAAGCTCCAACCGTTTCACCTGGTCTTCAACCTGCGCCAAAAGTGCAGACGAGTTGCGTTTGATGGCCGTGATCTCAGCAATAAAGGAACCCCTCAAACAGGCCTTAAAGGCATCCCAGCCCACCGCAGAGTTCTCCCCAAGGTGGTTGTCTAAAAAATATTGATCAATCTGGCAGGTGACCCGGTCATGGGATGTGAAAAGTTTTAGCCAGTAGGCACTCAATTTCCACGGTGCCCTGGGCAGTGAGGAAGCGGGACGGGTAACCAGGTGGGCCGCCAGCGGGGAGTGGTCGGACACCCCCCTAGGGAGGTATTCTATCCTAGGGACCATATGCACAACCCGCTGGGACCCCACACATAGATCAATGCGAGATAATGAACCATGGGTTTTGGAAAAACATGAAAATTGTTTGGTAGTCGGGTATCTGGCCCTCCACACATCCACCCAACCCACCTCCGCCAGCTCAAAACAGTGCCCCTACCCCCCAGCGGTGGCTGAACCGGTGGATGTCTATCCAACCTGGGGTCAAGGCATCCATTGAAATCCCCCATAATCATAATGGGGACATCGGGTTTGTTAACTAGATAAGACAGTAGTAATTGCAAAACCTCCCTAGAGAAGGGAGGGGGTATATACACAAAGGCAAGAATTATCATCACAGTAAACACTTTGCAATGCACAAAAACATATCTCCCATGGGGGTCTACCTCCACATCCAGTTCCTGGAAAGCCAGGGACTTGTGTACCAGTACACTCACCCCCCTAGAATATGAGGTGTGAGTGGAGTGGTAGGACGTGCCCACCCAAGCAAACCCCAAACAACCAACCGTATCTTTTGTGAGGTGGGTCTCCTGGAGGCCCACAATAGCAGGGTGGAACTTTTTTAAACACGAGTTAAGCATTGTGCGTTTCAACGAGTCATGAACCCCTCGAACGTTCCAAGTCACTACCGGGGTGGTGGCCATGGTGAGTGGAAAAAGTGTTCATCGCCGGGGGCAGAAGGCTCCGGCTCAAGATTTCTGGGCATCCAGGCACTCGAGTCAGATAGGAGAGGGGTCCTCACCAGTGGGCAGATCTTCAACGGGTGTGGGGAAGGGGTCAGAGCAGGAAAGTTCAGCAAGCACCGCGACATTGTGAGCAAGAGAAAACTTTTAAACAGTCCTGAACAGCCTCTTCGAGCACGGATAACGTACCCGCTCGGGGAGGGGGCAGGCCATCCCCACTCATCCCCAGCTCCTAGGACTGTCAGGGAACCCGTGCCAACAGGGATAAACATGTCCCCATAACTGGGACTTCAGATAGTCAAACGTGGCAGACGGGGTATGTACCCCCTTCTGTGGCGCAATAGCCATGGTAAACAAAGTGTAGTCTTCCAAACGCTCTTATTAATCGCTAACATTTGAAAAAAGGGTGAAATGTCCCGCTATGGGTAAGGCAGTCTCAACTGGCCTGCAGGTAACATACCGACTTCACATGTGTTGATCCAGGGCCTCAGTCGCCCACACCAGCATCCCGGCGTCCCCGGAGGTCCTGTTCATTGCGATCCAGCCACTCCGCCGCCTCCGCAGCGGATTCAAAGAAGGAAGCTTGACCACGGACTGTGATACGCAGCTTGGCAGGATACAGCATGGCATATGTTAGTTAAAGCCTCTGCAGACGTTTCTTTACATCAGCGAATTTAGCTCTCTTGCGCTGCACTTCAGCAGAGAAATCCGGGTAAAACGAGATCCTAGCTCCATTGTAGTGCACCGCTCCCCTTTCCCGTGCCAGTCTAAGTATAATTTCTCTGTCCTTATAGTTCAGGAGCCTGGCAAGCATTGATCTGGGCGGGTTGCCCGGGGGGAGGGGTCTGGGTGGTGTGCGGTGCGCTCCCTCCACCGCAAACAGCGTGGTGAATGCCTCTTTACCAAAGATTTCTTGGAGCCATGTTTCTGTAAAGGCCGTGGGGTCCCTGCCCTCCACCTTCTCAGGGAGCCCCACTATACGGACATTGTTCCTCCTTAAACGGTTCTCGAGATCGTCGGTTTTTGCGTTCGCCTGCGCAGATTGCTGCAGCGCAAATCTGGCATCTCTGGTGAGGGGTGGGAGCTGGTCCTCCACTTCACTAATCCTACCCTCCACCACCGTGGTCCTCTCTCTAATTTTCTGGAGGTCATGTCTAATAAGGGATACCGTCTCAGTAAGTGCCCCAAACTGTACCTTTAAACCGTCCACAGAGGCTGTCACTGAGGTGGTGCAGCGGTGTACAGCCCGCAGGATCTCACTCAGTGTGGGCTGGGGTGCATCCTCCTGTAGCTCATCAAAGATGTCATGGATGTGGTCAGACGAGTTTTCTAGGGGCACAGTATCATCCAGGGCAGAAGCGCCATTTTGCTCCAAGGCTCCCTGCACAGGCATCAGCGATGGTGGGGGAAGAGAGCAGCTAGGGCCCTGTAATTTTTGGGCATAGTAGAGCATGTCTCTGGGCTGCTCCTTCCCCTGCTGTTTGTTTGCCTTGGGCGGCTTACTGCCCGGGTCCTGTGGCTTATCCCCCGCTCCACGCGTCACTCTGAGGGAGAGGGGAGCTGGCGCCATCTTGGACGTCCATAGCCGCCGCTGCTGCAGCGCTCTTTGTCCCTTTGTGGGTCATGCAGGGCTCCGCCAGAGCCGATTCGACCTCCCGCCGAGGACAGTGATGCGGCGCCTTGTCCCTGGACCAAGTGCCGGGTCAGGATCGGTGCGGGAAGAGGATTAATGGAGGATCGTCAGCGGGAGCTCCGTGCTGAGCGTCCGCTCACATGCCTGTCCAGGCCACGCCCCCAGATGTGATAAACTTGGACTTAGCCATAGACATGAGAGATAAGGACCGCCAAAGGATGCTAAATATGGTCACTGATACTCCTAGTGGACCTTGGTGCCTGCATAAGAAAGCTGCACGCCCTGCCTACCCCTTAACCACATTGATTGTTCTTGGAAGCTCCATATCCCCCCCCCCCCCCCCCCCCCCAGGTCCAACAAATCATCAAACGCTACAAAGTGAGAAATAAGTGCTAAGAGCATTCTCCTGAATAAGGACTAGAACAGAACAGAGGAAGTATCTTGTGGCCTTCCTCCAGGAGGCTGCTGATCAGCCAGAGAGGGAGGACCAATCCACTGGTGAAGAGGTCCCATAAAGTAACCTGGACAAGCTCTGCTGTCAGCAAAGAGTACCTGCAGTAGCGGCCTAGGGTGCTATACGCAATCCAGGCACAGCGTTTTCCAGAGAAGGTCATTGTGCGCTGGGAAGGACCTGAGGTGCAGCCAGGTGCACACATTGCTCCTCTTGAAGCAGACCTTATGAGTTGAGAAGAGACAGATTCAAAAAGGTAACAGCCATCTGAAGGACCATTCGAGCAGAACGAACATATTTGGCATTGACCTGCAACTTTCCCTCCTAGAGACTATGGAATTGCAACAACTTACAGTGTCCATAAGAATCCGAATCAAAAAACGTAGCCAAGGTGAAGAGACTATTCAGAGGGATCAGACGGTAGTCACGTGGATGGGAGTTTATCCAGCAGCTGTGGGAAGAGCCTACCCTAGTCACCTGAAAAGGCTAAAGGATTACACCAAGGACTACCACGTGTAGGCCTTTTCAGGGATGGCATGAGCTCAGGGTGGATTTGATTTAAATCACTAATAAAAAAGCTGGATTTAAATCATAATTTTTAAAGAGCAACTGTCCCGCAGCGGCTCCTCCGCTGACCAGATGACTCACCGACAGTCCCATTCACTTTAATGGGACGGCTGGTGACACAACAAGGTGGCGGCAGCAGGTGAGTGGATGCCCGCTAACAGGCGCTGCCATGATGGATCTGAAATGACAGGTGCTCTTTAAAATGTAAGGACTTATTGTTGCTGGTGGTTAGAATCTTTAATATTTGCAAACAAAATGAAGGTTTCCTATTTAGAATAAGCTGTCAGGTAAGTAAAACAGCGATATCAGAACCGATTCAATCATACAGTTTGTAGTGTACATAGATTTGCAAAGCAATGGGATAAAGGAATATTCCTGAACTTTGTTTTATCTTATGGTTACTGTGAAATTGTGTGAATGCATCAATGCAGTTATCTCAGCTTGCAGAGCTTTGATTCATTGAATGAGTTTACCAAAAATGTAAATATTGCAGAATATACAGCCTCATGCTACATAACTAAGCTCCATTTCATGCTGAATAAACCAACTTATTAATGTATCTTAAATAGAAAACTATCTTTAGATAGATTTTTACTCCAAAAGCATTTTATTAAAACAAATTTGATAAAAAATAAATAAATCAGGATTTAAAAAAAAAAAATAAAAAAAAAAAATAATCGGATTCTTTATTTAATTTTTTTTTTAAATCATCGATTTTTATCCACCCTGCTTGAGCTTGACCACCTTACTCCCTTGAGACAGTTGGTCACTAACGCTGGAACTCATAAGAGTCACTCAGGTCGGGCTATGCTAGGAGTAAAGTCCTTCAGATGGGTGCCGACTACAAGGATCCCCAGGGCTGACTCTCTATACAGGAGGACACCTAAGCACCGCACAATGGAGATGCCAGGAGAGGGCACCAAGCTGAGTATAAAACCCATTGCTCCGAGAAGCAAGGGTAGTGTCCCAGCTACACTGATGATCCAGATCCTTGTCTAAGAAGGCAGCAGGTAGAGCTGACCCTGGTCAACCCTGTAGATCAGGGAGTCCATCCAGAGACAGAATGACCCTGAGCTGTATCATGTACCAGAAGGGGCTGTTTGTCTCTCAGAGACAGGGCTTTCTTGAGGAAGGGAGAAGAGTTCCAAAATTTCATAAGGCCTGGGGCAAGGGACCCGTGGTGGGAAGAACCCAGTTAGACTAAAGATCCTGAGCAGAAGCACAGAGGAAATTAAAAGCAGCAACAGCAGTGGCGGCTGGTGCTCCTTTTTTTGGGGGGGGGGGGCAAACTAACCACACCAATATTAATTAGCTATTGTCACATAACTGGGTGGGCTTAGGGGGGAAATCTTTGCGCCCGGAGCCCACCCTTTTTGAAAGCCAATTAAAACCTCAGGCTCTAATCATGTGCTTAAAAAATAAAAATAAAAAATACCCCATTGAAATCCATGTGTGCGGCGCCCTGCATGTAGATTAGGGGCCGGGCGCATGGATTAGGGGGGTGGTGCCCCTGCGCTTCTAATAGAGCGGCCACCACTGAACAGAAGCAGGCACCAAAGTCAATGAATTAGTCTGAGGTCTAAACGGGGGCTCCCTGCACCTGAGTTCTGGAGAGAAGGGTGGCCCCTGGATGCACAATCAGCCCCCCACTTAAAAAATTAGGGGCACATCTTCCTTCAGAGGGTTAAACAGAGTTTGACCCCTATGGACTGGGCGAGAGCGAGACTCAAGGGGTACCTGCTGCATAAGTATATGTACCTTGTTTCCTTGAAAATAAGACCTACCCCAAAAATAAGACCTAGCGTTATTTTCCAGGAGGGCTGCAATATAAGCCCTAGTTTAAAATGTTTGTAACATCCTATAATCCACTCTATTACAGTAGTATATAATGTACAATGTGTGTGTTTCTATAATATAATTGAGGGAAGAGAGCTCCGGCGGGTCACAGAAGTGCAGAGCGGCACTATAACGAAGGTATTTGGCACAATTATATTACAGAAACACACACATTGTACAATATATAATACTGTAATAGAGTGGATTATAGGATTTTACAAGCATTTTAACTCTATTCACACTGGGGATTCCTGACAGGCAGGGAGGGAGAGGGGGAGAGAAGACAGCACATTACATGGTAAGACCTACCCCAAAAATAAGCCCTACTGTGTCTTTTGTTGCCAAAATTAATATAAAACTCTGGCTTATTTTCGGGGGAAACACGGTAGGAGAAGGTTGGGATTCAACCAGCCATTCCCTACAACTTCTAGGTTGGGGGGGAGTCGAAGAACGCTCTCTGTGTAGAGGTTGGCCAATGAGGATGGGAGGTATCAGATAAAGAGAGTAGTGGGGTACAGCACTTTAGTCTGCATTGTACCATCAAACCACGCAATTCCCTTTTTTCACTCCACTTTATTTGAAGTGCACAAAAAGGACACTTCATTCATGTCACTGCATAGCAGCGAGGTGCACCGTGCTGCTGTACAGTGACATGCGATTCAGCCTGGAATGCTGCCATAAAATGCAGCACGTCTGCATTTTATCACATATCACTGCAGAGGAGCTCCAGGCTGCATTGCATTGTGAATAGGACACATAGAAAAAACAACTGTTTTCAGTGTGTCCTAGTGGCGACTGGCGTTCTTACAGGGCGGAAAAATGTGAGTCACTGCAGTATGTGGGAAACGGCCCCAAGTGCGGCAGGAGATAACATACCTGTGATAATGGCACCAGCCAGCAGGAAGCTGCACAGAAAGAGGTTTCCAGCCCGAACATCAAATCTCTCCAAAATCTGCCCTTGTGCTGTTGTGAAGATCAGTCCAAACACCTGCATGAGACACACAGACCATGAAACATACATACTGCAACACCTTACAGGCCCTGCTACATGATACAGTGCCTTGAAAAAGTATTCATACCCCTTGAAATTTCCACATTGTCATTTTACAACCAAAAACATAAACGTTATTTCATTTGGATTTTATGTGATAGACCAACACAAAGTGGCACATAATTGTGAAGTGGAAGGAAAATGATAAATGGTTTTCAATGTTTTACGTGAAAAGTGTGGGGTACATTTGTATGGCGCCCCTCGGAGTCAATACTTTGTAGAACCACCTTTCACTGCAATTACAGCTGCAAGTCTTTTTGGGGATGTCTCCATCAGCTTTGCACATCTAGAGAGGGACATTTTTTGCCCATTCTTCTTTGCAATATAGCTCAAGTTCTGTCAGATTGGATGGAGAGCGTCTGTGAACAGCAATTTTCAAGTCTTGTCACAGATTCCCAATTGGATTTAGGTCTGGACTGTGACTGGGCCATTCTAACACATGAATATGCTTTGATCTAAACCATTCCATTGTAGCTCTGGCTGTATGTTTAGGGTGGTTGTCCTGCTGGAAGGTGAACCTCCGCCCCAGTCTCAAGTCTTTTGCAGACTCTAACAGGTTTTCTTCTAAGATTGCCCTGTATTTGGCTCCATCCCTCTTCCCATCAACTCTGACCAGCTTCTCTGTCCCTGCTGAAGAAAAGCATCCCCACAATATGATGCTGCCACCACCATGTTTCACGGTGGGGATGGAGTGTTCAGGGTGATGTGCAGTGTTAGTTTTCCACCACCCATAGCATTTTGCTTTTAGGCCAAAAAGTTCAATTTTGCCTTCAGCTGACCAGAGCACCTTCTTCCACATGTTTGCTGTGTCCCCCACATGGCTTCTAGCAAAATGAAAATGGGGCTTTCTTGCCACTCTTCCATAAAGGGCAGATTTGTGGAGTGCACGACTAATAGTTGTCCTGTGGACAGATTCTCCCCCCTGAGCTGTGGATCTCTGCAGCTCCTCCAGAGTTTCCATGGGCCTCTTGGCTGCTTCTCTGATGAATGCTCTCCTTGCCCGGCCTGTCAGTTTAGGTGGACGGCCATGTCTTGGTAGGTTTGTAGTTGTGCCATACTCTTTCCATTTTCGGATGATGGATTGAACAGTGCTCAGTGAGATGTTCATAGCTTGGGATATTTTTTTATAACCTAACTTTTATAACCTAACTTAAGGCCTGGATACTTTCCTAAATGTACATAATATAACTGAGTACTAACATTTATAGGTGTAGCGGGGTATCGGTTTCACCCGCAAGACTACGGTTCCCAGCAAGCTTTGAGGCACCCAGGGTGCATTTCCCCGCGCAAGGACTGCTAGGGTGGACTTTAAAAGGGGAAGGAGGAGCGTCGGGCTTTCTCTTGGAACGCCGCCCTCCTTGCAAGAGGATCCCCCTGCACTTACCTGCTGCGCGTGTTAGGCCTGAAGCCTGGGCCTCGCACTTTGTTCCAGAGAGCCTTCTGTTCCGCCGAGGAGCCTGCGATCATCCGATCCACCTGAGGTGCCATCATCTTCTGGAGGACCGAAGACCTGGTACATCGTGGGCACTGTGAAGCCACTCACAGTAGCGGACGGGAGTCGGTCCGGTCTGGGTGAGAGAGCGCCAGCTCAGAACCACATCCCAATAACTTTGTTGCCTATTAACTTTGTCTAGGCCCATCATTGATCGCAGTTATACTTTGGAGAGACTGTTATGCTGAACTGAGTTTGTCAGTCTTTCCAGCTTTGCAGAGTTAGCGATTATCTGCAACCCCTTGTTGGATTACAATTTGTTTCTCTATGTGCACCACCAACAGTTGCTAGCGAAGATTCTTTAACTAACTATATCCCAAAGTTATAGTCAGGCCTGACTGGGTAGTTAGGACACTGCTGGGCGCCATTTTTTTATGCTCACGAGGGAGGATAGCTACAGCGGGGCTAAAGTGTATTCATTGCATTATTGAATGTCATACCTTTAATTTTTTTTATGTGCACACCTATATTGCAGGGATCTGCATAAGATATTGTAACCAAATTACCGTTTTACATTTTTGCCTACAGTAAAGAGTTATGCCCCATACACACGATCGTTTTTCTTGCCATTTTTTTTCTTGCCGTTTTTTTTCATGTTTCCTCTCAAGCCTGTCTTGCGTACACACGATCATTTTAAAAAACGATCAAGCAAAGCGCAGTGGCGTACAACACGTACGACGGCACTATAAAGGGGAAGTTCCGTTCGAATGGCGCCACCCTTCATGTTAGTAAAGTTTGTTGAGCGACGATTCGCTCTTTTCAGTCTCGTGCTTTTCAGTCCGTGACTGCGTGACGAATGTGCTATCTCCATTACGAACGCTAGTTTTACCAGAACGAGCGCTCCTGTCTCATACTTGATTCTGAGCATGCGCATTTTTTTTCACGTCGTTAAAGCATACACACTATCGTTTTTCACGTCGTTAAAAAAAAACGACATGAAAAACGACATGAAAAAAGAGAGCATGTTCGAAA
Organism: Rana muscosa; assembly: GCA_029206835.1. NCBI lineage: Eukaryota > Metazoa > Chordata > Amphibia > Anura > Ranidae > Rana > Rana muscosa. The sequence goes on from CM055126.1 coordinate 216,248,985, forward strand.
TTTTTAATGCCTGTTTTTCACGTCGTTAAAAATGCTCTGGGGCCTACACACAATCATTTTTAATGGCCATTTTTTTTAATGGCATTTTTAACGGCATGAAAAACGATCGTGTGTATGGGGCATTATGGTTGAGTAATTTGGTTGTGAGTACCCATTACTGTGCTGGTATACAAGAGGGGGGTTGTACTCTATAACAGTATCAAAGATAATACAGTTATACCATTACTTTCCCTCTTTCCTAACTGTGTCACGGGAGAAGTCAGAGCCGATTGCCAGGGGTTGGTAGCGGTGCATTACGGGGCCAAAACAAACAAGCAGCCCTCTTAAGCTGAGGGTACCGCTACATAGGTAAAGTTGATCCGGGGTAAATCCGATTGCCTCTCGGGTGATCAGAAAGGAATTTTTTCCCCTGCTGTAGCAAATTGGATCATGCTCTGCTGGGATTTTTTGCCTTCCTCTGGATCAACTGTGGGTATAGAATTGGGTATATGGGATTGTACGATTTTTTATTTTTTTATTTTATGGTTGAACTGGATGGACTGGTGTCTTTCTTTCTCGTACATCACGGGACACAGAGCGACATAGTCATTACTAATGGGTTATATAGATACCGTCAGGTGCTGGCACTGGCAACTTCCAAAACCGGAAGTACCCTCCCCTATATAAGCCCCTCCCATCCGGGAGCACCTCAGTTTTTTGCCAGTGTCTAAGGTATTGGCCAAGAAGAAACATGTGTTTTTCACTGAGCTTGCGTACAGGTTCTTTTGGGCCTCAGTAAGCTATTCCGGATCCGACCAAAAAAGCTTCATAGCTAAACGGTCGGTACCCGGGCCTTGCAGAGAAGAGCAAGGTTTTGCCTGTAATGCTTCTCTTAGGAGAGCTGGACCCTGGGATCCAGAGCTCTGGTCATACCCACGACCAAGATGTTTTCTGTGCAGGGTGCTATACAGGTCCAGGGGAGTGGAATCCTTGGGAACCCGGTCCCTGAAGGTTTGATTACAATGCCTGCCGTGATAGGTGAAGTTTGGGCTTTTGTGGACCAAACAAAGTCCTGCGGCGGGGAACAGGTAAGTGGGGGCCCCCAGGAACTTGGTTCTATTGGGGGACCCCCAAGCCTAATTTGTCTTTCTGTCTGTTACCTAATGGTATTCCCGCAAAATTCTGTGCATGCCTGTAACTACTAAAAAAATGTAATAATTTTTAATGGTGGTCAAGAAAAAAAAAAAAAAAAAAAAAAAAAAATTTTTTTTATATATATTTAATATATTAGACTGCGGTACCTGTGTTTGTCCACTAGAGGCCGCTGTGGAATGTTTTCTTGTCATGTGGACTAGCTTCTTCTCAGCAGAGCAAAGTCCAGGCAGATGGTGAGTTCTCTTATAGGAAACTGCTTCCTCTGCCATGTTGCAGTGCTCGTCCATCCCCCGGCCTGCGGCAAAGAGGGGCCCTGGCTCCTGTCCCTTGTTACCATATTTAAAATTAGCGCCGAAGGCGCACGTGCACGCGCCTCTATATATAGAGGTGAGCCGGGAAAGGGGGCGGAGCCTGGGGGATGACGCTCTGTGCGCGCCGCAGCGCTTCTGCGCATGTGCGGGCGTCCCAGCAGTTTAAAAAAAACACAATATTGTAGTGAGCTGGCTATGAAGTACAGAGACAGAGCTGGCAACATTTAAAGGCATACAGCAAGCGGTTGATACAGGCATCCCCTAGAAAGGCACATTAGTAGACACCAACTGTGATATAGCAGCAATTGTGCTAGACTATTCTCAGTAAAAGTGGTGTATTACGGCTGGAATACCTCAGCTTTAGGCTTAGGAATATGCCGTCCAGAAGCTCCGGAACTGAATCTTCCAGGAAGCGAAGGGGGTCTCATCGGGCTCGGAGGATCTTGGGCATACTCCTGCTGCACCAGTCTCCCCTGAAGTTCAGAGGTAAGTGACCATAGAGACCCCGCAGGGGTACTTGGTACTGTGGCTGTCCTCAGTCACCTGCTCCTGTGTATGTAACAGAGGAGGTTTTTTCCTCAGCTCTGGGAGGATTAGAGAGAGATTGTCAACATTTATCGCTGCATCCCTGTCAGGGAAAGCACGCCCGATCTCCGTCTCCTCCTTCAGAGTGCCTGTTAGCAGAGCAACAGTCCCATACAGGGATCGACCTGCCTGAAGGGGATCAGGATAAGGTTGATTCTGTTATAGAGGAATCAACAGTGGGGGAACCTTTTCTCAGCATCTCAAGCTGAAAGATTATGGGTTCAGTCTCTGACTAACATGGTCCGATCAGCATTTAAAAATGCACCTTGCGGAACCATCAACCACTACTGTATCCTCGTTGGGGTCGCTAGAAGCCCCCAGACTGTTTGTTCTTTTCCATTTCACCCTTTACTGAAAGGGCTCATTTACCAGGATTGGGAACGTCCTGAGAAAATATTTATTCCCCCAAGAGATTTCCGGTGGTCTATCCCATGGAGGATAAGTTCATCAAAAAAAAAAAATGGAAGGTCCCTACAGTGGACGCAGCCATCTCTTGTATGTATAAATCACTGACATGTCCAGTGGATAATGTCCAAATGTTCAAGAACCCAATAGATAAAAGATTGGAGTCCTTATGAAAATCTGCTTGGTGATACAACCAGCAGTAGCAGCTATTGGGGTCTGCTAAGCAGTGAAGGATCAGTTGAAACAGGTCTTGAGGGACTTGACAGATCAGCAGGCTTTGCCCTAGCTGATCTACCTAGAGCCTTAGGCTTTGCGGTTGACGCCATAGAGGATTCAGTCCATCAGGCCTCCCGCCTTACGCTGTCTATAGTACATATGCGTAGGCTCCTATGGCTCAAAAAACTGGTCTGCTGAAGCTCCCTGTAAAGAATGGCTGGTTAGCGTCCCATTTCATGGTGAACGCTTATTCAGGGAAAACCTGGACAAATATATCCAGAAAATTTCCAGCGGTAAAAATACGCTCTTGCCGGTTAAAAGCAGAGTTAGAGGTCCCTCTTTAAGAGGCCTGCTTCTCCAGTCCCTGGGGCATCGGCTGTGTAACAGTTCCGACGGCCTCCTCGGTCAAATCCCGGGGGTAAAAAACAGGGACAGTAGCAGGGTAATGAGAAACCCTGGGTCAGGGGAGGTACAAAACCTCCCCCAAAGTTAAATTCATGAAGCCCCCACTCAGTCGGGTGGGGGGAGGACTCCAGTTGTTCGCAAGAGACCTGGCGGGACACGATCAAGACAGATAGGTGCTCTCCGCAGTAGGTTTGGGATACAGTTTGGAGTTAAAAGACTCTCCTCCTTCCCATTTTTGAGGTCAAACGTGCCAAGGGATCCCCGGAAGAGAGAGTCCCTCCTGTTGGCACTAGAACAACTATTGCTCCAAGGAGTAATTATGGAGGTTCCCCTGGAAGAATGAGGGTTCGGGTTTTACTCAAACCTCTTTACAGTCCCGAAGCAAACGCGGACGGGAGGCCCATATTAATTCTAAAAGGGCTATACAAATTCCTGTATATCAGGACTTTCCGATGGAGTCGATCCGATCGGTGGCCACTGCCCTACAAGGGGAGGATTGGTTAGCCACGATCGACATCAAAGATGCTTATTACAGCACCACGAGTGTTTACAAAAATTCTGGCCCTTTATTGGCCAATCTAAGAACACAAGGTGTAATGATAATGGCATATCTGGATGACTTGTTGCTGATAGACCACTCAGTGAAAAAACTAGACGTGGTCGTTCACAAGACGATCAAGTATCTGGAATCTCACGGTTGGATTATCAACCGAGACAAGTCAGCCCTAAAAACCAGTCAAAAGTCTGGAATACTTGGGGCTAAGGTTGGATTCAGGCCAGAGAAAAATATTCTTGCCTCGAGGAAAGGTGTTGTCTTTGAAAGATTTGATCCACTTAGTGGGTACAAAAAAGACAGCCGTCCATACGCCTGTATATGAGGCTGCTGGGAAAAATGGTGGCATCATTCGAAGCAGTACCCTACGGTCAATTCCATTCAAGGAATTTGCAAGGGGCCATACTGTCAGCCTGGAACAAAAAAGTTCAGGCCCTAGACTTACAATGTCCTTGTCCCCTTCCGTTCGCAAGAGCCTCCGTTGGTGGTTGGTTCCCCAGAATCTGGAAAAAAGGAAATCCTTCAGTCCGATTTCTTGGAAGGTGGTCACTACAGATGCCAGCCTTATAGGCTGGGGAGCAGTACTGGAGCAATAGTCTCTCCAGGGCAGATGGTCGGATGCAGACAAGGCCCTGCCCATCAATCTCTTAGAGATACGAGCAGCCCGGTATGCCCTAGTAGCATGGACATCCAAACTCCAAGGGTCCCCTGTCAGAATGCAATCAGACAATGCCACAGCAGTGGCATATATCAATCATCAGGGGGGCACCAGGAGTCGTGCAGCCCAGAGGGAAGTAAATTACATCCTGAAATGGGCAGAAAAATATGTCCCAGCCATATCTGCGGTATTCATTCCAGGAGTGGAGAATTGGAAGGCGGACTTTCTAAGTCGCCAGCAATTAGGCCCAGAGGAAGGGTCCCTTCACCCCGAGGTTTTCTGGACAATATGTCAGCGGTGGGGAACATCGGATGTAGATCTTCTAGCATCCAGATTCAACGCAAAGGGGGACAGGTTTGTCTCTCGGACAAGGGATCCCCTAGCTTGCGGCTCGGATGCCCTAGTGTTCCCTTGGGATCAGTTCAAGCTGATATATGCATTCACACCGCCACAATGGTTACCTCGATTACTCCGCAGAATCAGGGTAGAAAAGAAACCAGTGATTCCGGTGGCTCCAGCGTGGCCCCGAAGAGCGTGGTACGCGGAGATTGTAAAATTTCAGTGGGGAGTCCTTGGACTCTCCCACGTCGTCCGGCTTTCGCAAGGACCGATATACCACCCTTCCTTACCAGCCCTAGGTTTGACGGCCTGGCTATTGAAGCCCACATTCTAAAAAAGAGAGGGCTCTCTAATGCGATGGTATCTACCATGATCAATGCCAGGAAGCCGGTATCCAGGCAGATCTACTATAGAATCTGGAAGGCGTACATCGCGTGGTGTGAGGCCAAGAAATGGCATCCACATAAGTACGTAATAGGTAGGATTCTGGACTTCCTACAGTGGGCTGTAGATAGGAAGCTTGCCTTGAGTACTATCAAGGGTCAGATTTCGGCCTTGTCAATATTTTTTCAAAGGCCCTTGGCTTCGCATTCACTAGTCAAAGCCTTTATACAAGGAGTGATGCGTATTAGTCCTCCGGTTAATATTCCCATATGTCCATGGGATCTAAACTTGGTTCTGTCGGTTCTACAGAAACAACCATTTGAACCATTACAGCATATTTCCTTGGTGCTTCTCACCAGGAAATTGATTTTTCTAGTAGCCATTTGTTCGGCTAAAAGAGTATCGGAATTAGCAGCTATGTCCTGTAAGGAGCCATATCTGGTTATCCATAAGGACAGAGTAGTGTTACGTCCTCATCCAGCCTTTCTTCCTAAGGTGGTATCGAGGTTTCATTTGAACCAAGATGTGGTTCTTCCTTCTTTTTTCCCCAAGCCTACTTCGGTAGAGGAAAAGTTATTGCATTCTTTGGATGTAGTAAGAGCAGTTAAAGCTTATCTAAAAGCCACTGCTCAGATTCGCAGAACGGATACTTTGTTTATTCTGCCGGAAGGCCCCAGAAAGGGTCAGGCAGCGTCAAAATCTACTTTAGCCAAGTTGATTCGACAGGTCATTATGCAAGCTTATGGCTTGAGAAGGAGACCGCCTCCGTTCAAAGTTAGAGCGCACTCCACGAGAGCAGTTGGAACTTCATGGGCAGTGCATCACCAGGCCTCCCTGGCTCAAATCTGTAAGGCCGCAACATGGTCTTCGGTACACACGTTTACTAGGTTCTACCAGGTGGACGTTAGAAGTCAGGAGGATGTCGCCTTTGGGCGCAGTGTGTTGCAGGCCGCAAAAGATCCTCATGTCTGATAGCGCTCAGCTTATATATGGTGTATCCCCCCCCCTCATTTGGCATTGCTTTAGGACATCCCATTAGTAATGACTATGTCGCTCTGTGTCCCGTGATGTACGAGAAAGAAAATAGGATTTTTATAACAGCTTACCTGTAAAATCCTTTTCTTGGAGTACATCACGGGACACAGAGCTCCCACCCCTCTTTAGGGACACTTATTGCTTTGCTACAAAACTGAGGTGCTCCCGGATGGGAGGGGCTTATATAGGGGAGGGTACTTCCGGTTTTGGAAGTTGCCAGTGCCAGCACCTGACGGTATCTATATAACCCATTAGTAATGACTATGTCGCTCTGTGTCCCGTGATGTACTCCAAGAAAAGGATTTTACAGGTAAGCTGTTATAAAAATCCTATTTTTTTCAACCTGACTAACTATGTAACTATGTAACTTTGCTTTATAAACTTCTCCACATTTTTATCCCTGACCTGTCTGGTATTTTCTGTGGCCTTCATGATGCTGTTTGTTCACTAGGGTTCTCCAACAAACCTCTGAGGACTTCACAGGACAGCTGTATTCATACTGAGATTAAATGACACACAGGTGGACTCTATTTACTAATTAGGTGACTTCTGAAAGCAAATGTTCCACTAGATTTTAGTTCGGGGTATCAGAGAAAAAGGGTCTGAATACAAAAAGGTACGCCACACTTTTTCCGATATTTGTAAAACATTTGGAAAACCATTTATCATTTTCCTTCCACTTCACAATTATGTGCCACTTTGTGTTGGTCCATCACATAAAATCCCAATAAAATACATTTACATTTTTGGTTGTAACATGACAAAATGTGGAAAATGTCAAGGGGTATGAATACTTTTTCAAGGCACTGTAACTGTCCCTGTCCCCTGTAGACATAGCACCAGCCATACCTCCTTCTGAGAAAACCACCTGAATACCTCTCATGCTGATCCCATGGCTTTAATACTTTCTGAGTATTAAAACTTTTGACCTATTTCACCACAAATCCTGATCCTGAGAATCTGCATCTGGCCCAGGTTGTCACAGTCAGATCCTTGTTAATCTTCTACCACTCATTACTGCGAGTCCTAGACTAATTACACCATGCGCCAACCACAGTTAGGCTACTTATTGACTAATAATGAGCCAACAGAGTCCATCACAGTGTAAGCAAGCCCTGAATCCAGATATATTCCACACAACGTGGTACAAGGTGTGTCCTTAAAATGGAGTTCCAACCAAAAGTGGAACTTCGATTATTTGATCCCTTCCACCCTCAGGTGCCACATTTGGCACCTTTTGGGGTGGGGGGGACCTGTTTTTGACCGGACCCTGTTTCCACTTCCAGGAGACGGTGCCGCCGCTGCCGCCGCATCCCTCGGAAGTTCGGCCCCCCCTCCTCCTACCTCCGCCACCGGGCCAATCAGAAAGCGCAGTGCGCAGTAGTGGAGATGGTGGCGGTAGCACCCAAAAGTCAATCTGAAGATCGGCTGGGGTGCCGACATTGCGGGCTCCCTGGACATGTAAGTGCACGTATAGTAAAAGTCAGCAGCTAACAGTATTTGTAGCTGCTGATTTTTTTTCACCAGGCTGGACCTCCTCTTTAAAGACACCAGGCACCAATTTAAAAAAAACATTTAAAGAAAAGCACAGAAAAATCAAGTATTTTAGGTGATTACTTGTAGTGTTTTTATTTTTCATAGCACACTCCCTCCTTGTACATCATAGTGCTCTCCTCTTCTGGGAGTGTCTTATTACTGTCTGTGCTGGCCTAGCCCCTCTGCCCCTCCCCTCACCTCCTTACATACACTTTTATGTAGCTGCCAGGGGAAGAGTAAAGGGGAATACTATAGATTATCACTTTAGTAACAGCTCTGAGTCTGTTGGGGCCACTGACATCACATCCAAGATGGTGGCACCCAGCAGCAGTCTCAGGCTTTTAGATATCTACATAAGGGAGGCTTTTACACGTAAAAAAAATATGCATTCAATTTAACCTTATGGGAAAATTGTTGTTGAAATAAATGATCTGGTGATAAGGTCTCTTTAAATCGTTTCTATTTCCATACAAATAATGACTGTCCTCTCATTAACCAGAACAGGAGTGGCAGTCCCTGGGGACCACATTGGGTGGTGCTTTTCCTCATGCCTCGGCCACTCATATTTCAGATGAAGATTTTTTTTTGCAATTGCTTTCAGAGGAGCATTTAGCAATCTCTGAAAGTTTAAAGTACAAAGCAAGCAATTGTTATGGAGTTCATGGAATTTCTGGAATTTTCAGAACTCCTTAACCCTTTGTGTGCGGCGGTATTTTTTGAGCCATTATTGAAGGTGCATGAGAACACCAAGGCCGAATAGGTCGGGTTTGAGACAGGTTGACTACACACTCGTCATTTCTTAGGACACAGTTTAAGATGGAGAGGTATTTTGGGGGAGGGGGTCCTAGTCCCCTGGAGTCTTTATTGGAAGAAGTCTAAAAACTGGAGAATGATTCGCCTTCTGCACACCATCCCTCCATCTGACACCATTCTGGCCCATGCACGATACAAACATGATTTGATCAGAGCAACCATAGGTGTGCACAGCCTATTGCATTAGGGTGTGCACCCCAAAGCTCAAACATATTTGCGTGTGTGTGCACGTGTATATACAGTATACTGACAGACGGTGTCAGCAGGGCAGTGGACCGTGTCAGCAGGGCAGTGGACCGTGTCAGCAGGGCAGTGGACCGTGTCAGCAGGGCATTGGACCGTGTCAGCAGGGCAGTGGACCGTGTCAGCAGGGCAGTGGACCGTGTCAGCAGGGCAGTGGACCGTGTCAGCAGGGCAATGGACCGTGTCAGCAGGGCAATGGACCGTGTCAGCAGGGCAATGGACCGTGTCAGCAGGGCAATGGGCCGTGTCAGCAGGGCAGTGGGCCGTGTCAGCAGGGCAGTGGGCCGTGTCAGCAGGGCAGTGGGCCTTGTCAGCAGGGCAGTGGGCCGTGTCAGCAGGGAAACGGACCGTGTCAGCAGGGAAATGGACCGTGTCAGCAGGGCAGTGGACCGTGTCAGCAGGGCAGTGGACCGTGTCAGCAGGGCAGTGGACCGTGTCAGCAGGGCAGTGGACCGTGTCAGCAGGGCAGTGGACCGTGTCAGCAGGGCAGTGGACGGTGTCAGCAGGGCAGTGGACGGTGTCAGCAGGGCAGTGGACGGTGTCAGCAGGGCAGTGGACGGTGTCAGCAGGGCAGTGGACGGTGTCAGCAGGGCAGTGGACGGTGTCAGCAGGGCAATGGACGGTGTCAGCAGGGCAATGGACGGTGTCAGCAGGGCAGTGGACGGTGTCAGCAGGGCAGTGGACGGTGTCAGCAGGGCAGTGGACGGTGTCAGCAGGGCAGTGGACGGTGTCAGCAGGGCAGTGCTAGGAGCCACTGACTCTTCCTTTCACCACTAGGGGTCCTTGGCTCTTTCTGCCATCTCTGGGGGCCACTGACTATTTCTGCCACCTCTGAAAGCCCCTGATTCCTCCCTCATGCCAGTGGCCGCTAAGACATCCAGCCACATCTAGGGGCTCCTGACTCTTCCCATCACCAATAGGAGCTCCAGGCAGGTGCACGCCTATTATATCACACACACACACACACACAGATTATACACACTTACCTGTGCAGCCACATTGAGCAGACCCGACGATGTTCCTTCCGATTCCGGATGAGTCAATTCTGCTGCAAACTCGAAGCCCAGAGGGAGATAACCCGTCATAAAAAACCTGGATGATCCAAACAGATGTTTCATGGTCATAGCACCCAAAAAGTGACCCCTAACCATATGCTGATGCTGCCTGTAGGTGAGACCAACAGGTCCCCACACAGGGCTAAACCCTCTCATCTGACAATTTATTGGACAGTTCCACCGCCATTATCCTCCTGCAGACACTGCACATCACAGAACAGGGCTCATACTGTATAGGAGGGGGGGATCAGCTGCCACAAAGATTGATCTACACTGGGGAGCCCACAGCCAACCAAATATATTAAAGCACCCTCCATACTCACCCCAGACACCCAGCCGTGACGAAGACCGCCCAGAGGAATCCGAGATCCAATATAAATGTGAAGACCACCATTCCAACCAACGATAGGACATAGACAGCCAGCGTCGTCTGTCTAAGAGACACAGGAGTGAGACACTATAAGAGAGAATGACTCGGAGGGGTGTTGAGGGGGAAACAGGGAGGAGAGAAAGTGAGACATGGGGGGACTGAAAGAGAAAGTCATGGTTGGGGGGGGGGGGGTTAGGGTTGATAGAGAAAGACAGGAGAGACAAAATAAACAGACAAAGGGGGTAAAAAGAATGGAGAAAGGGAAAGACACACAGGACACCATAGGCCCCACATCTTGCTCACTTGTACGTCTTGGTTCTGTCCAGCCAGAGCCCAGTGATAAGAGCACCAAACATCCCAGCGATGGTGATTGTCAGTCCGATCCGGCCGGCGTTCACCTCCTCCCCCTGTGCAGGCAAGAAAGTAAAAAAAAAAAATTGCGGGCACAAAGGCAGTGTTAATTTAGTCGACTAAAACATTTTAGTCGACTAAATGAATACTATTTTAGTCGACTAAAATATGACTAAAACAAAAACAATTGAGATTACTAAAATATGACTAAAACTAAAATGCCATTTTAGTCAAAAGACTAATGCCGCGTACACACAATCACTTCTCCTCGTCGGTAAAAATTAAATTTTTTCTCTTGGACGAGAAAAACGACCGTGTGTGGGCTTTCCAACATTTTTACAAACAACAAGAATCACGACGACAAAAATTAGAACATGCTCTAATTTTTCTCGTTGCGAATCGCAGCATTTTTTTCCGCGGCAGTTTTTCCATAGGGAAACACTGCTAGGGAGCCTACACACGGCCGGTTTTCTCGACCAAGAGAAAACCTGTCATGAAAACCATCCGTGTGTAGGGGACCAAGCCGGTCCTCGTTTTTCTCGTCGGGTTTCACGGTGGTGTTTTCACCGCCGTGAAACTCGATCGTGTGTACACGGCATAAGACTAAATTGAAATTTGACTTCAAAATGAACACTGGTCTGTAGTGCATGTTCATACCTCAATTCCATAAATAATAACATATTAGATTCTTCACTCCAGCAGTATATAATGAGTTTGGAGATTGTAGAGAAATGTTAACTAATGCATTACAATTTAAATACACCCATTAGATTTTAGGCGACTAAAATTAGTTTTAGTTGACTAAAAATGTACTGGAGATTTAGTAGACTAAATATGACCAAAGCTAAAACAATTGCAGAAGACTAAAATGGGACTAAAACTAAAATGCCATTTTAGTCCTAAGACTAATGCCGCGTACACACGATCATTATTCACGGAGGTTAAAAAACCGCCGTGAATAATGTCATTAAAAACGAGGGAACGGCTTGTTCCCCACACACGGTCGTTTTTCACGTCGTTTTTTCTCTTGTCGAGAAAAACGACCGTCTGTGGGCTCCGCAGCAGTGTTTCCCTATGGGAAACACTGCCGCGGAAAACATGTCGAAAAAAACGACGAGAAAAATTAGAACATGTTCTAATTTTTCTCGTCGTTTTTAATGCCGTTTTTCTCGTCGAAAAAAAAGACAGAAAGCCCACAGACTATCGTTTTTCTCGTCGAATGGGAAAAATGTCATTTTTCTCGACGAGAAAAACAGCCGTGTGTACGCGGCATTAGACTAAAACTATATTGACATTTGCTGCCAAAATTAACACTGCACACAGGGGAACATGAGCCTGGTACACACAAGAGGGCTGCAAGCCTGGTACACATTGGAAGGTGAGCCTGGTACACACAGGAGGGCTCTGAGCTTGGTACACACGGGGCAGCGAGCCTGGTAAATAAGGGGGGGGGCGTGAGCATGGTACACATTGAGCTCGATACACAAGGTGTAGTGAGCCTGGCACACACGGGGCAGTGGGCCTGGCACACACGGGGCAGTGGGCCTGGCACATTTAAGGCTGCAAGCCTCCCACACACATGTTCCTGAGCCTGGTACACACAAGACACGCAGGGGGCACTTACCTCGTAATGTTCTGTCACCATGCGGTTCAGTAAGGTAGATAGGGAGTAAAATGCACCCGTGTTCAGCCCTAAAAAACAAAAACAAAAAAAAAACAATTATATCAGGATACGACAGCAGTGAGCAGAGGGCCAATGCTGCCATCCATCTACCCAACCACCAACTGACAAAGCAATGTATTAATATCAGAAGTTACTCCTGGGATCAGAGTGGTTAAAGAGGACCTGTCTTCTGCACTGCAGGTAACATCAGGACACTAAGGTGTTAATTTACTAAAGGCAAATAGACGATAAATTTGAAAAGGTGTCCAGCAGTGCAAATAGTGAGGTAGCTCCCGATGCTTCAGTCAAACCAGCCTTACTCACTAGGTGAGTCTTCAGAGACAGGGTCACACCAGAGGTTGTGCTATGGTTCTGGATTTGGAAAGAGCTCCACAGTGAACACAAAAATCAGGAAAAAACCATCATGCAATGCCCAATGCCAAAGGTCAACACTGTATCCTGGCCTAGGCCAAACTTTGCAGGGGGGCAGCACGGAAAGAGTCCCCGCCGGCTTGTGCTCAGAAATTTGTGTTTAAAGTAGAGTAAGGCAGGGTTATAGCCCCTATCAGTTTATTTTTTACCATCCCTGTCCCATTGAAGAGATTTCCCTTCACTTCCTGCCCCATAGCCAAACAGGAAGTGAGAGGAAGTCTATGCAAATTAAGAGAATTCATTGCCCTCCCTGTCCCCACTCGAAAATTTCAGGGTGGGTCTTAAACAGCAAGGGGTGTGGCATTGACAGAAAGGGGTGGGTCATATTTAAATAGGGGGTGCACGAGTTTAGTCAGGCCTAGGGCAGCTCAAAACCTAAATACACCACTGCCAAAGGTCACATTCCGGGTTCGTCCCGTACATCCAGTTCATCGGCTTCCAAAGCTGGTGCTGAGGATACACCTGCTGTTATGCAGAGACCAGCTGAAGCCAGGGGTATAGCAGGGAATCTTGATTGAAGACACAGAGGAAAAAATTACATGAAGCAAGGAAAGCTAGCAAAAAATAGATATTTTTTCCTCCATACATTCTGCCTCAGTAGTTGGATTACCCCCTCCATATATGTTGGCGCTATAGTTGGATCCCCCCTCCCTACATTCTGTTGACATAGTTGAGCATGTGACATTACAAATAAGAAAAATATGACAGAACATTAGTACACACTGAGCTCCTCAGCCCAACAACATCACTCGCTAATGACCCTCCCAGTTGTCATGTGACCAAGAGCGCTCTCAGCACTCACCGTATGACACAACCAGCAAGATGAAGTTTCGGTTCCTCAGTAGCCGCAGTATGGACTGTTTATAGGAGTACTGACCGGCGGGGGCAGAGAGCACAGCGGCCTGGGCCAGGGTTGGTGGGGTGGGGGGCGCCTCCTGGAAGACTGAACACAACACACAGTTCATTACAGTCTCAGCACTAAACATGCGGCTGTCACTACACGACTGTTATTTCAGACACAGTTGTCACCACATGTCTGCTATTCCAGATACACAGCTGTCACCACATGTCTGCTATTCCAAACACACAGCTGTCACCACATGTCTGCTATTCCAAACACACAGCTGTCACCACATGTCTGCTATTCCAAACACACAGCTGTCACCACATGCCTGCTATTCCAGATACACAGCTGTCACCACATGTCTGCTATTCCAGACACACAGCTGTCTCCACATGTCTGCTATTCCAAACACACAGCTGTCACCACATGTCTGCTATTCCAAACACACAGCTGTCTCCACATGTCTGCTATTCCAAACACACAGCTGTCTCCACATGTCTGCTATTCCAAACACACAGCTGTCTCCACATGTCTGCTATTCCAAACACACAGCTGTCTCCACATGTCTGCTATTCCAAACACACAGCTGTCACCACATGTCTGCTATTCCAAACACACAGCTGTCACCACATGCCTGCTATTCCAGATACACAGCTGTCACCACATGTCTGCTATTCCAGACACACAGCTGTCACCACATGTCTGCTATTCCAAACACACAGCTGTCACCACATGTCTGCTATTCCAAACACACAGCTGTCACCACATGTCTGCTATTCCAAACACACAGCTGTCACCACATGCCTGCTATTCCAGATACACAGCTGTCACCACATGTCTGCTATTCCAGACACACAGCTGTCTCCACATGTCTGCTATTCCAAACACACAGCTGTCTCCACATGTCTGCTATTCCAAACACACAGCTGTCTCCACATGTCCGCTATTCCAAACACACAGCTGTCACCACATGTCTGCTATTCCAAACACACAGCTGTCTCCACATGTCTGCTATTCCAAACACACAGCTGTCTCCACATGTCTGCTATTCCAGACACACAGCTGTCTCCACATGTCTGCTATTCCAAACACACAGCTGTCTCCACATGTCTGCTATTCCAAACACACAGCTGTCTCCACATGTCTGCTATTCCAAACACACAGCTGTCACCACACATGTGCTATTCCAAACACACAGCTGTCTCCACATGTCTGCTATTCCAAACACACAGCTGTCTCCACATGCCTGCTATTCCAAACACACAGCTGTCTCCACATGTCTGCTATTCCAAACACACAGCTGTCTCCACATGTCTGCTATTCCAAACACACAGCTGTCACCACATGCCTGCTATTCCAGATACACAGCTGTCACCACATGTCTGCTATTTCAGATACACAGCTGTCACCACATGTCTGCTATTCCAAACACACAGCTGTCTCCACATGTCTGCTATTCCAAACACACAGCTGTCTCCACATGTCTGCTATTCCAAACACACAGCTGTCTCCACATGTCTGCTATTCCAAACACACAGCTGTCTCCACATGTCTGCTATTCCAAACACACAGCTGTCACCACATGTCTGCTATTCCAGATACACAGCTGTCACCACATGTCTGCTATTCCAGACACACAGCTGTCTCCACATGTCTGCTATTCCAAACACACAGCTGTCTCCACATGTCTGCTATTCCAAACACACAGCTGTCTCCACATGTCTGCTATTCCAAACACACAGCTGTCTCCACATGTCTGCTATTCCAAACACACAGCTGTCTCCACATGTCTGCAATTCCAAACACACAGCTGTCACCACACATGTGCTATTCCAAACACACAGCTGTCACCACACATGTGCTATTCCAAACACACAGCTGTCTCCACATGTCCGCTATTCCAAACACACAGCTGTCTCCACATGTCTGCAATTCCAAACACACAGCTGTCACCACATGTCTGCTATTCCAAACACACAGTTGTCACCACATGTCTGCTATTCCAGATACACAGCTGTCTCCACATGTCTGCAATTCCAAACACACAGCTGTCACCACATGTCTGCTATTCCAAACACACAGTTGTCACCACATGTCTGCTATTCCAGATACACAGCTGTCACCACATGTCTGCTATTCCAAACACACAGTTGTCACCACATGTCTGCTATTCCAGATACACAGCTGTCACCACATGTCTGCTATTCCAGACACACAGCTGTCACCACATGTCTGCTATTCCAGATACACAGCTGTCACCACACATCCGCTATTCCAAATACACAGCTGTCACCACACATCCGCTATTCCAAATACACAGCTGTCACCACACATCCGCTATTCCAAATACACAGTTGTCACCACACATCCGCTATTCCAAACACACAGCTGTCTCCACATGTCTGCTATTCCAAACACACAGCTGTCACCACACATCCGCTATTCCAAACACACAGCTGTCTCCACATGTCTGCTATTCCAAACACACAGCTGTCACCACATGTCTGCTATTCCAAACACACAGCTGTCACCACATGTCTGCTATTCCAGATACACAGCTGTCTCCACATGTCTGCTATTCCAAACACACAGCTGTCTCCACATGTCTGCTATTCCAAACACACAGCTGTCACCACATGTCTGCTATTCCAGATACACAGCTGTCACCACACATCCGCTATTCCAAACACACAGCTGTCACCACACATCCGCTATTCCAAATACACAGCTGTCACCACACATCCGCTATTCCAAACACACAGCTGTCACCACACATCCGCTATTCCAAACACACAGCTGTCACCACACATCCGCTATTCCAAACACACAGCTGTCACCACACATCCGCTATTCCAAATACACAGCTGTCACCACACATCCGCTATTCCAGATACACAGCTGTCACCACATGTCTGCTATTCCAAACACACAGCTGTCTCCACATGTCTGCTATTCCAGACACACAGCTGTTTCCACACATCCGCTATTCCAAACACACAGCTGTCACCACACATCCGCTATTCCAAACACACAGCTGTCACCACATGTCTGCTATTCCAAACACACAGCTGTCTCCACATGTCTGCAATTCCAAATACACAGCTGTCACCACACATCCGCTATTCCAAATACACAGCTGTCACCACACATCCGCTATTCCAAATACACAGCTGTCACCACACATCCGCTATTCCAAATACACAGCCGTCACCACACATCCGCTATTCCAAATACACAGCCGTCACCACACATCCGCTATTCCAAACACACAGCTGTCTCCACATGTCTGCTATTCCAAATACACAGCTGTCACCACACATCCGCTATTCCAAATACACAGCTGTCACCACACATTCGCTATTCCAAATACACAGCTGTCACCACACATCCGCTATTCCAAATACACAGCTGTCACCACACATCCGCTATTCCAAACACACAGCTGTCACCACACATCCGCTATTCCAAACACACAGCTGTCACCACACATCCGCTATTCCAAACACACAGCTGTCACCACACATCCGCTATTCCAAACACACAGCTGTCACCACACATCCGCTATTCCAAACACACAGCTGTCACCACACATCCGCTATTCCAAACACACAGCTGTCACCACACATCCGCTATTCCAAATACACAGCTGTCACCACATGTCTGCTATTCCAAACACACAGCTGTCTCCACATGTCTGCTATTCCAGATACACAGCTGTCACCACACATCCGCTATTCCAAACACACAGCTGTCACCACACATCCGCTATTCCAGATACACAGCTGTCACCACACATCCGCTATTCCAAATACACAGCTGTCACCACATGTCTGCTATTCCAAACACACAGCTGTCACCACATGTCTGCTATTCCAAACACACAGCTGTCACCACATGTCTGCTATTCCAGATACACAGCTGTCTCCACATGTCTGCTATTCCAAACACACAGCTGTCACCACATGTCTGCTATTCCAGACACACAGCTGTCACCACATGTCTGCTATTCCAGATACACAGCTGTCACCACACATCCGCTATTCCAAATACACAGCTGTCTCCACATGTCTGCTATTCCAAACACACAGCTGTCACCACATGTCTTCTATTCCAGACACACAGCTGTCTCCACATGTCTGCTATTCCAGATACACAGCTATCACCACACATCCGCTATTCCAAACACACAGCTGTCTCCACATGTCTGCTATTCCAAACACACAGCTGTCTCCACATGTCTGCTATTCCAAACACACAGCTGTCTCCACATGTCTGCTATTCCAGATACACAGCTGTCACCACATGTCTGCAATTCCAAATACACAGCTGTCTCCACATGTCTGCTATTCCAAACACACAGCTGTCACCACATGTCTGCTATTCCAGATACACAGCTGTCACCACACATCCGCTATTCCAAATACACAGCTGTCTCCACATGTCTGCTATTCCAAACACACAGCTGTCACCACATGTCTGCAATTCCAGACACACAGCTGTCACCACACATCCGCTATTCCAAATACACAGCTGTCACCACACATCCGCTATTCCAAATACACAGCTGTCACCACACATCCGCTATTCCAAATACACAGCTGTCACCACACATCCGCTATTCCAAACACACAGCTGTCACCACACATCCGCTATTCCAAACACACAGCTGTCACCACACATCCGCTATTCCAAACACACAGCTGTCACCACACATCCGCTATTCCAAACACACAGCTGTCACCACACATCCGCTATTCCAAACACACAGCTGTCTCCACATGTCCGCTATTCCAAACACACAGCTGTCACCACACATCCGCTATTCCAAACAAACACACAGCTGTCACCACACATCCGCTATTCCAAACACACAGCTGTCTCCACACATCCGCTATTCCAAACACACAGCTGTCACCACATGTCTGCTATTCCAAACACACAGCTGTCACCACACATCCGCTATTCCAAATACACAGCTGTCACCACACATCCGCTATTCCAAACACACAGCTGTCACCACACATTCGCTATTCCAAATACACAGCTGTCACCACACATCCGCTATTCCAAATACACAGCTGTCACCACACATCCGCTATTCCAAATACACAGCTGTCACCACACATCCGCTATTCCAAACACACAGCTGTCACCACACATTCGCTATTCCAAATACACAGCTGTCACCACACATCCGCTATTCCAAATACACAGCTGTCACCACACATTCGCTATTCCAAATACACAGCTGTCACCACACATCCGCTATTCCAAACACACAGCTGTCACCACACATCCGCTATTCCAAACACACAGCTGTCACCACACATCCGCTATTCCAAACACACAGCTGTCTCCACATGTCCGCTATTCCAAACACACAGCTGTCACCACACATCCGCTATTCCAAACAAACACACAGCTGTCACCACACATCCGCTATTCCAAACACACAGCTGTCTCCACATGTCTGCTATTCCAAACACACAGCTGTCACCACACATCCGCTATTCCAAACACACAGCTGTCTCCACATGTCTGCTATTCCAAACACACAGCTGTCTCCACATGTCTGCTATTCCAGATACACAGCTGTCACCACACATCCGCTATTCCAAACACACAGCTGTCACCACACATCCGCTATTCCAAACACACAGCTGTCACCACACATCCGCTTATTCCAAACACACAGCTGTCACCACACATCCGCTATTCCAAACACACAGCTGTCACCACACATCCGCTATTCCAAACACACAGCTGTCACCACACATCCGCTATTCCAAATACACAGCTGTCACCACACATCCGCTTATTCCAAACACACAGCTGTCACCACATGTCTGCTATTCCAAACACACAGCTGTCACCACATGTCCGCTATTCCAAACACACAGCTGTCTCCACATGTCTGCTATTCCAAACACACAGCTGTCTCCACATGTCTGCTATTCCAAACACACAGCTGTCTCCACATGTCTGCTATTCCAGATACACAGCTGTCACCACACATGTGCTATTCCAAACACACAGCTGTCACCACATGTCTGCTATTCCAGATACACAGCTGTCACCACATGTCTGCTATTCCAGACACACAGCTGTCACCACACATCCGCTATTCCAAACACACAGCTGTCACCACATGTCTGCTATTCCAGATACACAGCTGTCACCACATGTCTGCTATTCCAGACACACAGCTGTCACCACACATCCGCTATTCCAAACACACAGCTGTCACCACATGTCTGCTATTCCAAACACACAGCTGTCTCCACATGTCCGCTATTCCAAACACACAGCTGTCACCACACATCCGCTATTCCAAACACACAGCTGTCACCACACATCCGCTATTCCAAACACACAGCTGTCACCACACATCCGCTATTCCAAACACACAGCTGTCACCACACATCCGCTATTCCAAACACACAGCTGTCACCACACATCCGCTATTCCAAACACACAGCTGTCACCACACATCCGCTATTCCAAACACACAGCTGTCTCCACATGTCTGCTATTCCAAACACACAGCTGTCTCCACATGTCTGCTATTCCAAACACACAGCTGTCTCCACATGTCTGCTATTCCAGATACACAGCTGTCACCACATGTCTGCTATTCCAGATACACAGCTGTCACCACATGTCTGCTATTCCAGACACACAGCTGTCACCACACGTCTGCTATTCCAAACACACAGCTGTCACCACATGTCTGCTATTCCAAACACACAGCTGTCTCCACATGTCTGCTATTCCAGACACACAGCTGTCACCACGTCTGCTATTCCAAACACACAGCTGTCACCACATGTCTGCTATTCCAAACACACAGCTGTCACCACACATGTGCTTTTCCAGACACACAGCTGTCACCACACATGTGCTATTCCAGACACACAGCTGTCACCACACATCCGCTATTCCAAACACACAGCTGTCACCACACATCCGCTATTCCAAACACACAGCTGTCACCACACATGTGCTATTCCAGACACACAGCTGTCACCACACATCCGCTATTCCAAACACACAGCTGTCTCCACATGTCTGCTATTCCAGACACACAGCTGTCTCCACATGTCTGCTATTCCAGACACACAGCTGTCACCACACATGTGCTATTCCAGACACACAGCTGTCACCACACATCCGCTATTCCAAACACACAGCTGTCTCCACATGTCTGCTATTCCAGACACACAGCTGTCACCACACATCCGCTATAACAAACACACAGCTGTCTCCACATGTCTGCTATTCCAGACACACAGCTGTCACCACACATGCGCTATTCCAGATACACAGCTGTCACCACATGTCTGCTATTCCAAACACACAGCTGTCTCCACATGTCCGCTATTCCAAACACACAGCTGTCACCACATGTCTGCTATTCCAAACACACAGCTGTCTCCACATGTCCGCTATTCCAAACACACAGCTGTCACCACATGTCTGCTATTCCAGACACACAGCTGTCACCACACATGTGCTATTCCAGACACACAGCTGTCACCACACATCCGCTATTCCAAACACACAGCTGTCTCCACATGTCTGCTATTCCAGACACACAGCTGTCACCACACATGTGCTATTCCAGACACACAGCTGTCACCACACATCCGCTATTCCAAACACACAGCTGTCTCCACATGTCTGCTATTCCAGACACACAGCTGTCACCACATGTCTGCTATTCCAGACACACAGCTGTCACCACATGTCTGCTATTCCAGACACACAGCTGTCACCACATGTCTGCTATTCCAGACACACAGCTGTCACCACACATGCGCTATTCCAGACACACAGCTGTCACCACACATGCGCTATTCCAGACACACAGCTGTCACCACACATGCGCTATTCCAGACACACAGCTGTCACCACACATCCGCTATTCCAGACACACAGCTGTCACCACACGTCCGCTATTCCAGACACACAGCTGTCACCACACGTCCGCTATTCCAGACACACAGCTGTCACCACACGTCCGCTATTCCAGACACACAGCTGTCACCACACGTCCGCTATTCCAGACACACAGCTGTCACCACACATCCGCTATTCCAGACACACAGCTGTCACCACATGTCTGCTATTCCAGATACACAGCTGTCACCACATGTCTGCTATTCCAGATACACAGCTGTCACCACATGTCTGCTATTCCAGATACGCAGCTGTCACCACGTGTCGGCTATTCCAGATACGCAGCTGTCACCACGTGTCGGCTATTCTAGACACACAGCTGTCACCACATGTCTGCTATTCCAAACACACAGCTGTCTCCACATGTCTGCTATTCCATATACGCAGCTGTCACCACATGTCTGTCATTCCAGATACACAGCACTCATTACACATTCGTTATTCCAGACACACAGCTGTCTCTACAATCCAGCCATCTCAGACACAAAGCTGTCTGTACACCACCGCTATTCCAGATACACTTCTACTACACACACACACACACACACACACACACACACACACACACACAGCTGTCACTAAACCTCTGCCAGTCCACACACACAGCTTTTTTACACCTCAGTTATGTGCGAGTAGTCCTTTGGTTGATGCGCACCGAATATTACCAGGATGAAGAGGAGGCTGGCGACAGCTGCAGTTCCATAAAACATGATGCTGATGCGATACCCTAGCTGGTCTATATCGTCAATGTTGGGGATCAGGACTGGCGGCAGGAGGAAGCCCACTGCGACACCTAACTGGAGCAAAGAGGAAAACATCACCACCATGAACTGCCACCATCATACCTATCCCACTGCAAACACCTAACAGAAGTAATGGTGAGATGTCACTGGCAGGAACTGCCACCATCATTACTGTCCCACTGTGGTATTGAACTAGAGCAAAGAGCGAGAGGTCACTGGTACGAACTACAAAGAGAAATGTTGAGATGGGGTTGAACAATAGGGTGGGCCCATATCCCAGATAATTGGAACAAGTGGAAAAAATTCCCCCTTCACTGGACTTTAATGGCCCAACTTGTTAATAGTGCAATAACAGTATAGTAGAGGAAAGAAAAAAAATCTGAATGATATATAAAAAGTATATACCGTATATACTCAAGTATAAGCCGAGTTTTTCAGCACATTTATTTGTGCTGAAAATGCCCCCCTCGGCTTATACTCGAGTCACCTTTTTGCGCCTGATCTCCCGGGCTTTGGGGACCCAATACCAGCCAGCCGTAGGTCCCCTGCACCCCAAACCTGGCACACATGTAGTCCCACTCTTCATCTACAAGTGTGCAAAGTTTGTTGTCCAAGGGACCTACGGCCGGGGAGCACCGATTTTTCAAAGCCGGGCACCCCTTCCATAGACTCCCATGTTACGCGGTAATTTCTCCGGTGACTTTGGGGACCCGGTACTGGCCGGTCTTAGGTCCCCTGGACATGTAGCCCCTTTTCACCTCAGGCCAAACGTGGTATTGCACACCGCTTTGGCTTGAATCCTGCTCATTTTGCAAGACAACACTCGCAAACCGAGTCAGGTTTTTTAAAGATACAGTTCTCGTATTGCGAAACGCTCGTTAACCACGTTACTCGCAATCTGAGGTTCCACTGTACTGTGATTCTGTACCTGCCAAATGTGCAAGGAAATCTCCCCCCACTAAGTCTGGCTGCATCCATTTTAACTGTGGGCAGCTGAAGCTGCTGCCTGTTCACTTCCTGGATTTACACAGAAGCACACCTCCAGCTCTGCAGCTCTCAATGGCCCTCAGAGCCGAACGACGCCGTTCGGAAATGCTCTGAAAATCTTGGAAATACTCCGTTCCCGAGCCTATCCAAATTCAGCTGAGGTGTCCTCTGCCCTTTCCGAGTGTTCTTACGAGGCTCTCCGGCGCCCCCCGCCTCTGGCCGCATGCGGTATTGCATGCCATTGAAGTCAATGCGGAACAAGTTATTTTCGTTTCCATTGACTTCAATGGGAAACTCGCTTGATATGCGAGTACTTTGGATTATGAGAATTCTCCTGGAACGAATTATGCTCATAATACGAGGTT
This sequence comes from Rana muscosa, assembly GCA_029206835.1. Taxonomy (NCBI): domain Eukaryota; kingdom Metazoa; phylum Chordata; class Amphibia; order Anura; family Ranidae; genus Rana; species Rana muscosa. The sequence continues at coordinate 216,272,371 of CM055126.1, forward strand.
CCACGGTATATTTAAAATAATATGCAAAGTGGTTGGAGGGAAGCTTCAGAATGGCAAAGATGTTTTTAATTACAAATTATGTGAGCAGACTGCAGTTCCTCTTTAAGCGATGATAACCAAATTGATATATGTCTGCACTCATTGCCACATATATATTATATATCTTAGTCAGTTTTATAATTTTGTAGATTATTATATTTCCATATACTACTTTTCTATTTTATTTAGAATTTTTTCCTGTATAGATTGTGAACTTGGCATGGTTTATATATTCCTGCCTCCGCCTTCTTTGGGGGTGTTCCATTGCCTGGTCTCGCTGGTTTTCACTTGGACTCCGCCAGCTTTGTGAGATATTTTGGTCTTCTTGGATGGACATTGCTGACCATTTTTAACTGATCTGTGGTTGTTGCATTTGTTCTCTACAAACTTCCGTGAACATGCAAGTCCAATCCTATACAATATATAAGAGAAATTAATGGACGCATCTTTAGTGTTTGCTGTGATGTATATTTTTTTATTTCTATTATTTTTTCATTCCATTATAGGAGTAATATGCTCTATCAATGTACACACCCCTGAAGTAAGAAGGGACTCTGAAACGCGTTGGGTGTTGTCCATGGACATTCACCATGGTGATTATATATCATGGTAGTCCTGGACCCATGAGTATTATACCTTTTATGGTTTTGTTATGTTATGTTGACCTACATGTTCACCAGCCACCATTGTTGTGAATACATCTATCTTTTCATCCATTGTTAAATAAAATTTATATACTTTTTATATATCATTCTGATTTTTTTTCTTTGCTCTTCGATGCTGTTATTGCACCATCAACAAGTTGGGCCATTAAAGTCCCATGAAGGGGGGATTTTTTGCCACTGGTACGAACTACCACCCTTGAAAGGATCGGTTTTTGGAAGTAGATAGGGGAGGGAGTCTTTACTGTAAATGGCCATTCATGTTCATGTCTTACGGTATTGCATTGGAATAACACCCCGAGGCATTGGTAAAGTATTGGGCAAAACACACATGCCATGTACTGCCATATGCAGTGTTAAAAAAGGGTCTTGAATCATTTTTTGGCAGTTGAGTGTTGACAATCCTTCTACACCAGGCATGTCCAAAGTCCGGCCCGCAGGCCAATTGTGGCCCATTCTTCGGTTTAATGCGGCCCACCTGGTAATTTGTACATAGATAGAGATAGAGATACACAGTGGGTATGGAAAGTATTCAGACCCCCTTAATTTTTTCACTCTTTGTTATATTGCAGCCATTTGCTAAAATCATTTAAGTTCATTTTTTCCTCATTAATGTACACACAGCACCCCATTTTGACAGAAAAACACAGAATTGTTGACATTTTTGCAGATTTATTAAAAAAGAAAAAGTGAAATATCACATGCTCCTAAGTATTCAGACCCTTTGCTCAGTATTTAGTATTTGCACCCTTTTGATGAGTCTTTTTGGGAAAGATGCAACAAGTTTTTCACAACTGGATTTGGGGATCCTCTGCCATTCCTCCTTGCAGATCCTCTACAGTTCTGTCAGGTTGGATGGTAAACGTTGGTGGACGGCCATTTTTAGGCCTCTTCAGAGATGCTCAATTGGGTTTAAGTCAGGGCTCTGGCTGGGCCATTCAAGAACAGTCATGGAGTTGTTGTGAAGCCACTCCATTATTTTAGCTGTGTGCTTAGGGTCATTGTCTTGTTGGAAGGTAAACCTTTGGCCCAGTCTGAGGTCCTGAGCACTCTGGAGAAGGTTTTCATCCAGGATATCCCTGTACTTGGCCGCATTCATCTTTCCCTCAGTCGTCCTGACCAGTCGTCTTGTCCCTGCAGATGAAAAACACCCCCACAGCATGATGCTGCCACCACCATGCTTCACTGTTGGGACTGTATTAGACAGGTGATGAGCAGTGCCTGGTTTTCTCCACACATACCGCTTAGAATTAAGGCCAAAAAGTTCTATCTTGGTCTCATCAGACCAGAGAATCTTATTTCTCACCATCTTGGAGTCCTTCAGGTGTTTTTTAGCAAACTCTATGCGGGCTTTCATGTGTCTTGCACTGAGGAGAGGCTTCCATCAGGCCACTCTGCCATAAAGCCCCGACTGGTGGAGGGCTGCAGTGATGGTTGACTTTCTACAACTTTCTCCCATCTCCCGACTGCATCTCTGGAGCTCAGCCACAGTGATCTTTGGGTTCTTCTTTACCTCTCTCACCAAGGCTCTTCTCCCCCGATAGCTCAGTTTGGCCGGACGGCCAGCTCTAGGAAGGGTTCTGGTCGTCCCAAACGTCTTCCATTTAAGGATTATGGAGGCCACTGTGCTCTTAGGTACTTTAAGTGCAGCAGAAATTTTTTGTAACCTTGACCAGATCTGTGCCTTGCCACAATTCTGTCTCTGAGCTCTTCAGGCAGTTCCTTTGACCTCAGGATTCTCATTTGCTCTGACATGTAATGTGAGCTGTAAGGTCTTATATAGACAGGTGTGTGGCTTTCCTAATCAAGTCCAATCAGTATAATCAAACACAGCTGGACTCAACGGAAGGAGTAGAACCATCTCAAGGATGATCAGAAGAAATGGACAGCACCTGAGTTAAATATATGAGTGTCACAGCAAAGGGTCTGAATACTTAGGACCATGTGATATTTCAGTTTTTCTTTTTTTAATAAATCTGCAAAAAGGTCAACAATTCTGTGTTTTTCTGTCAATATGGGGTGCTGTGTGTACAATAATGAGGAAAAAAATGAACTTAAATGATTTTAGCAAATGGCTGCAATATAACAAAGAGTGAAAAAATTAAGGGGGTCTGAATACTTTCTGTACCCACTGTATATCTCTATCCCCTTTGTGGCCCCCAGGGAGGGGGCGGGACGAGCACCATCAGATTACATACAGGAGAATCTCCTGTTTACTTGGCGGCCTCTGTAATAGGAAGTCCCATCTCCTGGGCTGGCATTGGACGACTGTTCTGTCTATCATAGGAGGCGGGACTTTGCATTAAAGAGGCCGCTGAGTAAACAGGAGATTCTCCTGTATGTAATCTGTTGTGGCTCGTCCCCCCCTCCCTGTCCCCTCTGAGGCTGCAGATGGGCATCGATCAGGCTGCACTGATGGCAATGGGGAGGCTTCACTGATGGCAATGGTGAGGCTGCATTCGTGGCAATGGGGAGGCTGCATTCGAGGCAATGGGGAGGCTGCATTCGTGGCAATGGGGAGGCTGCATTCGTGGCAATGGGGAGGCTGCATTTGTGGGCACCGACCCTTATTTGGCTTCACAGTTCTTTATTTAAAATGTAAGTTTTTTCCTGAAACTTCCCTCTCAGAGTGAAGGTGCGTGTTATACGCCGATAAATACGGTGTATCCAAATAACACACCAGAGGTCATCCTCAGTCCTGAGCGTGGCGCTCAGGGTTTCGTTGGGGCCCCAAAAGATATATATAGCCAAATAACACGCCCAAGCTTATCTCTTCACCACACACAGCCACAAAGGTAAGAGAATTCTTGTTGGGCAGTGTATTAGCGCTCGGACGAACACACTTATGCCGTGTACACACGATCGGACATTCCGACAACAAAACCGTGGACTTTTTTCCGTCGGATGTTGGCTCAAACTTGTCTTGCATACACACGGTCACACAAATGTTGTTGGAAATTCCGATCGCCAAGAACGCGGTGACGTACAACACTACAATGAGCTGAGAAAAATGAAGTTCAATGATTCCGAGCATGCGTAGGATTTTTGTGCGTCGGAAATTGGATACACACGATCGTAATTTCCAACAAGAACTTTTGTTGTCGGAAAAATTGAGAACCTGCTCTCAAATATTTGCTGTCGGAAATTCCGACAGCAAATGTCCGATGGAGCCTACACACGGTCGGAATATCCAACTAAAAGCTCACATCGAACATTTGTTGTCGGAAATTCCGATCGTGTGTACGCGGCATTAGACTGAATTTTAATGGTTCAAAGAATGTCGGACAAAAATGATCGGCCCTCACGCATGTTCACTTCAATAAATCTGGCCCTGTTTGGACACCCCTGTTCTACACTGAATGGGCTGGCTTAATGCAGAACACCTTTATGGGTGACAAATCATAGGATATCACAAGTGATTTAAAGTGGTTGTAAACCTCAGACATGAAATATGAACAAAGTTAGCCCTCTATAGCAGGGGGTCTCCAAACTTTTGAAACAAAGACCAGTTTACTGTTCTTCAAACTTTAGGAGGGGCCGGACTAGGGCCAGTGGGAGTAAAAAAATGCCATTGACATTGTGGTCAGTGGGAGTAAAAAATTGTTTTTACATAATTGGTGTCAGTGGGAGAATTACTTCCCCATTTCTGATATCAGTGGGAGAAATGGTACCCCATTGTTGGTGTCAGTGGAAGGAAAAGTGCCCCAAGGGCCAGATAAAGGCAAGCAAGGGGCCACATCTGGCCCACGGGTCGTAGTTTGGAGACCCCTGCTCTATAGTGTGTACCTTCAATGTAAAGCACCAGTGTAATTTCTGTCTGCTGCCTCGTTCCTCTGGTATCAGCAGTTTTCCTGACAGCAAGAGATAAAAGGTGGCAGGGGAGGGAGCTCCAGCACACAGCTTGTGATTGACAGCCTCAGCTCTGTTCCTGTGTGCTGTGCGAAGGAGTGGGGGGTCCCTTTGCTCCAATCAGCTCTCAGAGCTCTCCTCACTAAACTCTGCAGTGTGTAAATTCAGCTCTCTGCCCCCTGCTTTCTGAGAGCTCAGACAAGCTTTAAAAATTCCAGACTTTGAATGGATGAAGAGAAGAGACAGCTCCAGATAAACAGGTACAAATTATATAAGACGATTTGTTTCATCTCTGTGTATCATCTGAGGTCAGTAAGGGTTTACAACCTTTTTAATGCACCCATTGGTGTGTGCAGCCTTTTGAATTAGGGTGTGCACCCCAAAACTAAAACACACATACTTTCTCTTCCGCCTCAGCTGCACTGGACAGTAAATGAATGGGGAGTGCTCTATACTGAGAGGCTTCCTGTTCATTCACAAACTGAAGCATACTAAACACAGTTTAGTATGCTTCAGTTATGAATGAACACAGTGAGTGATCGGTATTGATCGGCCGGACAGCAGAATCTGCGCTGCATGGGGTGATTAGGGTGTGTGCACCCTGTGCGCATGCCTATGAGTGCCACCTCTATAAAAGCAATGGAGAATCCTCTGCAAGTGTGTTCATTTAGAAAAGGAAGGGGCAGGTAAATGACATATTTTTCTAGCCTCTTCCCCCGATCCCCATTCTGTAACATCCCCCACAGCAGCCGGAGGGAGAGAAAAAGTGGAAAGCCAGCAGAACTGCTATAGGGAAAAGGTGCAACACAGGGGGAATCCACACATAGTGATTAGGGTGTGCCCAGGCACACCTGGCACACCCCCTGCGCATGCCTATGAATGCACCCTAAGAAGCCCGAGAGTGAATATGAATGGGCCCTTACACTTGTTGTGGGGTGTCACACAGGATGATGAGGTCTCCTTGCATTAGGTGGCATCTGTAACTGCAACTACTGGAGAATAAGGATGAGCTCTGGCGTGTTCGCATAGTACACGTGCAGAGCCCGCCAGGAAGTCAGCACCGCGCTGTGCTAATCACAGCCAGGGAGACATTGTCCCGATGCTCGGCTGCAGAGATCAGGAAATGTCTCCCTGGCTGTAATTAGCGTAGCGTGGTGCCGACTTCCTGGCGGGCTCTGCACGTGTACTATGCGAACACGCCAGAGCTCATCCTTACTGGAGAACAATGTCAATCTAGAGAAGCCCCCAATATGCAGTGCAGGATTAGCTTTCCCTGATGGATTTTCAGCCTCGATAAAGTATCTCCAGCCAGACTTTTTGTTTTGTTTTGTATGACGTGCTGAGGGATTGGACCCCATCAGTTTTTATTGGTGGTTATGTCTCCGCTGGGGAGACTCACCTTCTCTATAGGTCCTGGTGTGACCAAGACAGAAATTGATGGGAAATTTAAAATTTTACAGAACAGGAAATGAGAGAAGAGCCTCCAATGGGGACACCTGTTCTGGGATTAGACCCCTTTTGTTTTTCTTTTCTTGTCAGTTTCATTTTACAGAGATTTCTATTCATTTCCTGTACTGGACAGTGAACAGGAAGCAAAATAAATCCCCTACCAGTTGTCACCAGAACAGGAAATGAGAGAAGATCCTCCAATGGGGACACCTGTTCTGGGGTTAGACCCCTTTTGTTTTTCTTTTCTTGTCCGCTTCCCTTAAGACCACTTTCACACTGAGGTGCTTTTCAGGCGCTTTCACGCTAAAAACAGCGCCTAAAAAGCTCACGAAAACATATTTCTATTAAAATCAATGAATGCTTTCACACTGGGGTAGTGTGCTGGCAGGGCTGTGAAAAACTCCCCTCTCCATTGAAATGAATGGAAAACTCTTCAAAAGCGCTTAGTGTTTTTACTGGCAGTTTAGAAGCGCCTCAGTGTGAAAGGGGCCTTACAGAGATTGCCATTCATTTCCTGTACTGGACAGTGAACAGGAAGCAAAAGAATTCCCCTACCAGTTGTCACCAGAACAAGAAATGAGAGAAGATCCTCCAATGGGGACACCTGTTCTGGGGTTAGACACCTTTTCTTTTTCTGTCCGTTTCCCTTTATAGAGATTTCCATTCATTTCCTGTACTGGACAGTGAACAGGAAGCAAAAGAATTCCCCTACCAGTTGTCACCAGAACAAGAAATGAGAGAAGATCCTCCAATGGGGACACCTGTTCTGGTGACAACTGGTAGGGGATTTCTTTTGCTTCCTGTTCACTGTCCAGTACAGGAAATTAATGGAAATCTCTGTAAAGGGAAACTGACAAGAAAAGAAAAAGAAAACAGAAGGGGTCCAACATTTCTCTGCTCCATCCAAAAGTAAAAAAAAAAAAAAAGTTTTGGCTAGAGATCTGCTTTTCACACGTGATTTCTCATTCCTATTCTGGAGAAGCCGAAGATCTGTGTCCTGTGACCGGGATTACCGTAGACGTCTAATCCTGAACGCTGGTTAACGCTGTGAGTGCCAGGCCCCCAGCACCCCATGGGCCCCCCCCCCATCACACCCCAAGTCATACCTGGTTCCCGAACACCCCAACAGAGCAGGCAGTGGAGACTTCCGATGAGCTGAACCACACGGAGGCAATGTGTGATGGCATTCCCAGGATAAAGACCTGCGCCGTTGCGGACACCAGCTGTCCAAAAAGCGTCACCCCATACAGGTTCGGTTGGGCACTGGCCGTCTTAATCCAAGCCCCCACGCAGTTCAGGCCGGAGCCGATGAGGGCAATGATGCGCAGACCGCGTGTCTCCAGCAGCCAGGTGACTGGGAAGATGAGCGGGATGTACGCCAACATGTAGGACATGGACAGCCAATCAATGGTCAGGCTGCTGACCCCATAGTACTTCATGAAGATATTACTGATAATGCCGTACTGGAGCCACTGGAAGGCGTTACACAGGGAATATGAGCTGAACAGGAGGACCATGAACCAGCGGCGGGTGTACAGCTTGGCCCCCTGACCCCCCGTTGCCATAGGAGACGTCTCGCCATTTCTTAGCCTTTCCTGTGAACACAAATTCTTTCCTGGGATATCCGGGTTATTATTGGGGTGCAGCAGCTCGCCCCCCGATGACTCCTCCTTCGCCATGGTGACACCAGAATCTCACGCCGCCTGCAGGAATAAAGAAGAGTCAGCTCTTCTGTCCAGACAACAGGAAACAATCACACCAAATCACAGCCACTCACCTGGTCTGTCGTCTCATCGGCTGCCGCAGACGATATAAGAGATGACCGTCCAATCCTGAGACATGTCAACTGCGTTCCATGCAACCGCAAATCAAACTGACTGTCACCCCCGAAACTGACTACACCCCCCACTTGCACTCCCTTACCCAACTGACTGTCTCTTCCCCCACAATCGCCCTCTCCTCCGCGCTGTCCCCTCCTTCCCACCCCAACCGACTGTCTCTTCCCCCACAATCGCCCTCTCCTCCGCTCTGTCCCCTCCTTCCCACCCCAACTGACTGTCTCTTCCCCCAAAATCGCCCTCTCCTCCGCACTGTCCCCTCCTCCCCACCCCAAATGACTGTCTCTTCCTGCACCGAAGGTCTCTTTCTGCACTGTCCCCCCCCAATCCCATTCACTGTCCACCTCCCCAAACTAACTGTCCTGTCCTCCCGCACACCAGCTGTCTCTTCTGATCACTGACTGTCCCTCCTCCACACTGTCTCTCTCCTTTCACTGACAGTCTCTATCACCCCCACTGACGTCCTCTCTCATACCTCCCCCAGCCTCAGGTTTGCAGGGTCATGTGTCTGTCGCTTTCAGTTCCTCTGTCTCAGAAATTCCACTTTGTGCCACATGTTGCACTTTTCCCTCTTCTTGTGTCTCCACCCCAAACCGACGTCTGTCCCTCTCTATGCAAATCTGTCACCCCCCTTGTGTCCTCACCCGCTCTCTAGATCTCTCTCACTTTCTATGGATCGCTCTCTGGAAGTCCCTCTCACTCTCTCGGGATCTCTCTTTCTGAATGTCTCTCTCGCTCTCTGGATGTCCCTCTCACTCTCTCTGGATCTCTCTTTCTGAATGTCCCTCTCACTCTCTCTGAATGTCTCTTTTTCTGGATGTCTGTCTCTCTGGATGTCTCTTTCTCTGGATGTTTCTATCTCACACACACTCTGGATGTCTCAGTCTCTCTCTGAATGTCTCTCTCTCTCTTTCTCTGAATGTCTCGGTCTCTCTCTTTCTCTGAATGTCTCGGTCTCTCTCTTTCTCTGAATGTCTCGGTCTCTCTCTTTCTCTGAATGTCTCTTTCTCTGAATGTCTCTTTCTCTGAATGTCTCTCTCTCTGAATGTCTCTCTCTCTGAATGTCTCTCTCTCTCTCTGAATGTCTCTCTCTCTCTCTCTCTGAATGTCTCTCTCTCTCTCTGAATGTCCGTCTCTCTCTCTCTGGATGTCTGTCTCTCTCTCTCTGGATGTCTGTCTCTCTCTCTCTGGATGTCTGTCTCTCTCTCTCTGGATGTCTGTCTCTCTCTGAATGTATCTCTCTAACTGGATGTCTCTTTCTCTGGATGTCTCTCTCTCTCTGGATGTCTCTCTCTCTGAATGTCTCTCACTCTCTCTGGATGTCTCTCACTCTCTCTGGATGTCGTTCTCTCTCACTCTCTCTGGAGGTCTCTCTCTCTGGAGGGTTCTCTCCCCCTGGATGTTGCTCTCTCTTTGTTTGTCCCCTCTGTGTTTCTTAGAAAGTTTTAAAAACTTGGCAACTGCTCAGCCCCACCCACCCAAAAGAAACCTCCACCCCTTCCATATCAGCCAATAACATTGGAGGAGACACACAACCATCCAGATAATATTTTTGTAATGTCGTTGCTACATAAAGGGAGGTGGTGCTGTTGTTGTTTATTATGATTATTATTATCATTATGGTGGTTGTTGATACTGTTATTATATAATTTTTTTTCAATGAATATTGTTGTTATTATTATTGTTGTCGCTGTTATTACAAAAAGGGGGGGTATATTATTATTACTATCATTATATAAAAGGTGGAGATTTTGTTGTTGTTTTCTGTGATCCTTGTCTGCCCCATCACACTGGCCTTTCAGCAATGGCATCTCAGAGGGGCCAATTTCATTTTTACTAGACTCTGCAAGTGCATTTGCTCCAGAGCTTTCTAAATAAGAGGAAGTTCTTCTGATTTTCACCGTCCAATCATATGCAAGAAAACATTTTATTTTTATTTATTTTTTACTAAGTTCTGGCGCAACTGCACTTGCAAAGTAAATATTTCGAAAACAAATGAAACAAATTTAACGAAACAAATTTATGTAAATAACGAATTGAAACTAAAGGAATTTTTATGTCTAGTCGCGATTGTGTTGCACCACAATTAACCTGATATGCGTCATTCAGTTGGCTTTACTGCTCCCCAAATGCTTCAATTGATGTCAATGGAAATGTGCTGAAAACACACCACAGACACCCCTATGGCGTTTACAGGATGTTTTGTTGTGTGTATTATAATGAGATCTCCTCGACAACCCCCTTACACCTCTACACCTTGTTTCACATTGAATGCAGCTTTGAAATCGCGCGACTTCATCTGAAATCGCCCAATTTCAAAGCCTCGTGTCAGTGCGACTTCAAATGCGACTTTGAAGACATCTTTTGCGGCACAGATGTCTATTAACCACTTGTCTACCGCCCACCGTCAAAGGACGGCGGGCGGAAGACTCTCTTGTTCTGACAGGACGTCATATGACGTCCTGCCTTTAAAAACAGCTAGGGGGCGCGCGCCGCGTCGCTGGGGACCCGATGCGCGTGTCCGGCGGCTGCGATGGCCGCCGGGCACCCGCGATTGCCCAGTGACTGAGCAGGACAGTGAATCTGTGTGTGTAAACACAGAGATCCACGTCCTGTCAGGGAGAGGAGACCGATGGTGTGTCCCTTGTACATAGGGACAACCATCGGTCACCTCCCCCAGTCAGTCCCCTCCCCCCACAGTTAAAACACATCTAGGAAACACATTTAACCCCTTCCTTGGCCCCTAGTGTTAACCCCTTCCCTGCCAGTCACATTTATACAGTAATCAATGCATTTTTATAGCAGGGATCGCTGTATAAATGTGAATGGTCCCAAAAATGTGTCAAAAGTGTCCGATGTGTCCGCCGCAATATCGCAGTCACAATAAAAATCGCAGATCGCCGCCATTACTAGTAAAAAAAAAAAAAAAAATGCTATAAATCTGTAGCGGCCTTCACTCTCTCTCTCTCTGCTGTTGGCTGGTTTCTGCTTGTCTAGGGGTACCTTGGAGGAGAGAGTGCGGAGTCACCACGCCAAGCCTTCACCGCAGATGTTTGTGTGGTGTAAGCAAAGTTCCTTTACCTTCGGGTTGGTGTTCTGAGTTTGGAGCCTCCGCCTCTTCTGTGGAACCGTGTCTGCCAGTAATTGAGCCCCACACCAATAAAAGTCCAACACTCCTTTATTCTTCAATGTCAGGATGAAACACAATCAGTTGGACTCCCTCAACGAACAGACAGGGGGTGTGGATACGAGTAGGCCCAGGCACAATGAACTCTCCTATTCCTCTATCAGCGAATAGGCCCTGCACGTGGTCTCTACCACCTGTTTAAAATCTTGGTCGCTGCCACCGACCGGGTGAACGGTGAACCTTCCTCCTGACTGCACTTGGCCCCTGTTTGGGAAGACATCCCTCCGGGCGGTCTCCTGAGGCTCACCCGGCACCGGCAATCTGCTGCACCAGGTCTTCGGGTGAGTAACTCCTCCGGTCCCTTACGCCTCTGGATTCGGGCACCCCACTCCCGGGGTCCCCTAGGAAGTCCTTCCCTCAAGGAGCCCAGCGGAGGACACTGGGCCCCAGGCCTCCAACTGAGTACCTCACCCCAGGGCCAGGCTGAAGGTGCCTGGGGTGGAACACGAGCTTCGGGTGTCCAGGCCTAGGCCGCCTGGACACCGACCACGAACCACAGCCCTCAGGCTGAAGGTGCCTGGGACTCGACAACCCCTGACCAAAAATGGCCAACCCCTTTATACCCTCCCCCAGCAAGCCCAGCGGAGCCCCTGCCCCGCTGTACTCATGCTGCGAGAGGCCAAAAAGGGTATGCCACTGCAACGATGGCTCAACCCCGGGCCCAAAGTGACAGCGCCACCCACTGGGCCCCAGGGAACCACACATCACAGATCCCCCACCAAATTCAAACATGATAGAAAAGCATATACCCGCTACAAATCTATCCCCTATTTTGTAGACGCTATAACTTTTGCGCAAACAAATGAATATACGCTTATTGCGATTTTTTTTTTTTTACCAAAAATATGTAGAAGAATACGTATCGGCCTAAACTAAGGAAAATTTTAATAAAAAAAAAAAAAAATGGATATTTATTATAGCAAAAAGTTAAAAATATTGTGGTTTTTTTTTCAAACTTGACGCTCTTCTTTTGTTTATAGCGCAAAAAAATAAAAACCGCAGAGGTGATCAAATACCACCAAAAGAAAGCGCTATTTGTGGGAAAAAAAGGACGTAAATTTCGTTTGGGAGCCACGTCGCACGACCGCGCAATTGTCATTCAAAGTGTGACAGCGCTGAAAGCTGAAAAATGGCTTGGGCAGGAAGGGGGTTTTCGTGCCCGGTAGGCAGGTGGTTAAAGTCACACCTGAAATCGCGCCCGCCGCATGCTCCGTGACCGCGAGACACGTGGACTCGATGTCCGCCGGGTGCCCGCGATCGTGTCACGTAGCCTCAGAGCGGTGGAGATGCCTATGTAAACAAGGCCTTTCCCTGTTTTCCCTAGTGACAGGACAGTGATCTACTGCTCCCTGTCATCGGGAGCAGTGATCACTGTCGTGCAGGGGCGGATCCAGCAGGGCAATTGCCCCCCCCCGAGACCATCTGTCACACTCACTTACTTGCTCTGTTTTTTTTTGTTGTTGCGCCTGATCTATGGCCGGTACTGGCCGGCCATAGGTCCCCTGCACCCCAAACATGGCACACATGTAGCCCCATGTCTCCTCTACAAGTGTGCAAAGTTTGGTGTCTGGGGGACCTACGGCCGGGGAGCCCTGATTTTTTAAAGCCGGGCACCCCTTCCATAGACTCCCATGTTAAACAGTCATTTCTCCAGTGATTTTTGCGGATCTGGTACCAGCCAGTCATAAGTCCCCTGGACCCCAAACTTGGCATACATGTACCCCCATGTCTCCTCTACAAGTGTGCAATGTTTGGTGTCTGGAAGACCTACGGCCGGGGAGAATCGATTTTTCAAAGTCGGGCACTCCTTCCATAGACTCCCATGTTAAACATCAGTCTAGTCATGGGCACAGTGAGGCATGGGGACAGTGAGGCATGGGCACAGTGAGGCACAGTGAGGCATGCAGATGGACACCCTAGGCTTATACTCGAGTCAATAAGTTTTCCCAGTTTTTGGGGTAAAATTAGGTGCCTCGGCTTATATTCGGGTCGGCTAATATACTCAAGTATATACAGTACTTGTTCTGCGGCTGCCGCTGCCTCTCTGAGTCTCTCTCTGTTTCTCACATCAGCCGATCAGCGGCGGCGAGAGAGAGACTCATCTAATGTAGTTACGCGGCGCACTGACACGATACCAGGAGCGGAGGAGGAGGTGGGTGGAGCCTCTTCCCTGCACTCGTTGCTAACGCCTGGGCCGCTTGGCGTCTAGCAACGAGTGACGTCAGTGAGTCACGTCAGGCTGCTCTGCGGGCAGGTGCGATAGCGTGCGGCTCCACAGACGGGTAAGAAAGCGGGGAGCTCCGCTTGCGGCGCGGTTTGTGGGCGGGCGGCGCGGTTCGTGGGCAGACCGTGCTGCTCAGTGTGTTGGCAGCACAGGTGAGAGAGCAGGCTCAGTGTGGCAGCTGGCCAATCAGCTAGCCGGGAGCGGGGGAGCAGAGAGATGAGATCATCTCTCACCGCCCGTGCCTGCCCTGCATTCCTGTATTGACTTCCGCCCTCACTGTGCAGGCAGCAGAGAGATTACATTATCTCTCTGCTGCCTGACTCTGGGAGTCTGGGACACAGCAAGAGACAACCAAAACTACACCTTAGCAGGCAAGTTAGTGACAATCCGCAAGGTGTGTCAGGTGACGTGGCAAATGACAATCTGCATCTGGTGGCAGGCAAGTGACAATCAGCAAGGTGTGGCAGGTGACGTGGCAAGTGACAATCCGCAAGGTGTGGCAAGTGACAATCCGCAAGGTGTGGCAGGTGATGTGGCAAGTGACAATCCGCAACATGTGGCAAGTGACACGCTCAGAGCTCCCACTAATTGCAGGCGACGGTGGCAAGTGACACTCGGGGCTCCCACTGATTCTGCATTGAACTACTTAACTTTATATTATTATTGTAATAATAGAAATAATGCGCTTCAATCATCCTGACACCATAACAACCATGGTGCCGGGATGATTGAAGCGCCGACACCAGCCATTTCCCCGATAAATTTCCCACAAAAAAAACATATTTTTTGGCAGTGCCCCTCCCGAGAAAAGACTCTGGATCCGCCCCTGCTGTCGTGTCACTTGTAGCCCATCCCCCTCACAGGTAGAATCACTCCAGAGGACACAATTAACCCCTTCATCGCCCCCTAGTGTTTAACCCCTTCCCTGCCAGTGTCATTTACACAGTAATCAATGCATTTTTATAGCACTGATCGCTGTATAAATGACAATGCTTCCAAAATAGTGTTTAAAGTGTCTGATGCGTCCGCCATAATGTCGCAGTCACGATAAAAATCGCAGATCACCACCATTACTAATAAAAAAATAAATTAATAATAAAAATGCCATAAAACTATCCCCTATTTTGTAGACGCTATAACTTTTGCGCAAACCAATCACTATACGCTTATTGCGTTTTTTTTTTTTACCAAAAATATGTAGAAGAATACGTATCGGCCTAAACCGAGAAAGAAATTAGTTTTTTATATATTTTTTGGGGATATTTATTATAGCAAAAAGTAAAAAATATTGCTTTTTTTTTTTTTACAAAATATTCGCTCTTTTTTTGTTTATAGCACAAAAAATAAAAAGCGCAGAGGTGATCAAATACCACCAAAAGAAAGCTCCATTTGTGGGAAAAAAAAAACCCGTCAATTTTGTTTGGATACAAAGTCGCACGACCGCGCAATTGTCAATTAAAGCGACGCAGTGCCGAATCGTAAAAAGTGCTCTGGTCAGGAAGGGGGATAAATTCTTCCGGGGCTAAAGTGGTTAAATCTATGCGGAACCTTAAAGTCGGCGTCGCACCCGCTTGTACAAAGACATTGCTGACAATAGGGTGTGACTTATCATGCGACCTGTCAAATCGCATGATTAGTTGCTCCAATGTGAATGAGGGCTTAGGCTGATATCATGGGGGGAGGGGTTTCCTCTGGATGCACACTACTGAAATGTGCCAAGTGTATATAAACTGTAAGAATTTCTCTTTTCTCCCTTTTTGGTTGGTAAATATCCTATGGAACGTGTTTTATTATCTGTGTTCAATAAGTGCAAAAAGAATCGGTTGATCCTGCCAGAAATTGTGAGCCGATAACTTCCTGCTCTGCACTCTTAACAGTTACATTGTTCCCAGTTCTATCTGAGCACTACAGAACACCTCCCCGCTGTTAGACTCCATTCACACCTGGGCATTTTGGGATCGCAGCAGAATCGCCTCTCCCATCCTCTGGAACTCCCTGCCCCAGTATGTCCGATCAGCCTCTACCCTGTGCACCTTTAGGAGATCCCTGAAAACTCATTTATTCAGAGAAGCCTATCCCACCCCCACCTAACAACTGTCCCCGAGTCACCCCCATCCATGGGCTTCCGCTCCATAGGGCAAGGGGGGTCAATTGCCCCCCCTCCTCTGGAGACACACTATATTTATATGGACATGGAGTGAAGCGGAATTATCCTCAAGAGCTATTTCACACTGCCAGCTGGCCACGTTATCGGTAAAGCGCCGCTAGTTTTAGCGGCGCTTTACCATCGTTTTAGTGGCGCTATTCGACAGCTAGAGAGTGGGGGGGGGGGGGGTTTAAAAAAAAATTGAAATTGCTAATCAGACAATGGCAGCTTGATCCTTCTATTAAGCTTTTGCATCAGGTTTCTCAAACCTTTGCAGGCCTACGCTTTATGTCATAATGACTAAGCCCCTCCCCTTCATGACATTGTCAAAAGGGGACCGAGCATGGATGACCTTAAAATGATGCCCCCCCCCCCTGAAAAAAGTTCAGCAGACACCCAAGCCCCCATCAAATCATTCTCTGCAGCCATTACCCTTTGTACCCCCCCCTCCATTATGTTTTCCCCCTATACGTTGTAAAGCACTGCGTAAACTGTTGCCGCTATATAAATCGTGTATAATAATAATACAAAAATTGCAGCCGTTCTGCTTGCAATCTCAAAATGCCCTACAATCTTAAAACGCAGGTTTATTGCACGGAAAATCGCGTGAAGCTTGTTGCCGAAAAAAAAAGCTCCTGCTTCTTTTTTGCCAACAAGCTTCACACATTGTGATTGCCGCAGCATAAATTACGTGACAATTGCTGCAAAAACCGCAGCGCGTTTTATGTGCCATTGAAAATAATGCCACCTAAACCTGCGTGTAGTGCGTTTTGAGATTGCAGGCACTAAAATGCCAAGGTGTGTATGGAGCCTTATGGAGATGAGGAGCGGGGGGCGTCCTGTAGCCCTCTCCTAGGGTGACAACGCTCCTCCTCGTTAGATTAGGGTGACCAGACATCCCCGGTTTCCGGGGACAGTCCCTGGATTGAGGACACTGTCCCCGGACCAAGTCTGTCCCCAGTTTTGTCCCCAGATTGGATTTGAACAGGGGCTGGGGCAATTTCAAAGACAGTCAGTGCAGAATTAAAAAAAAAAATCTGAATTACACTCCCCCACTCCGCCGCTCCTACTAGCTTAGGGGGTGTATTTTTTCCATTATCTGAGCCCCTTGCTGATGATCATGTGCTGGTCGGAGCGGAGGGAATATTTCTTCAGTTTCGGGTGCCCATTCAGCTCCGCTCGCATGTTCTTCTGCCTTGGCTCAAGTCCCTGCCAACCGCCTGCCTGCTTATCTCCTTGCCTTCCCTGATGGAGTGATCTTCCTCCGTTCCCCACCCAGTAGTAGCCGGGGCCCGGAGAGTAAAGCTCTGTACACATGATCCGATTTCCTATGGATTCTAATGCAATGGAATTTTCCATCGGATTTCCGATGAAGCTGACTTCCATTAGTCTTGCCTACACACCATCAGTCAAAAATCCAACCGTCCCAAACGCCGTGACGTAAAACACTCCGACAAGCTGAGAAAAATGAAGTTCAATGCTTCTGAGCATGCGTCGACTTGATTCTGAGCATGCGTGGGTTTTTTCTCCGATGGGGTTCCACACAGACGATCAGAATTTGCTATCGTTTTTTTTCCATTTTCATTAAATTTAAAACATGTTCTATTTTTTCTCACCGATGAAAAAAAGACCGATGGGGCCCATAAACGATCGGTTTGTCCGATGAAAAAAGTCCATCGGACTGTTTTCATTGGTAAAACCGATCGTGTGTACAGGGCCTAAGACTTGACAGGCTGTGAGGCGGGTGGCGGCGGCGACGGGCAGAGAGTCGCTGATTGCCGCTATTACTAGTAAAAATAAATATGTCTCCAGATTTCATTTTAAAAATCTGGTCACCTTACGTTAGATGCATTACAGAAAGTGAGCGTTGTCATCTCAGGACAGGAAGTGGGTTTTACTGGCAGGATCACCAGTTGATAATAAAATAAGGTGACCAGATCTTTAAAATGAAATCCGGGGACATATTTTTTTTTTTACTAGTAATGACGGCAATCAGCGACTCTCTGCCCGTCGCCGCCACCCGCCTCACAGCCTGTCAAGTCTCATTCTCTGGGCCCCGACTACTACTGGGTGGGGTGCGGAGGAAGATCACTTTGCCAGGGAAGGCAAGGAGATAAGCAGGCAGACGGCTGGCCGGGACCTGAGCCAAGGCAGAAGAACATGCCAGCGGAGCTGAATGGGCACCCGAAACTGAAGAAATATTCCCTCCGCTCCGACCAGCACAGGATCATCCGAAAGGGGCACAGATAATGGAAAAAAATACACCCCCCCCCCTTAAGCTAGTAGGAGCGGCGGAGTTGGGGGGGTGTAATTCAGATTTATTTATTTTTTATTCTGCACTGACTGTCTTTGAAATTGCCCCAGCCCCTGTTCAAATCCAATCCGGGGACAAAACCGGGGACAGACTTGGTCCGGGGACAGTGTCTTCAAACCGGGGACTGTCCCTGGAAACCGGGGATGTCTGGTCACCCTATAATAAAAGTGTAGCGGCCTCACCCCTCTCTCCCCTTCTCATACTCGGCTTGTCTTTCTTCGTCTAGGGGTTTCAGTGCTGGGGGGAGGGATGAGATACACCACGGCCCATGTCCTCCATAGCTAAGAGGTGAAGGCCAGAAGATTGGGTTTTGTGTAGGTGTCCTAGAGTCAAGTCCAGTACTTCGTCCCTGACTCCTTTGCTCCTAGTAACCAGAGTTCCACACAGTGAATAGGTCCAACTCAGTTTTATTCTTCTTGCCAAACAACAAACAGTTTCTTCTACTGAGTAGTAATGGGGGATAGATCGAGGCACAATCCTTTCCCTTCTCCTGCTAACCACTGTGGTATCACCAGTGACGGGTAGTCACTGCCACTGACTATATTGAGTAGAATGTGAATTACCTTCGCTAGCACGTCCCCTGTCAGGGGAAGGAGATCCGTCCAAGGGAGAAACAGGAGGCCTCTTTGTCACCAGCGATGCTGCGCCGGACTCTTCAGAGAAGTTCCGCACACCAGTCCTCACAAACTCAGACACGGGCACCCAAGGAGTTAGGGCCCCCTCGGATTCCTCCATCCTTGCGGAACTCAGTCGAAGGTACTGAGCCCCAGGCATCCGCCATAGTACCTCACCCCAGGCTAAAGGTGCCTGAGATGGACTCCATCTCTCGCTCCAGCTAGGTCAAGGGCACCTGAGCCCGGAACTCCGGAACGCCAGCACCCAAGCTGAAGGTGCCCGGGTGCGGCCGCATCCTCCAACTCTCTCTGAACTCTGAACCCCGTGGTAAGGGCGTCCGTCGCTTTTATCCCCTCTCCCTTCGCGCCACAGCGGGTTCCCCGCCCCGCTGTACCAGCTCCAGGGGAGGACAAAAAGGTACAGTCTTGCGGTGTGAGTTCAGCCTCGGCCCAGGGCAACAGCGCCACCTGTGGACCGCAAGGAACCTCACACCACCAGAGTCCTCCAAGAACCAGAAAAGGGTCTCGTATCCCCTAGCAATTGGTGCATCTGGGTTACACTACCACCCAGATGCTTCCCCTAAATTCAAATACCCGCTACAAAAGGAAAAACAAGAAAACAAATGCAGCCACCGCATCTAAGGACTGGTAAGAGGGATATGGTTCATTTCTCTTTTTGGGTTTAAGGTGAAGGACAGTCTGAGCACAGCAAGCCCTCAGCTATGTGTTTATCAACTGGACACAGACAACAACAACCCAGAGTCCTTTTCCAGGGACACTGAGCTCCAGGAATGTTCAGATAAGCCTGTGCTGGTACTTATTAACAGTGTTCTGATCACTTCAATCCACAATGAAGAAAAGGGAGAGTAAACTGGAGATTAGATACCGCAATAGGGATGGCATACACAACCTTTTCAGCTGATTGGCTCAGACGTCACCATGCTAGGAATGTAAATACAGACTCATCAAGGAATGTGCAACTCAAACTACCCTCCCAGAATACACTTACCTTCTCCCGCAACTACAACCACAATAGGGGAGGCCACTGGAGGTCACCTCCTGAAAGGTCCTTATAGAACCAATTACTCAGAATTCTCAGTATCTGTTCCTATTCTGTATATATGGACTCTGCACAGTACTACTTCTCTTGTCCTGTATGCCGGGTGTAATTCTCAGTATCTGTTCTTATTCTGTATATATGGACTCTGCACAGTACTACTTCTCTTGTCCTGTATGCCGGGTGTAATTCTCAGTATCTGTTCTTATTCTGTATATATGGACTCTGCACAGTACTACTTCTATTGTCCTGTATGCTGGGTGTAATTCTCAGTATCTGTGCTTATTCTGTATATATGGACTCCACACATTACCACTTCTCTTGTCCTGTATGCTGGGTGTAATTCTCAGTATCTGTTCTTATTCTGTATGTATGGACTCCACACATTACCACTTCTCTTGTCCTGTATGCTGGGTGTAATTCTCAGTATCTGTTCTTATTCTGTATGTATGGACTCTGCACATTACCACTTCTCTTGTCCTGTATGCTGGGTGTAATTCTCGGTATCTGTTCTTGTTCTGTATGTATGGACTTCTGATCACTTCCACATTTAATGTTTATGACATGCGATGGACAAAGTTCACGCCAACTCACTATCAATTTATCGCGCTGACAGAGGCTCTCTCCAGTGGGATGAAAAGAAAGTGCAGAGCAGGCCGGTCACCAGCTCGTCACAAACTGTAAGCTCCATGGGTCAGAGTCCTCTGTGTGTTGTACAGCATTACGAAAAATGTCAGTGCTATCTATGAGATAGAGCGTTGCAATCATAGTTAGAAATTGGTGAGCTGGATTCCATGCAGGTCATTTACACTGGGCCCAGAGTTCTGACTGGCCAGGGTACTGGGGTAGCCGGGGTATAGTGGAGTCAGGGTACTGAGGAGTCTGGGGACACAGAGGTGGCCTACAGTATAGAGTAGATCAAGGTACAGAGGGGGTTAGAGAAAGGCCTGGGGTACAGAGGATGTTAAAGAGGGGTCAAGGGTACAAGGGGACTGGGGCAAAGAGGGGAATCATGATAAAGAGGGGGATAAAGAGGGGTCCTGGGTGCCAAGGGCGTTAGAGAAAAGCCTGGGGTACAGGGGCCTTGGGTATAGAGGAAACCAAGGTACAGAGGTTGAAGAAGGGCCTGGGGTACAGTGGAATACAAGGGGCCCAGGGTATAGAGGAGATCAAGGTACAGAGGGGGTTGGAGAAGGGTCTAGGGCACAGGGGGCCTGAGGTATAGAGGGGATCAAGATACAGAGGGGAATAGAGAGGGGTCCTGGATACCAAGGGCATTAGGGATAGGCCTGGGGTATATGGGGGGATCCAGGTACAAAGGGGGTTGGAGAGCTGCCTGAGGCACAGAGGAGGTTAGAAGGGGGTCAAGGGTAAAGTGGGCCCCAGGAAGCACTGTTTGGTCCCATCTCTGGCTGGTACATGTGTTTTATGCCTCTTGTACATTTGGCAGGAACACAGGACGGTCATATTTCCATCTACACGCACAGCTCAAGTGACTGTTGTCCTTTGGCACAGGATGTAAGGACGGCAAAGATAACAGATTGCACACTCTCACTTTTAATGCACCAATCAGATACAAGCTGCCCTGGAAAATGAAAGCTGCAATCTAATTGGTGGATCTGGTGTAATATGGACAGTTCTTTGATATATGAGGCCTAGTGTGTATGTGCTACATTTAAGGCCATTATTTGACCCTTAGTGGGCATACACCAGGCGTACACAAGTTCTGCTGCCAGTGTCAGAACTTGTATGTCTGGTCAGTGATTCCGAAAGTCCTGAAGACAGTGAAAGCCAGGCATCCGGCACTTCACAAAGGAGCTGAGCAATGGCAGCTGACACATTCTTCTCTAGGCGATGCAGGGAAGATAAGGATGTCTAGGACTGTGGCAATTACACCTGACAGGATTTGCATAACTGCTTCTAGGTGTGGCTATATTCCCTCTGGGCAAATTTCCCTCTCTGCTTAGTTTAAAAGATGCTCTAAATCTCCACTGAACAGCAGAATTGTACTCAGGAGGCGAATGGGATGGCAAGCTGATATCAATGGAAAGTGTGAGAGAGATGCCATGAACAGCAAAGACACACATTGTAGACCTACCAGTGATGGTACATAAACGGGGCAATTTGTCTGCTTGTTGACAAGCAGATCCACACAAATCCCTGACTGCTGCCCCCTCCGTCCTTATCTTTGAAGAGAAGGTAGGATAACCTGATGTGGTACAGAAGTATAGATCATCCTCTTCATCCTTACAATCAGGGAGTACAGAGGTATAGACTGTCCTCTTTGTCGTTACCATCAGGGAGTACAGAGATATAGACTGTCCTCTTCATCCTTACAAACAGGGAGTACAGAGGTATAGACTGTCCCCTTCGTCCTTACCATCAGAGAGTACACTACAGAGGTATAGACTGTCCTCTTCGCCCTTACAATAAGAGTGTACAGAGGTATAGACTGTCCTCTTCGCCCTTACAATAAGAGTGTACAGAGGTATAGACTGTCCTCTTCGCCCTTACAATAAGAGTGTACAGAGGTATAGACTGTCCTCTTTGTCCTTACCATCAGGGAGTACAGAGGTATAGACTGTCCTCTTCGTCCTTACCATCAGGGAGTACAGAGGAATAGATTGTCCCCTTCGTCCTTACCATCAGGGTGTACAAAGGTATAGACTGTCCCCTTTGTCCTTACCATCAGGGAGTACATAGGTATAGACTGTCCTCTTTGTCCTTACCATCAGGGAGTAGAGAGGTATAGACTGTCCTTACCATCAGGGAGTACAGAGGTATAGACTGTCCTCTTCGTCCTTACCATCAGGGAGTACAGAGGTATAGACTGTCCTCTTCGTCCTTACTATCAGGGAGTACAGAGGTATAGACTGTCTTTTTTGTCCTCACCATCAGGGAGTACAGAGGTATAGACTGTCCTCTTCGTCCTTACCTTAAGAGTGTATAGAGGTATAGACTTGACCAGTGTACTCGAGATACCTCCCCACACCTTACCCCTACCAGTTTACCCCTCTTAACCACTATCTTAACTTATCCAATCTATAGTAATTTAGACCACACCAGAGTTGGAGTATAAAATGGCCACAACAGCCTTTTTATTAAAACAATATCATGTAAAGCACTCCAATATAAAATATATATTTTCAATAACTTTATTAACACAATTTTACCATTATAACTCCAAGTCTGTTGGTCTCTGACGGCACCCCAAAACTTTTGAACCCCTTTTTACACCAATACACTGCGGGACAAAATTTTTGAACCATACCAGGCCTCCAGCCGTATAACAGCTCGGAGACAACCCCTTCCCGCAGTGCAACCATACCCGTACTCCAGCGGACACCATTCCACTGGAATACACCAGAGGGGCACATACCACCGATGAGCCCCCACCACTTTAATACCATCTGTTTTCTGCCACCGTCAAAGACCAAAGACACCACCATCACACAGCTGTTATGACGACCTTCTCTTTTTCAACCTGAAAGACAAGAAACAACAGCCAGAAAAACACCAAAAACAACAGGGAGGGTGGGTGGGAAAACTTCCTCTCCTTTCTGTCCCCACACAAAATGCCGAGTGCACCCGCCCCCAGCTATTTAATGCGCCCCTCCCCTCACATTAAAATTTACCTCTGCCTCCACCCACTCACTTCTTCTACAAATGTTAACCTCGTCCTGTCTGTACTCTCCACCTAGTCATGCACGGCCCTTCATTATTTTCTTTTTTGTCTCTTCATTCCGGGCCTCCCTGTCCACTTCGTCCTTACTATGAGGGAGTACAGAAGTTTAGACTGTCTCCTTTGGCCTTACCATGAGGGAGTACAGAGGTATATACTGCCCCCTTCATCCTTACCATTGTGGAGTACAGAGGTATAGACTGTCCTCTTCGTCCTTACTATCAAGGAGTACAGAGGTATAGACTGTCCTCTTTGTCCTTACCATCAGGGAGTACAGAGGTATAGACTGTCCTCTTCGTCCTTACTATCAGGGAGTACAGAGGTATAGACTGTCCTCTTCGTCCTTACCATCAGGGAGTACAGAGGTATAGACTGTCCTTTTCGTCCTTACCATCAGGGAGTACATAGGTATAAACTGTCCTCTTCGTCCTTACCATCAGGGAGTACAGAGGTATAGACTGTCCTCTTCGTCCTTACCTTAAGAGTGTATAGAGGTATAGACTGTCCACTTCGTCCTTACCATGAGGGAGTACAGAGGTTTAGACTGTCTCCTTCGGCCTTACCATGAGGGAATACAGAAGTATAGACTGCCCCCTTCGTCCTTACCATCGTGGAGTACAGAGGTATAGACTGTCCTCTTTGTCCTTACCATAAGAGTGTACAGAGGTATAGACTGTCCACTTCGTCCTTACCATCAGGGAGTACAGAGGTATAGACTGTCCTCTTCATCCTTACCATCAGGGAGTACAGAGGTATAGAATGTCCCCTTCGCCCTTACCATCAGGGAGTACAGAGGTTTTGACTGTCCTCTTTGTCCTTACCATAAGAGTGTACAGAGGTATAGACTGTCCTCTTTGTCCTTACCATCAGGGAGTACAGAGGAATAGACTGTCCCCTTCATCCTTACCATCAGGGAGTACAGAAGTATAGACTCTCCTCTTCATCCTTACCATAAGAGAGTACAGAGGTATAGACTGTCCACTTTGGCCTTACTATCAGGGAGTACAGAGGTATAGACTGACCTTTTTGTCCTTACAATCAGGGAGTACAGAGGTATAAACTGTCCTCTTTGTCCTTACCATCAGGGAGTACAGAGGTATAGACTGTCCTCTTCGTCCTTACCATGAGGGAGTACAGAGGTATAGACTGTCCTCTTCGTCCTTACCTTAAGAGTGTATAGAGGTATAGACTGTCCACTTTGTCCTTACCATGAGGGAGTACAGAGGTTTAGACTGTCTCCTTCGGCCTTACCATGAGGGAGTACAGAGGTATATACTGCCCCCTTCATCCTTACCATCGTGGAGTACAGAGGTATAGACTGTCCTCTTCATTCTTACTATCAAGGAGTACAGAGGTATAGACTGTCCTCTTTGTCCTTACCATCAGGGAGTACAGAGGTATAGACTGTCCTCTTCGTCCTTACCTTAAGAGTGTATAGAGGTATAGACTGTCCACTTCGTCCTTACCATGAGGGAGTACAGAGGTTTAGACTGCCCCCTTCATCCTTACCATCGTGGAGTACAGAGGTATAGACTGTCCTCTTTGTCCTTACCATAAGAGTGTACAGAGGTATAGACTGTCCACTTCGTCCTTACCATGAGGGAGTACAGAGGTTTAGACTGCCCCCTTCGTCCTTACCATCGTGGAGTACAGAGGTATAGACTGTCCTCTTTGTCCTTACCATAAGAGTGTACAGAGGTATAGACTGTCCACTTTGTCCTTACCATAAGAGTGTACAGAGGTATAGATTGTCCTCTTTGTCCTTACCATCAGGGAGTACAGAGGAATAGACTGTCCCCTTTGTCCTTACCATCAGGGAGTACAGAGGTATAGACTGTCCTCTGTCCTTACCATAAGAGTGTACAGAGGTATAGACTGTCCACTTCGTCCTTACCATCAGGGAGTACAGAAGTATAGACTCTCCTCTTCATCCTTACCATAAGAGAGTACAGAGGTATAGACTGTCCACTTTGGCCTTACCATCAGGGAGTACAAAGGTATAGACTGTCCCCTTTGTTCTTACCATCAGGGAGTACATAGGTATAGACTGTCCTCTTTGTCCTTACCATCAGGGAGTACAGAGGTATAGACTGTCCTCTTCATCCTTACCGTCAAGAAGTACAGAGGTATAGAACAACCTCGTCATCCTTATGGTCAGGGAGTACAGAGGCATAGACATTCCTCTTCATCCTTACAATCAGGGAGTACAGAGGTATAGACAGTCCTCTTCATCCTTACAATCAGGGAGTACAGAGGTATAGACAGTCCTCTTTGTCCTTACAATCAGGGAGTAAAGACGTATAAACCATCCACTTCGCCCTTACACTCAGGGAGTACAGAGGCATACATAGTCCTCTTCATCCTTACCATCAAATCAGGGAGTACAGAGGTATAGACGTCCTCTTCGTCCTTACAGTCAGAGTACAGAGGTATAGACAGTCCCTTTATCCTTACCATCAGGGAGTGCAGAAATATAGAAAGTCCTCTTTGTTCATATGGTTGGGGAGTACAGAGGCATAGGTGGTGGTCCTTTCCATCCTTACCATCAGGGAGTAAGTACAGAGTCATAGACTGTTGTTAATCCAAATCTCTGAACGCTCTAGCTAGGAATTGGGGAACACTGCCTCTCTAAAGAAGCCAAATCATAAAATGGGGGCCCCTGTTTATTTAGAGATGGGCTGTGGGTGTGAACAACTCATAAAGTGGCCTTGATAGTGGGCAAGTAAAATGCAGACTGTGGTTGAGGTTAAAAGTCTTGGTATCCAGGACTATAATGTTGATATGGTAAATATGAACAGGTTCAGCTCCATTAGTATTGTTTTTTCCTTTATGTTTTTTATCCAGTGACCGTGCAAAGGTCCTAGGGTGAGAATGCTTACTCGCCATCAGTGTTGCCAACTGTCTGTATTTTTACTGGCAGCCAGTAAAAAACAGGCAATTTTCTCCTGCCAGTAAAAAATATGTCTGTGACGCTTGGCTCGGTCTGAAGCCGGCCGAGACCATCTGAGTGCCTGCTACAGTGTGTTCGAGAGGCTCTGGCGGAGACAGTGCCTGAGCATGTCATGTGATCTCATGGTACAAGGGAGCCAAGCAGAGCGGCCAGAGCCTCGTGTATGGGTCGGGAGCAAGGCAGGCCGGAAACTGTCTGTGCTGTTTAGACTGGAGTGGACTGGAGGGACCACCTGGCTTGAAAAGAGACTGTCACTGTGACTCAGGAGAGGACGTGTCGTGTCGGTGATCTGTGGTGCTGCACACTGCTGTCATTGTCATTGTGAGAGTCAGTTTCATGTGTGTGCTGACCCAATCTAAATTCTTGTCCTGTCCCTGAGCTACTTACTTACTATATCGGAAATAAAATAAGAAATATGTTTTTTGCCTTATTATCTATTGCTATATGCATATTGTACTTGTGTAGCAATACCCTCTTCAGGGCCGCCGATTAGTTTTGGGTTTTGCACGTTACCTCTTCAGCTGCGTTGTCCGGGTAGGAAAGTCTGTAGTAATGCAATGTCCACACCGATGTAAAACCTCAAACAGTAAGCCCTGGTTCACACTGGTGCTTTTTGACATGCGATTTGGCATGTCAAAACGGCGGTATTTGCTGCAAATTGCCGGAAATGACACCGTCCTAATCGGTGCGGCGCTGCACCAGTTTCAAAAAGTAGTTTCTGTACTACTTTTTGCGATTTTGGCCCGCGATTTACATTGACATCTGTGCAGAAACCTGCACAGATGTCTCTGTAATCGAGGCCGAAATCGGGACTGACCAACGGGAGTGAAATCGTGCGAGTTCAGCTGAACTCACACGGCTTCATGACTATCGTATAACAGATGTCCTTATTATATACCCCTTATTTATTATCTTACTTATGACTAAGTAAACAAGACCACACCAGGAGTTGGAGAAATATATATAGGCCGTAGCAGCCTTATTTATTAAAAAACGCTGTATAACTTTTTTAACAGTACCCATAAACTCTGTCCTAAAGGACCCTCAGTAAATTACTGGTGTCGCTCTCTGCAGGAACCTCTATTAACTTTTGTGTCCATTATTGCACTGCGGTACTTCTCAAAATCCGCTAATAGGCCTCAAGCCGACATGCTGGCTCAGAGACAACCATGACCGCAGTGCACCATCCCAATGCTTCAAGCTAAACCTCCGTTAACTGTAAGCCCACCGTCAGGACCCATACCAACGACAGGTCCTGAACCCTTCTTTCCGAGGTATCATCCTTCCCCTGCAAAGAACAGACACCGCCACTGCCACGACATCTGCAATGACCCCACTTGTACCTGTAAAACAAAATGTAGAGACAACATCCCCAACTCCGTCCAAATTCTGGGGAGGGTGGGTGGGAACTTTCTCAGCGCCGCATGTTATCCGGGGAGGGGGCGGAGTCTTCCTTTATACACTCAATGCCCCCTCCCACCCAAATTAACCCACCAATCTTATCCCCTCTTCCTCAGCCTTACCCCACCAATCCCCTAATCCTTCACATAAGTCCCTGTTTCCCTAGTCATGTTCGCCCTCCACCCATTCATTGCATTCCTTGCTCCGGGCTTTTCTTGACTATCGTATAACAGATGTCCTTATTATATACCCCTTATTTATTATCTTACTTATGACTAAGTAAACGAGACCACACCAGGAGTTGGAGAAATATATATAGGCCGTAGCAGCCTTATTTATTAAAAAACGCTGTATAACTTTTTTAACAGTACCCATAAACTCTGTCCTAAAGGACCCTCAGTAAATTACTGGTGTCGCTCTCTGCAGGAACCTCTATTAACTTTTGTGTCCATTATTGCACTGCGGTACTTCTCAAAATCCGCTAATAGGCCTCAAGCCAACATGCTGGCTCAGAGACAACCATGACCGCAGTGCACCATCCCAATGCTTCAAGCTAAACCTCCGTTAACTGTAAGCCCACCGTCAGGACCCATACCAACGACAGGTCCTGAACCCTTCTTTCCGAGGTATCATCCTTCCCCTGCAAAGAACAGACACCCGCCACAGCACCCAAATGTAAAAAACCTTTACAATTGGGTGCCCCTCCACACCCTGAGAGCCCTCTGTATACCATCCTGTAATCCTAACGCCCATAGGTCAATACCCACATCACTGAGGTGTACCCCATCACCCCTAAGGTACCGCCATGTCTCCAACTCCAGCTCAAAATGGTGTATCACCAAACCCCCATTCCTAACCATGAACCTGGCCACATCCCGATTAACTTTCCTCCGCGCCCTATTGATGCCATCTATGGATCTAGCCGTCCGCCATGAAGTACGAGCCACCATGTCGGACCACACTATCACCATTTCCGGGAATGCCATACGAAGACGAAGAATATCAAATTTGATATCCTTCGTCACATCCAGCATAGATCTAACACCTAAGTCATTCCCACCTACGTGCAAAATTAAAACGTCAGGTGGGCGGTCCAGTCGCGCATAACGATGCACTTCTGGAACCGTCCTACTCCATAACATTCCCGGAATTCCCAGCCAGCGAATCCGGGCCTCCTGCCTTGAAAACCCCAATTGCCGACCTTCCGGTCTTGCCTCAGCCCTCTTACCCCCCCCTGTACACGTAAGAGTGCCCCAGTATCCAGACCAACGCCGGCGCCACACCTGAAAGAGAGATAAAACTTGTATCCACCGTAACCACAGCCAAGCCTGTCAACTTAACCTCATTATTTTTTTTTTATATAAACTCCAATCAGCCCCACTCCTTCTCTCCTCATACCCTTCCTCCTATTCTCCTCACACCCCGACCACTAAGTGAGGGCGAATGTAAGATCGAAATCTCCTTGATTCCCATCTCCCAATGCGCTTGACCGACTCACTATCCAACCCACTCCGAGCCGCTTCCGTAGCCGCCCCAATTCTGAACGAATGTGACGAAAATTCTTTCGCCTCTAAACCCAGGCACCCCAAACATTTTCGGAAAACCGATATGAACTGAAACCTGGACAACGGACACCCATCCGCATGTATCAGAAAGGACCCCACGTTCCCTGGGCGTACCGCCAGAAAGCCCCGAACGGCCCCAACCGGACAAAGCGGTGAGCCCGACAACGAAAAAATCTGAACTCTCATGCCCCTCCCTTTTTGATCCGTTTTTGATCTACGTAACCACAAGGACACTCTATCCTCCTGGCAACGCACTTCATTAGCCCCAATCCCCCCGTGCACTTTCTTAGACGGGCTAACCAGCTCGCCAATCCTGAACGCCCCAAAAAATGCCAAGGAAAATGCCACTCGGAACAAGGCAGCTTCGTATTCCGAGGTGCAAACCTCCCGTAGCTTAGCCAACACCCCCCTCAGGACCCCAAAGGACACCGGGCGTCTGGTGTCTTTTAACGGCCTAACCCGCCTATAACCTTTGAGCGCTTGTCGAACCCAGAAGTCTTTCGTGTAATCAGGCAAACCTTGCCATTTAAACAAAAATGCCAATCCAGCAACCTTTTTATCCAGCGCGGATACCGACACCCCTGCTTCCATGCTCCTGGAGATAAAGTACAAGACTAGCAACCTCACCTCCGGACCCTCAATCTCAACTCCCGTCATTCTACCCAGATCCGCCCATTCCAACCAAACTTTCTGATATGCAGCCCACGTCGTCTCACTCACCGACTTGCTGATCCATCCGGCGACTAATCTAACGCAATCTTCCACAGCCAGTCTGGACAAGGTACCCCTCGTTGCTCCGCGTCCGGTGCCAACTCTCGGAACCTGTCCCACTGAAAGCGAGATAAAGCGTCAGCCACCACATTGTCCACTCCCGGAAGGTGAACTGCATACATGAAGATGTTTAACTGTAGGCATCTCAACACCAGCTGTTGTAGCAGGCGAACCACCGGCGGCGATGCCGCCGATGCTCTGTTAATCACCTGCACCACGCCCATGTTGTCGATGTGGAAACGCACCTTCCGATCCCGGAAAGCCTCGCCCCATAGTTCCACCGCCAGTACTACTGGAAACAGTTCCAGCAGCAACATATTCTTTATGAAGCCTGCCTCCACCCAACTCTGTGGCCACGAACCCGCACTCCATCGGCCTTGGAAAAAAGCCCCAAAACCTGCTGAGCCCGCAGCGTCTGTGAACAAATCCATATCAAAGTTGCTGACCGGGCCCGACATCCATAATGCCCTACCATTGAAGGACTCCAAGAATGTATGCCAGACCTGCAGATCAGACCTGTGTGAACGTACCAGCCTAACAAAATGTCGAGGCGACTGCACCCCCGCCGTACTTGCCGACAACCGTCGGCAAAACGCTCTCCCCATCGGCAAAATGCGACAGGCGAAATTCAGCTTCCCCAATAAAGATTGCAGCGATCGCAGCTGTACCTTGCGCAAACCCAACATCAGTTTAAGTTCTTTTTTCAGATCCGCAAGTTTATCTTCCGGTAAACGGCATTCCATGGCTTCTGAATCCAGCGTTATCCCCAAAAACGTAATGACCGTTCTTGGCCCCTCCGTCTTGTCCGGCGCCAATGGGACGCCAAAACGATCCGCCATGTGCTCCAGCGTTGCTAACAGAATCGCACAATCCCTGGATGAAGCCGGGCCCACGCAGAGGAAGTCATCCAGATAGTGTATTACCGAATTTACCCCTGCCACGTCCCTGACCACCCATTCCAGAAAGGAGCTAAACTCCTCAAATAATGCACACGATATGGAACAGCCCATAGGCAGGCACTGGTCCACATAAAACTCCCCGTTCCAGTGACACCCCAATAATCGAAAACTATCCGGGTGAACCGGAAGAAGCTGAAAGGCCGCCTCCACATCTGATTTTGCCATGAGAGCCCCCTTTCCATAATGCCATGCCCAAACCACTGCTGCATCGAATGATGTGTAACTCACCGTGCAAGCATCCGGCTCAATGGCGTCATTAACCGACCCCCCTTTAGGAAAAGAAAGGTGGTGAATGAGCCGAAATTTATTCGGCTCCTTTTTTGGCACCACACCCAGCGGAGAGACCACCAAATCCTTTAAAGGGGGAACTTCCTTTCGCAGTTTCTCCGAAACTACGTCGCAATGTAGCAACGCCGATCGCAAATTGCGCGGCACAGGGGGAACCTCCCTCAACGAGCATGGAATACGAAAACCCTCCGCAAACCCCCTTTCCAACAACCGCGCAGCCTTCTTGTCCGGATACCTACCTAGAAACGGCCGCATCCTTTCCACCATCACCGGCGTCTTCCCTCTTATTCGTAAGTTCTCCGGAACGGTTCTTCCCTTGCTTAAAGCATCTAGACGAGGGGTGGGAACCCCCGCATCCGGAACAATCATGTTTGAAACGGCACGTTCCTCCAAACTTGCATGTACCCGAATTAAACTGCCAACACACCCCTTTTGCGTTACCGGCCGGTTGTCCAGGGGAAGACGATCCACCGCCCCCCCCCCCCCTGAAAAAACTGGTTCGGGGCCCTCGCCGAAGTCATCAATCGCATCCACAAACTAATGTCTTTGTGGTCCCATCTCAACTCCGGCCGCATCGCCATCCTCTGGCGAAACTGCTCATCGTACCTCAACCAAGCCGTGCCCCCGAAGGTTCTGTATGCTTCCCCTATCGCATCCTGGTAGCAAAACAGAGCAGAGCAGAACTCCGGCTTCTTTACCCCTATCACACTTGCTAAAATGCCAAATGCCTGCAGCCAATTTGTAAATGTCCGAGGGATAAGTCGATACCTACGCTTCTCCTCATCTTCCTTCTTGGAGTCATCCGGCTTGACTCTGTCCAAGTTGAACTTCCCCAACGGCAGCAGTGAAAATATCTCCACATACTCACCTTTCCAAATCTTGTCCCGTACCTCCACCTTTAAATGCACTCCCAACGGTCCCTCAAAACAGATATAGACCTCGCACATCGCCGCGTCAGCCAACCTTACCAGGTCCTGCCTGCCCGTCTCCCCCACTGCCGCGGGCGTATCAACCCCCTCCTTCCTTAACGGAGGACTATCCGGCCCCCTCCTGCTGTGGCACCACCACCGCTGCCCCTGCCACCCCGCTCCTGCCATCCCCCCCCACCGGGGGAACCCATGCCTCTGCCGGGCATGGCGCCCCACCTGCTGAATTTTCAAACCTGTCCACCAATTCCTTGATCCCTGCTAAAAACCCCCTCATACTTGTATCCATCCCTACTACCGGCCTCTGACCCCGGTCTGCCAAATCACCATCCCCAGCCGAGCACCCCCACCCAGACGTCCCAGCATCACCCCTACCACTGCAGCCCCCAGCACCCAACACCTGTGACTGACCCAGTGAAGATAAAGGAAAAACAAACTTACCGGGCTGCCTAGGAAGCGACCCACCAGCCGACCGTCCCGCCTCCATCGATGCTGACCTTCCGAGAGGCTCCCGTTCCGCCTCCGATTCCGACCCTGCACCGTCCGACCGTTGCTCCTCCCCTTCCGCTCCCGATGCAAGCCCTCCAGGAGAAGGATTCCTGGATGCCGAGAGTCCCGCTCCACACCGACTCCTTCTTCGTGTTCTGGACCCGCCCACCG
The DNA here is from genome assembly GCA_029206835.1 of Rana muscosa. Lineage (NCBI taxonomy): Eukaryota > Metazoa > Chordata > Amphibia > Anura > Ranidae > Rana > Rana muscosa. Next base: position 216,304,952 of record CM055126.1, read on the forward strand.
ATTTTTTCGTTGCCTTGCCCAGGCCGGGGGGGCTCCGTCCAGCCCTGTCGCCTACGTCCGCTGCCTCTTCCCTCTGCTCCTCCGCCGCAAGGTCCCCGGCCACCGCAGTGGAAGGCCCGGCCACCGCCACACTGGATCTCCCCCGCCGAGGCGCCGTCCCCGGTGACATCACTCTGGGGGCGGGGCCCGCTGCTTCTGACTCCCATCGCCGTGCGGGCCTGGTGGCCGCTCCGGAACTCCCGGAACGGCCGCCCGCGGAGCTCCGACTCTGCCGGGGATTCCTTCCGGCGTCCAACCCGGCGACAGCAGCTCGCTTCGCGGGAGGACCCGAAGGGGCCCGCGAATGGGGATTCCCAATGTGTCTGCGAGCTCCGGAGGAGAGGTCAGGAGAGAAGCGCTCCGGCGGTTTTGACTGCCGAGCTCGCGTTGACACTCTCCCCCCATTAACCTCTTCCTCCACCGCACGCCCGAGTAAAGGCCCTAAATGTTCCTGGGCCCACTGTGGGCCTCGCGCTGCTGTTTCTGCCCGCAATTGGGCCAGGAGCTGCTCCAAGTCTGCCATCTCCAACTTTCTCAGCGCCGCATGTTATCCGGGGAGGGGGCGGAGTCTTCCTTTATACACTCAATGCCCCCTCCCACCCAAATTAACCCACCAATCTTATCCCCTCTTCCTCAGCCTTACCCCACCAATCCCCTAATCCTTCACATAAGTCCCTGTTTCCCTAGTCATGTTCGCCCTCCACCCATTCATTGCATTCCTTGCTCCGGGCTTTTCTCTCTCGCAGGTCAGTGTGAACCTGGGCTTAGGCTTTATTTTTCCATATGCAGTAAACGTTGAGAAGTAGAAGGTATAGAAGAGCAGGGGAAGGTTCAGTCACCCGGATAGTCCCCTCTCACATGGCCTAGCAGCCGGGATGACTCACGAATCAGCAATAGGACAGTCTCTGTCACAGACTGCCCAAGATGAGTTGGGTCTCTGCCACAGACCTGTTTTAAGTGTACAAAGTCTCTGCCACAGACTTGTGTTAAAGTAATCAATTGGATAGTCCAGGAATCCTCTGCCACAGGATTTCAAAGTCCCAAACTTCCAGCCGTACAGTTTTAAGAACCTTTAAGCCGACCCAGCCAACTGTAGGGCTTGTAGCATAATGGATCCCTCCTTACTAAAGTTGCTAGGCCTCTCCCGAGACAGCAGTATTGTGCCGGTCTCCTCCGGGGCAGATCCTCCCCTGGACTTCTTCACTAAGATTTTTCCTCCCCATTTGAATGGAAAGCTTTGGGTCCCCTCTCTGGATATAGGCCCCAGCCAGACTAGCGGGGCCTACTAAGTAGCGATGCAGCCTCGGGCCAACGTGGCCCCGAGACCAGGACCACACACACACCTCGCGTGCGAACGACCCCAATCAATGGCGTCTGCCCCTTAAGTATCCCCTCCCAGCAGGCACAGCGGGTTGACCACTCCCACTATACCACTGCCGAGAGGGGCCACTCAATGTACCATGATCTGCCCGTGTTCCAACAGGTGCCTGAGGTGGTAACGTCACCTACAGGCAAAAAGGGAAATCACTACCAGGCAAACTATAACTAAGACAGAGGCAAATTTAAGTGTAATTATCAACCATCTGAGCCCAACTACTGGCTCAGACATCCCTCTAGATTTGAATAGTGTCCCAACCATTTGGGATGGGCGCTACACTTTTTTGTAGCCTTAATACTGAAATTTGCACTTAAAACAGTAATTTTTTAACTTTAGGAAATGCCATTAAAAACTTGGCTGTGCCAGTAAATTTTGGGTGTTGTGCCAGTAAATTTCAATCTGGTAGGTTGGCAACACTGCTCGCCGTACTGTATCTATGGAGGAGCTGTGTTGTCACCCTAGAACAGGACTCCATAATCCCCCCCCCCCATTCTACATAACATAGGGGGAGGTGTTCTGTAATCCAGCAGGGGAGAAACTCAGGAAGAGAGGATAACTGTTTGTTATTTTAATGTAGCAGAGGCAGGGTTGTCACCCCACTATAGGAAGTTATCAGCTCACTAAAGTTCTATAAACAGGTATTTTTTGCACTTACTAAACAGACACAACAAAACCATACTTCCCAACTTTGGATGGGAACAAGGGACACCTATTAGCAAAATAATTGTAGGCATAGGACACACCCCCTGCCACGCCCCCCTTAAAGGAGAATTATACAAACAAAAGATTAGCTAAACTACAAGTGCATTTAAAGTGGAGTTCCACCCAGAATTATTTTTTTTTTTACCAAAAAATAGGAAAAAAAATGTTATACTCACCCGAAATACCCGTTGCTATTCGGAAGTCCGTAATCTGCCTCTTCCGTAACCGCAGTCTGTTTTCTTCCCCATCCCCTTCTAGTGAATGGGGCGCGCTGCTTTCTGGGTACTGTGTGTAATCCCAGAGAGCAGCCGCCCATTCACAAGTCGGCGCGATACTCACGCATGCGATGTAGGAAACGGGCAGTGAAGCCGTAAGGCTTCACTGCCTGTTTCCCTTAGTGTGGATGGCGGCGCGGGACCTGCACTGATCGAGGGATCGGCCTGGGGAGGGGGGGGGGCATCAGCACGGGAGAGTAGGACAGGTAAGTGTCCTGATTAAAAAAGTCAGCAGCTACAGTGTTGGTAGCTGCTGACTTTAAAAAAAAAAAAAAATTCTCGGGTGGAGCTCCGCTTTAATATACAACTACAGGTCCTTCTCAAAAAATTAGCATATTGTGATAAAGTTCATTATTTTCTGTAATGTACTGATAAACATTAGACTTTCATATATTTTAGATTCATTACACACAACTGAAGTAGTTCAAGCCTTTTCTTGTTTTAATATTGATGATTTTGGCATACAGCTCATGAAAACCCAAAAATCCTATCTCAAAAAATTAGCATATTTCATCCGACCAATAAAAGAAAAGTGTTTTTAATACAAAAAAAGTCAACCTTCAAATAATTATGTTCAGTTATGCACTCAATACTTGGTCGGGAATCCTTTTGCAGAAATGACTGCTTCAATGCGGCGTGGCATGGAGGCAACCAGCCTGTGGCACTGCTGAGGTGTTATGGAGGCCCAGGATGCTTCGATAGCGGCCTTAAGCTCATCCAGAGTGTTGGGTCTTGCGTCTCTCAACTTTCTCTTCCCAATATCCCACAGATTCTCTATGGGGTTCAGGTCAGGAGAGTTGGCAGGCCAATTGAGCACAGTAATACCATGGTCAGTAAACCATTTACCAGTGGTTTTGGCACTGTGAGCAGGTGCCAGGTCATGCTGAAAAATGAAATCTTCATCTCCATAAAGCTTTTCAGCAGATGGAAGCATGAAGTGCTCCAAAATCTCCTGATAGCTAGCTGCATTGACCCTGCCCTTGATAAAACACAGTGGACCAACACCAGCAGCTGACATGGCACCCCAGACCATCACTGACTGTGGGTACTTGACACTGGACTTCAGGCATTTTGGCATTTCCCTCTCCCCAGTCTTCCTCCAGACTCTGGCACCTTGATTTCCGAATGACATGCAAAATTTGCTTTCATCCGAAAAAAGTACTTTGGACCACTGAGCAACAGTCCAGTGCTGCTTCTCTGTAGCCCAGGTCAGGCGCTTCTGCCGCTGTTTCTGGTTCAAAAATGGCTTGACCTGGGGAATGCGGCACCTGTAGCCCATTTCCTGCACACGCCTGTTCACGGTGGCTCTGGATGTTTCTACTCCAGACTCAGTCCACTGCTTCCGCAGGTCCTCCAAGGTCTGGAATCGGTCCTTCTCCACAATCTTCTTCAGGGTCCGGTCACCTCTTCTCGTTGTGCAGCGTTTTCTGCCACACTTTTTCCTTCCCACAGACTTCCCACTGAGGTGCCTTGATACAGCACTCTGGGAACAGCCTATTCGTTCAGAAATTTCTTTCTGTGTCTTACCCTCTTGCTTGAGGGTGTCAATGATGGCCTTCTGGACAGCAGTCAGGTCGGCAGTCTTACCCATGATTGCGGTTTTGAGTAATGAACCAGGCTGGGAGTTTTTAAAAGCCTCAGGAATCTTTTGCAGGTGTTTAGAGTTAATTAGTTGATTCAGATGATTAGGTTAATAGCTCGTTTAGAGAACCTTTTCATGATATGCTAATTTTTTGAGATAGGATTTTTGGGTTTTCATGAGCTGTATGCCAAAATCATCAATATTAAAACAAGAAAAGGCTTGAACTACTTCAGTTGTGTGTAATGAATCTAAAATATATGAAAGTCTAATGTTTATCAGTACATTACAGAAAATAATGAACTTTATCACAATATGCTAATTTTTTGAGAAGGACCTGTATATAGATCAGACCACAGTGGGAGGGACAAATAAGGAGGAAAGAGGGACTTTGTTCCAAATCAGGGACAGTCCCTCGAAATCAGGGACAGTTGGGAGGTATGCAAAACACCTTCCGTTGGATATTTAACAGACCAAAATGGAGCAAATAATTTCATTGTTGGAGCTTACGTGCATTTTTATTGCATCAGCAATCACATAGCAGCAATATATATAAAGCGGTTATTTGTCAGAAGGATGTCCGGTGCCTCTCATGTTATTTCCTCATCATTTCCTGTCCACATTGCGCATCACAGTCTGCTCCACATAGAACCGTCACATTACCAGTGACATCAGTCTCTGCACCAGAGGAGCTTACACTCTAATGAGCCCTCAGAGTCACAAATGATTAATATTATACATTTATATAGCTCTGACATATTGGCAGCGCTGTACAGAGAACACTGAGCCAGGCACACCAGTCTCTGTACTCTCGTACTCCAATATCCCCACCACAGTCACACACTGTTATTAGTATACTGTACATGTATGTACTGTAACTCTGACATATACCACAGTGCTGTATAGAGAACACTTTAAGTCATACACTCTAATTTCCCACCACAGTCTCACATTATTATTATTATACGCTTATATAGCTCTGACATGGTCTCTAATGCTGTACAGAGAACATTGAGTCACATCAGTCTGTGCACCAAAGGAGCTGAGTATACATGTAGAATCTGAATGTAGAGTTTTTTTCTCATTAAACCAGCGGGTTTGAACAAAAAAAAAATTTGCAGATCCTCACAAGCGACGTGAGTGCAGGAATCTCCCCTGCTGCGCCATTGTATTCTGACAGCGGAGACTCCCCCTCCCCCCTGTCAGAATACACACATCAGTGCTGCATGCATTGATCAAATGCTGGTCCTCCAGCAGGGCTGTTGAAACAGACAAGGTTAAAGTGATTGTAAAGCTTGTTTTTTTTTAATATAACAAATGTAGCACTACATAGGATGCATAAGGCCCCTTTCACACGGAGGGTCCGTTCAGGTCAGCCTGTCAGTTTTTTAGGCGGACCTGAACGGATCCTCCATGTCCTCCTATGGAGCCACGGATGTCAGCGGTGACATGTCCGCTGACATCCGACCCGCTCCGATCCGCAAAAGTGTGACGGAGGAAAACCCTATTTTTCCTTCCGTCTGCGGATCGGATCGGATGACAACGGACTCTACGGTCCGTCATCATCTGATCCCCCATAGGGGAGAGCGGTGCTCTGACAGGGCGGTCCCTGCACAGTGTGCGGGGACCGCCCAGTCATCCGCCGGCTCAGCGTGGATCAACGGAGTGATCCCCACTGAGCAAGCGGAGCTTCACGGGGTGGAGCTTCACGGATCCGCCCCGTGTGAAAGAGCCCTTAGGGGGGAAAAAACATGAACCTTTACAACCCCTTTAAGGTGAAAAAACACCTTCCAGTGTCCGGCCCCCCAGCCCCCCCGTTTTACTTACCTGAGCCCCGAATTTCCGTAAGCAAATCCCCGCCACCCTCTCCACGGAGTCCCGGCTTTGATTGGATAGATTGATAGCAGTGCAGCCATTGGCTCCTGCTGCTGTCAATCAAATCCAATGACGCGAGCGCTGGGGGGCGGGGCCGAGTCATGCACTCGGCGTCTATGGACGCCGAGTGTGTGACTCAGAAGAGCGCCCGCAAGGTAACCCCTTCGGGAGAGAGCTTCCTAGAGGGGGTTATCTAATGCAAGGAGGAGCCGCAGGAGCCACCGTGGGACCCCAGAACAGGAGGATCGGGGCCACTCTGTGCAAAACGAACTGCACAGTGGAGGCAAGTATGACATGTTTGTTATTTTAAAAAAAAAACAGGAACCTTTAGGCCCCGTTCAAACCTATGCAAATTGGTTGCGGCTTACACCGCATCCAATTCGCATAACATTAATAAATAAATTGATTTTAATGAGGCTGGTTCACATTCGCACTGCGCATTGCCCAAAAAACGTGTGCAAATTCAGGCCCATTATCTTCCATGGGCACGCATCTGATTCGCAGATATGTTCAGTTCTCAACAGGATTTCTCTCCTTCTCCTCACTACACTTCCCCCCTCCCCCTCCTCTCTCCCAGGTCACCAAATTCGCAGCTAAAACGGAGATGATCTGCTGAACAGTTCTCTTATCTCTTTGCAGAGATAAGAGCTGGAATTCGCACTGCACAAGTGTGAACCCAACCTTAGTGTCACTTTAATGCATAGAATGCAATAAAGAGGAAGTAAACCCTGATGGGTTTTACTTCCTTTTTTGTTCCCTGCAAAGTAAAAGCATAATGTGCTAGTATGCATACTAGCACATTATGTGACACTTACCTGCAAACGAAGCCCGCGCTGTCCCCGCTGGAGGCCGTATCCATGTTCGCCTGTCTTCCTTCCAAGGCTCTGTGACTGTCCGGAGTCGCGTGATGTCACTCCCGCGCATGCGTCCTTTAACGGCATGACCTCAGCTTGAAACGGCACAGCGTGCCCTTTCAAGACGGCGCATGCGCAGTTCAAGGCGTCGTTCTGGGAAATTGCAAATATCTCCTAGACCGTGTAGGTCTAGGAGATATTGCAAGCACCTACAGGTAAGCCTTAATCTAGGCTTACCTGTAGGTTAAAGTGGTTGTAAAGGGTTTACAACCACTTTAAGTTGACTACACATTATACAATTTTTATACAATTTTCTTTTAGATTTATCAAAACAATATAATATGAGGTCAAACCTAAACACTTTCAAATTGTATGCAATGAGGCAGACCCTTGCACTACACAGTTGAAGGTAAATCTAAAGGAAATTGAACAACAAAAATTGTACAGTGTGTATCCAGCTTTACACATGGACTGAAATGTGTCCGGTTCCTGCTGAACTGGCTGAATTTCAATAAGTGTGTTCCCTATTTTATGTTCCCACCACCGTTACAAACTAATACTATACAATTATACAGCGCCAAAACATTCCTCAGTGTTGTACAGAGAGCACTGAGCTAGTCACATCAGCCTCTGCACTAAAGGAGCTAACACACTAAAATCCCAACCACAATCACACACTATAATTATTATACCTTTATATAGCTCTGACATATTCCACAGCGCTGTACAGAGAACACTGAGCCAGTCACATAAGTCTCTATTTCAGGAGGTACCCACACTCTAATGTCCCAACACAGTCACACACTAATATTATAATATATTTATTATACATAGCTCTCACATATTCTGAGGTGCTGTACAGAGGACACTGAGCCACTGTCAGTCTAAAGCCTCGTACACACGATCGGATTTTCCGCGGACAAAGCGTAGGACTTTTGTCCGAAGGAACTTGTCTTGCATACAAACGGCAAAGAATTGTCGGCCAACAAACACTAAACTACGTGGTTTTTCAGCTCTTTAGCACCACCCTTTGGGCAACTTCTGCTAATGTAGTGTTATGGTGAGCATTGCTTCCGAGAATACGTGTTTGTACTTTGGATTTTTTTCCGAAAGGACTTCTGTACACACGATCGGATAATCCGACAGCACACATTTGTTGTCAGATGGAGCGCACAAACGGTCCGATTTTCTGACAAAAGCCTGTCATCACACAATTCCCGTCTAAAAATCTGGTCGTATGTACAGTGGGGCAAAAAATAGGATTTTTATAACAGCTTACCTGTAAAATCCTTTTCTTAGGAGTACATCACGGGACACAGAGCGACATAGTCATTACTAATGGGTTATATAGATACCGTCAGGTGCTGGCACTGGCAACTTCCAAAACCGGAAGTACCCTCCCCTATATAAGCCCCTCCCATCCGGGAGCACCTCAGTTTTGTAGCAAAGCAATAAGTGTCCCCAAAGAGGGGCGGGAGCTCTGTGTCCCGTGATGTACTCCTAAGAAAAGGATTTTACAGGTAAGCTGTTATAAAAATCCTATTTTCTTTCTCGTACATCACGGGACACAGAGCGACATAGTCATTACTATGTGGGATGTCCTAAAGCAATGCCCAATGAGGGGGGGGATACACCATATATAAGCTGAGCGCTATCAGACATGAGGATCTTTTGCGGCCTGCAACACACTGCGCCCAAAGGCGACATCCTCCTGACTTCTAACGTCCACCTGGTAGAACCTAGTAAACGTGTGAACTGAAGACCACGTTGCGGCCTTACAGATTTGAGCCAGGGAGGCCTGGTGATGCACTGCCCATGAAGTTCCAACTGCTCTCGTGGAGTGCGCCTGTCAGGGTCACCTGTGGCCAGGTGACAGATGCACACCGTAGGGGGACAGGAGTGCACCGCGAGGTAGTGAACCCTATGGCTGGCTTCTGTGGATAGGAAACTGGGTGGTTGTGGAAAGCGGGACCAGAGGAGCACAACCGGGATCCCAACGGAAGCGAGAGCCAAGATTCCCCAGGGCGCGGAGTCTAAGACCCAGCTGGTCTTCTCCAGGGCCTCTAGTGGTGAGGATGTTACGCTGCAGGCTGGGACCAGGTCGCGGCCCCTGGAGTTTCCTAGCTCACGCCCCGTAGGATAAGGGGAAGCAGCAGCACACGATAGAGAGAACCGAATAACAAGCCGAAGGTCAGGGGCCACAAGCAGACAAGGATAACGAAGAACGAGCCGAAGGTCAAGGGTCACGAGCAGACAGGGATGGTCGGGGACAAGCCAATAACGTAACAGAGAGACAGACGTAGCACACGGCAGGCAGGAACCCAAACACACAATGCCTAACAAACACGTTGATCAGCAAAGCAGGCTTGCAGTGCACAGGTTAATATAGTGTTCAGTGATAGGGCCTGGGGTGGAGTCAGGCTGGGAGGAGATTATAAAGGAAGCCAGGTGAAGGAGGTCTGGTCTCTAGATGAACACATGAGGAGGAAGGTAAGATGGCAGACAGACATTAATGCATATCCATGACAGTACCCTCCCTCTTACGAGGCCTCCCCCTTCCCCGCCTGGGCCCAGGTTTAGAGGGAAACTTCAGATGAAACTCCTTTAACAGACGAGGTGCAAAGACCTCAGATGCAGTGATCCAAGACCTCTCCTCAGGACCAAACCCTTTCCAATGAACGAGGTACTGAAGAACGCCTTTACAGAGTCGGGAGTCCAGAATTTGACTGATCTCGTACTCCTGATTATCCTCAGAGACAGGCGCCACGGTAGGAAGAGGACGAGAGAATTTATTGAGGACTAAAGGCTTTAGAAGAGCAACATGAAAGGAGTTAGTGATTTTAAGGCTCTTAGGAATCTGGAGTTTGAAACAAACCGGATTCAGTTTAGCAGTTACCGTGTATGGACCGATGAATCGTGGAGCAAACTTCAGAGAAGGAACTCGGAGCTTGATGTTCCTGGTAGAGAGCCAGACTTTGTCCCCTGGCTGAAGAGAAGGCGGTTTACGCCTGCGGCGGTCGGCAAAGCCTTTGAATTTTTCAGCAGCTGCCCGGAGGGAATCATGAACGTGACCCCAAACGGAATTGAGAGACTCCTGAACCGAAGCCAAAGCTGGAATGTCTGGAGAACAGATCATAGGAAGAGGAAGTTGAGGGTGTTTTCCATAAACTGTGAAAAAGGGTGTCTTCTGCGAACTGGTATTCACATGATTGTTATGGGAGAATTCTGCCCACGGGAGTAGAGAGGACCAATCGTCATGGTGAGAAGACACAAAGGTGCGAAGAAAGACCTCTAACTCCTGATTAACCCTCTCAGTCTGTCCATTGGATTGGGGATGGTAAGAAGAAGAAAAATCCAAGACAATATTGAGGGATTTGCAAAAGGCTCTCCAAAAACGAGACGTGAATTGGACTCCCCTGTCGGAAACAATATGAGAAGGGACCCCATGTAGGCGGAGAATTTCTCGAATGAAAATGGGAACCAAGGCAGGGGCAGAAGGAAGACCAGGAAGAGGAACAAAATGAGCCATCTTGGAGAATCGATCGATTACCACCCAAATGACTGTATTATTCTCAGACAGTGGGAGATCGGTGATAAAATCCATGGCAATATGGGCCCAGGGTTCCTTAGGAATAGGCAAGGGCATGAGGAGACCAGCAGGAGCTTGTGTGGAGGATTTGGACTGAGCACAGACATGACAAGCTTTAACGTAGTCTTTGACGTCTGAGCGGAGATTAGGCCACCAGTAGTGACGACTGATGAGTAGGAAGGATCGGAGGAATCCAGAATGCCCTGCCACCTTGGAATCATGTCCCCAACGAAGGATCTTAGCTCTTAGCCCAGTGGGGACAAAGGTCTTACCAGGCGGAATTTTAGACTTCAGGGTGGTAGAGTGGGCAACAATGCATGAGGTGGGAATGATCGGCTCAGGTTCAGGGGCGGACTCCTCGTCCAAAGTGTCAAATGACCTAGAGAGCGCATCAGCCCGACCGTTGCAGGAACCAGGTTTGTAGGTAATCGTGAAATTAAAACGGGCAAAGAAGAGACTCCACCTGGCCTGTCTAGGATTCAGACGTTTAGCATTCTGTAGATACTGTAAATTCTTGTGATCGGTAAAGATCGTTATGGAGTGAGGGGAACCCTCCAAGAGATGACGCCACTCCTCTAACGCCAATTTAATTGCGAGAAGTTCCCGATCACCGATGGCATAATTCCTCTCTGCCTGAGAAATTTTTTTGGAGAAGAACGCACATGGTTGGCGTCTCTTCTCAAAGATTTGAAGAAGCACAGCTCCCACCCCCATTGAGGAAGCGTCCACTTCAATAAAAAATGCATTCCCAGGATTTGGTCTCCTCAAGAGGGGGCCAGAAACAAAGGCCTGTTTCAGGTTGTGAAATGCAGAGACAGCTTCGGGAGGCCAGTCTCTGGCATTCACACCCTTCTTGGTCAAAGCGATAATAGGCGCGGCAATGGAAGAGTAATTCCTTATGAACTGCCTATAATAATTAGTGAAGCCAAGAAAGCGCTGTGTGGCCTTGAGGCTAGCAGGAAGAGGCCAGTTGGTGATAGCCAAGACCTTCCCAGGGTCCATACGAAGCCCCGAACATGAGACAAAGCACCCCAAAAACAGGACCTCAGAACATTCAAAGGAACATTTCTCCAGCTTGGCATAGAGATTGTTCTCTCTAAGACGTTGAAGTACAGTGCGGACATGGTTTCTGTGGACGAGCAGATTTTCAGAAAAGATCAGAATGTCATCCAGATAGATGACAACAAACTGGTACAGCAGATCTCTGAAGATTTCATTGACAAAGTTTTGAAACACGGCTGGAGCATTACACAGACCAAAAGGCATCACCAGATATTCATAATGCCCGTCTCTAGTGTTAAATGCAGTCTTCCATTCGTCACCCTCCCGTATTCGAATGAGATTGTACGTGCCTCTGAGATCCAACTTGGTGAAAATGGAGGCACCCTTCAACCTATCGAATAGCTCAGATATTAAGGGTAAGGGGTATCGATTTTTAATAGTAACCGCATTTAAACCCCGATAATCGATGCAGGGTCTTAAGGTACCATCCTTTTTGGCAACAAAAAAGAACCCTGCCCCTGCAGGCGATGAGGATTTCCGGATGAACCCTCTCTCCAGATTCTCTGCTACATACTCCGACATGGCCTGGGTCTCTGGGATGGACAGAGGGTAGGTACGACCCCTGGGTAGAGTTGCTCCGGGGACAAGATCAATAGCACAGTCAAAAGACCTGTGGGGAGGAAGCACCTCAGCTGATTTTTTACAGAACACATCCCGGTAATCGCTGTATGCGGCGGGAAGATCAGAAGAAACAGAAGTGGCAGCAACCGGAAGACTCTCCTTGGGGGTCACCTTGAGAAGACACGACGAGAAACATGAGGAACCCCAGGCCAGGATCTGCCCAGAGACCCAGTCCACATGTGGAGAGTGGAGCTGTAGCCAAGGGAGGCCCAATACAACTGGGGTAGAGGCCTTGGGTAGAATAAGAAAGGATATCCACTCCTGGTGGAGAATCCCTACCGACATCCTAATGGGTAGCGTCTGGAAGCGAATAGGGCCCCCTGGGAGAACAGTGCCATCAATTGCCGAGACTACCAATGGGGTAGTGAGAGGTGAAAGGGTAAGCTTCATAGAAGAAGCAGTTCTCCAATCCATGAAATTGCCGGCAGCCCCGGAATCCAGGTATGCAAGGGTTGACTGAGGAGAAGTGCCTACATGAAGGGACACCGGCAAGAGCAGGCGAGAAGGTGATGTTTCTGGGTCCAATACTCCACCTTCCAAATGTATTAGACCCGAGCGTTTCCCGGACGAAGCGAGCAGGAGTCACGAAAATGACCCTTGCCCCCACAATAGAGGCACAAGCCCAGAGTTCTGCGCCTAGCACGTTCTTCGGGGGTTAGTCTGGTCCGGCCCAGCTGCATAGGTTCTTCAGCAGGTAGAGGATGCTCCACGGAATGAAGGGAGGGGAGCTCAGACTGGCTAGGACCCAGAGAGTGCTGGCGTCTTTTTTCTAAGGACCTCTCTTGAAAACGAATGTCGATCTGGTTGCATAATGAAATTACATCGTCCAGACCGACGGGAATGGCTCTTCCCGCTAATTCGTCTTTCACTCGGTCAGAGAGGCCATGTAAAAAGGTAGCGACCAGGGCCTCATTATTCCAGCTCAATTCAGCTGTGTGGATACGGAACTGAAGAGCATATTGCCCCACTGAACTAGATTCTTGGCGAAGACGTAAGACAGCACTAGCCGCTGAAGAAGCCCGAGCCGGCTCTTCGAAGATATTACGAAAGAGCTTCAAGAATTCGGACAGACTGGAAACCACCGGATCGTTCCTCTCCCACAGGGGGGCAGCCCAGGCCAAAGCTTCACCGGAGAGGAGGGAAATGATATAGGCTACCTTAGCCCGGTCAGATAGGAAGCTTTGAGGCTGAAGCTCAAAATGAATAGTGCATTGGCTGAGAAACCCCCTGCAGGCCTTGGAGTCCCCAGAGAAACGGAACGGAGCTGGCAATCTTAGTGAGTGTGAGGCTGCGACTGGTGCGATAGGTACAGCCGCTGGTTGTACTTGGGGTTGCGGATTCGGGGTTCCCAAGGAGACCTGAAGCTGCTCGAATCGAGAAGCCAGATCCTGGAGGAATCGCATCACCTGGGTCTGATTTGATTCCTGGGTCTCAAGTCTGCGAACTATGCCCTGCAATGGATCATCCGCGGGAAGCGGGATGTCAGCCGGGTTCATGGCTGATCAAACTGTCAGGGTCACCTGTGGCCAGGTGACAGATGCACACCGTAGGGGGACAGGAGTGCACCGCGAGGTAGTGAACCCTATGGCTGGCTTCTGTGGATAGGAAACTGGGTGGTTGTGGAAAGCGGGACCAGAGGAGCACAACCGGGATCCCAACGGAAGCGAGAGCCAAGATTCCCCAGGGCGCGGAGTCTAAGACCCAGCTGGTCTTCTCCAGGGCCTCTAGTGGTGAGGATGTTACGCTGCAGGCTGGGACCAGGTCGCGGCCCCTGGAGTTTCCTAGCTCACGCCCCGTAGGATAAGGGGAAGCAGCAGCACACGATAGAGAGAACCGAATAACAAGCCGAAGGTCAGGGGCCACAAGCAGACAAGGATAACGAAGAACGAGCCGAAGGTCAAGGGTCACGAGCAGACAGGGATGGTCGGGGACAAGCCAATAACGTAACAGAGAGACAGACGTAGCACACGGCAGGCAGGAACCCAAACACACAATGCCTAACAAACACGTTGATCAGCAAAGCAGGCTTGCAGTGCACAGGTTAATATAGTGTTCAGTGATAGGGCCTGGGGTGGAGTCAGGCTGGGAGGAGATTATAAAGGAAGCCAGGTGAAGGAGGTCTGGTCTCTAGATGAACACATGAGGAGGAAGGTAAGATGGCAGACAGACATTAATGCATATCCATGACAGCGCCCTAACTTTGAACGGAGGCGGTCTCCTTCTCAAGCCATAGGCTTGTATTATGACCTGTCGAATCCACTTGGCTAAAGTAGATTTTGACGCTGCCTGACCCTTTCTGGGGCCTTCCGGCAGAATAAACAAAGTATCCGTTCTGCGAATCTGAGCAGTGGCTTTTAGATAAGGTTTAACTGCTCCTACTACATCCAAAGAATGCAATAACTTTTCCTCTACCGAAGTAGGTTTGGGGAAAAAAGAAGGAAGAACCACATCTTGGTTCAAATGAAACCTCGATACCACCATAGGAAGAAAGGCTGGATGAGGACGTAACACTACTCTGTCCTTATGGATAACCAGATATGGCTCCTTACAGGACATAGCTGCTAATTCCGATACTCTTTTAGCCGAACAAATGGCTACTAGAAAAATCAATTTCCTGGTGAGAAGCACCAAGGAAATATGCTGTAATGGTTCAAATGGTTGTTTCTGTAGAACCGACAGAACCAAGTTTAGATCCCATGGACATATGGGAATATTAACCGGAGGACTAATACGCATCACTCCTTGTATAAAGGCTTTGACTAGTGAATGCGAAGCCAAGGGCCTTTGAAAAAATATTGACAAGGCCGAAATCTGACCCTTGATAGTACTCAAGGCAAGCTTCCTATCTACAGCCCACTGTAGGAAGTCCAGAATCCTACCTATTACGTACTTATGTGGATGCCATTTCTTGGCCTCACACCACGCGATGTACGCCTTCCAGATTCTATAGTAGATCTGCCTGGATACCGGCTTCCTGGCATTGATCATGGTAGATACCACAGCATTAGAGAGCCCTCTCTTTTTTAGAATGTGGGCTTCAATAGCCAGGCCGTCAAACCTAGGGCTGGTAAGGAAGGGTGGTATATCGGTCCTTGCGAAAGCCGGACGACGTGGGAGAGTCCAAGGACTCCCCACTGAAATTTTACAATCTCCGCGTACCACGCTCTTCGGGGCCACGCTGGAGCCACCGGAATCACCGGTTTCTTTTCTACCCTGATTCTGCGGAGTAATCGAGGTAACCATTGTGGCGGTGTGAATGCATATATCAGCTTGAACTGATCCCAAGGGAACACTAGGGCATCCGAGCCGCAAGCTAGGGGATCCCTTGTCCGAGAGACAAACCTGTCCCCCTTTGCGTTGAATCTGGATGCTAGAAGATCTACATCCGATGTTCCCCACCGCTGACATATTGTCCAGAAAACCTCGGGGTGAAGGGACCCTTCCTCTGGGCCTAATTGCTGGCGACTTAGAAAGTCCGCCTTCCAATTCTCCACTCCTGGAATGAATACCGCAGATATGGCTGGGACATATTTTTCTGCCCATTTCAGGATGTAATTTACTTCCCTCTGGGCTGCACGACTCCTGGTGCCCCCCTGATGATTGATATATGCCACTGCTGTGGCATTGTCTGATTGCATTCTGACAGGGGACCCTTGGAGTTTGGATGTCCATGCTACTAGGGCATACCGGGCTGCTCGTATCTCTAAGAGATTGATGGGCAGGGCCTTTTCTGCATCCGACCATCTGCCCTGGAGAGACTATTGCTCCAGTACTGCTCCCCAGCCTATAAGGCTGGCATCTGTAGTGACCACCTTCCAAGAAATCGGACTGAAGGATTTCTTTTTTTCCAGATTCTGGGGAACCAACCACCAACGGAGGCTCTTGCGAACGGAAGGGGACAAGGACATTGTAAGTCTAGGGCCTGAACTTTTTTGTTCCAGGCTGACAGTATGGCCCCTTGCAAATTCCTTGAATGGAATTGACCGTAGGGTACTGCTTCGAATGATGCCACCATTTTTCCCAGCAGCCTCATATACAGGCGTATGGACGGCTGTCTTTTTTGTACCCACTAAGTGGATCAAATCTTTCAAAGACAACACCTTTCCTCGAGGCAAGAATATTTTTCTCTGGCCTGAATCCAACCTTAGCCCCAAGTATTCCAGACTTTTGACTGGTTTTTAGGGCTGACTTGTCTCGGTTGATAATCCAACCGTGAGATTCCAGATACTTGATCGTCTTGTGAACGACCACGTCTAGTTTTTTCACTGAGTGGTCTATCAGCAACAAGTCATCCAGATATGCCATTATCATTACACCTTGTGTTCTTAGATTGGCCAATAAAGGGCCAGAATTTTTGTAAACACTCGTGGTGCTGTGGCCAAACCGAAGGGTAAGGCTCTGAACTGAAAATGGCGCCCTTCTACTGCAAAGCGTAGAAATTTTTGGTGGACTGGAAAGATGGGAATGTGCAAATAAGCATCTTTGATGTCGATCGTGGCTAACCAATCCTCCCCTTATAGGGCAGTGGCCACCGATCGGATCGACTCCATCGGAAAGTCCTGATATACAGGAATTTGTATAGCCCTTTTAGAATTAATATGGGCCTCCCGTCCGCGTTTGCTTCGGGACTGTAAAGAGGTTTGAGTAAAACCCGAACCCTCATTCTTCCAGGGGAACCTCCATAATTACTCCTTGGAGCAATAGTTGTTCTAGTGCCAACAGGAGGGACTCTCTCTTCCGGGGATCCCTTGGCACGTTTGACCTCAAAAATGGGAAGGAGGAGAGTCTTTTAACTCCAAACTGTATCCCAAACCTACTGCGGAGAGCACCTATCTGTCTTGATCGTGTCCCGCCAGGTCTCTTGCGAACAACTGGAGTCCTCCCCCCACCCGACTGAGTGGGGGCTTCATGAATTTAACTTTGGGGGAGGTTTTGTACCTCCCCTGACCCAGGGTTTCTCATTACCCTGCTACTGTCCCTGTTTTTTACCCCCGGGATTTGACCGAGGAGGCCGTCGGAACTGTTACACAGCCGATGCCCCAGGGACTGGAGAAGCAGGCCTCTTAAAGAGGGACCTCTAACTCTGCTTTTAACCGGCAAGAGCGTATTTTTACCGCTGGAAATTTTCTGGATATATTTGTCCAGGTTTTCCCTGAATAAGCGTTCACCATGAAATGGGACGCTAACCAGCCATTCTTTACAGGGAGCTTCAGCAGACCAGTTTTTGAGCCATAGGAGCCTACGCATATGTACTATAGACAGCGTAAGGCGGGAGGCCTGATGGACTGAATCCTCTATGGCGTCAACCGCAAAGCCTAAGGCTCTAGGTAGATCAGCTAGGGCAAAGCCTGCTGATCTGTCAAGTCCCTCAAGACCTGTTTCAACTGATCCTTCACTGCTTAGCAGACCCCAATAGCTGCTACTGCTGGTTGTATCACCAAGCAGATTTTCATAAGGACTCCAATCTTTTATCTATTGGGTTCTTGAACATTTGGACATTATCCACTGGACATGTCAGTGATTTATACATACAAGAGATGGCTGCGTCCATTGTAGGGACCTTCCTTTTTTTTTTTTTTGATGAACTTATCCTCCATGGGATAGACCACCGGAAATCTCTTGGGGGAATAAATATTTTCTCAGGACGTTCCCAATCCTGGTAAATGAGCCCTTTCAGTAAAGGGTGAAGTGGAAAAGAACAAACAGTCTGGGGGCTTCTAGCGACCCCAACGAGGATACAGTAGTGGTTGATGGTTCCGCAAGGTGCATTTTTAAATGCTGATCGGACCATGTTAGTCAGAGACTGAACCCATAATCTTTCAGCTTGAGATGCTGAGAAAAGGTTCCCCCACTGTTGATTCCTCTATAACAGAATCAACCTTATCCTGATCCCCTTCAGGCAGGTCGATCCCTGTATGGGACTGTTGCTCTGCTAACAGGCACTCTGAAGGAGGAGACGGAGATCGGGCGTGCTTTCCCTGACAGGGAGGCAGCGATAAATGTTGACAATCTCTCTCTAATCCTCCCAGAGCTGAGGAAAAAACCTCCTCTGTTACATACACAGGAGCAGGTGACTGAGGACAGCCACAGTACCAAGTACCCCTGCGGGGTCTCTACGGTCACTTACCTCTGAACTTCAGGGGAGACTGGTGCAGCAGGAGTATGCCCAAGATCCTCCGAGCCCGATGAGACCCCCTTCGCTTCCTGGAAGATTCAGTTCCGGAGCTTCTGGACGGCATATTCCTAAGCCTAAAGCTGAGGTATTCCAGCCGTAATACACCACTTTTACTGAGAATAGTCTAGCACAATTGCTGCTATATCACAGTTGGTGTCTACTAATGTGCCTTTCTAGGGGATGCCTGTATCAACCGCTTGCTGTATGCCTTTAAATGTTGCCAGCTCTGTCTCTGTACTTCATAGCCAGCTCACTACAATATTGTGGTTTTTTTTTTTTTTTTTTTTTTTAAACTGCTGGGACGCCCGCACATGCGCAGAAGCGCTGCGGCGCGCACAGAGCGTCATCCCCCAGGCTCCGCCCCCTTTCCCGGCTCACCTCTATATATAGAGGCGCGGGCACGTGCGCCTTTGGCGCTAATTTCAAATATGGTAACAAGGGACAGGAGCCAGGGCCCCTCTTTGCCGCAGGCCGGGGGATGGACGAGCACTGCAACATGGCAGAGGAAGCAGTTTCCTATAAGAGAACTCACCATCTGCCTGGACTTTGCTCTGCTGAGAAGAAGCTAGTCCACATGACAAGAAAACATTCCACAGCGGCCTCTAGTGGACAAACACAGGTACCGCAGTCTAATATATTAAATATATATATATAAAAAATTTTTTTTTTTTTTTTTTTTTTCTTGACCACCATTAAAAATTATTACATTTTTTTAGTAGTTACAGGCATGCACAGATATTAGCGGGAATACCGTTAGGTAACAGACAGAAAGACAAATTAGGCTTGGGGGTCCCCCAATAGAACCAAGTTCCTGGGAGCCCCCACTTACCTGTTCCCCGCCGCAGGACTTTGTTTGGTCCACAAAAGCCCAAACTTCACCTATCACGGCAGGCATTGTAATCAAACCTTCAGGGACCGGGTTCCCAAGGATTCCACTCCCCTGGACCTGTATAGCACCCTGCACAGAAAACATCTTGGTCGTGGGTATGACCAGAGCTCTGGATCCCAGGGTCCAGCTCTCCTAAGAGAAGCATTACAGGCAGAACCTTGCTCTTCTCTGCAAGGCCCGGGTACCGACCGTTTAGCTATGAAGCTTTTTTGGTCGGATCCGGAATAGCTTACTGAGGCCCAAAAGAACCTGTACGCAAGCTCAGTGAAAAACACATGTTTCTTCTTGGCCAACACCTTAGACACTGGCAAAAAACTGAGGTGCTCCCGGATGGGAGGGGCTTATATAGGGGAGGGTACTTCCGGTTTTGGAAGTTGCCAGTGCCAGCACCTGACGGTATCTATATAACCCATTAGTAATGACTATGTCGCTCTGTGTCCCGTGATGTACGAGAAAGAAAAGTATTTAGTCAGCCACCAATTGTGCAAGTTCTCCCACTTAAAAAGATGAGAGAGGCCTGTAATTGTCATCATAGGTATACCTCAACTATGAGAGACAAAATGTGGAAACAAATCCAGACAATCACATCGTCTGATTTGGAAAGAATTTATTTGCAAATCATGGTGGAAAATAAGTATTTGGTCAATATCAAAATTTGAGTGGTTTTGGGCTGATGGATACCCCTACGGTGGAGGGATGTGGCCCCAGTGTACCATGACGGACGGTGGATCTCGGCTGGCAAGGTCTGAAGACTTTTTTCTATAACTTTCCATGGCAGATGGTTTTTGTGTGTTGTATGTCTTTCTCTGCTGTTTTCTCTGTCCATACAGCGCCGCTTGTATTAGTATCTGTGTGGAATGCTTCTGCGTTCCAGGACGCCATTCCCTTCCTGATTCCTACCGCTGTACGTCTGCGCATGCGCAGAGCCACGGTGAAACCGAGGCTTGGTGTTTGCGCATGCGCAGTGCGGTGGAGGGGTCAGAGGCCGCACAGGCGCAGTAAGGCTGGTCCCTTGGCGCATGCGCGCAGCGGGACCGGCCGTGACGTCATTCCGGCGGGTTATTTAAACCGCCGAAGAGCCCTATACAGGTGGGATAACCTGTGGGCATATAACGGCAGCATCCCGGAGCCTCGGGACTACCAGGACAGGGTAAGCGCCTCTTTTGCAATGTAATGCTTAGTAATCTGTAGTGTCTCTTAAAGGGACAGTTTTAAAAAAAAACAAAACTTTTTTTTGTTTTTTTGTGCTGGTCTTGCATTGATTTGCTTATCCTTAGTCTAGGTAGTGTAGTTTCGGATTTCTGTGTCTCCCTCGTCATGGACTCATCTTCACCGCCGTGTGGCCAGCCCTCCCGCACAAGGTATGTGCGGAGTGGGTAGGGGGTTGGTGTCTTTTGTGCCTTTGCTGGTGGTTGCTAACGGTTACATCCTTCCCACCTTCCTCCCCCTCCCTCTGTCTGTATTATCTCTTACAGCCCGGCTATATCAGTTCATCAGTCACAAGACAGGGACCTTGCCAGGTCGCATCAGAATCATCATTCATCCTCCAGGTCCAGAAGCGGCACTACGTCTAGGACCCATCATCATAGGGGATGTTCACATACCCCCTCTATACATAGGAGACGTTCCCATTCCTCCTCTAGTGACCGCCACCACCACCGCGATAGTCGCTCTGACCACAGAGCCTGCTGGGGATGTAAGACCAGAATCCCGGAGGGCAAATCGCTATGCGACCCATGTTATGCCCGAGCGGTCAGTGAGAAAGA
Source organism: Rana muscosa (assembly GCA_029206835.1). Lineage (NCBI taxonomy): Eukaryota > Metazoa > Chordata > Amphibia > Anura > Ranidae > Rana > Rana muscosa. The sequence goes on from CM055126.1 coordinate 216,325,756, forward strand.
GACCGAAAAACAAAATCTTGAGTCTCTTGTGAAACGTGTGGTACAGCAATCTATGAAGGAAATAGTTGCCCCCCACACGAGGAGCCAGTCCACCACCTTGTCTGACTCCTTGGCTGACGGGGCCCAGGAGGATCCAGGCCAATTCTAGCCCCATGATTCCTCCCATTATTCCTCGCAAGACGAGATGGAGGGAGATGATTCTGTGATTCCTCCCATTATTCCTCGCAAGACGAGATGGAGGGAGATGATTCTACGGTGGGATTCGACTACGCTTTAGTCTCTCCACTGATCAAGGCAGTGAAGGAAACTTTGAAGTTGGAGGATACCACTGCCCCCCCAGAGAAACAAAGAAAACTGTTTAAGCAGCTGGGGAAAGAACGCTCCAATTTCCCACTTCCCTCTGAGCTGAAAGGAGTGTTTGAGGAAGAATGGAGCAAGGGGGATAAGAAGGTTTCTATGCTAAGCAAAACCTCTAGACTGTATCCCTTTAAATCTGAGGACGTTAAGCATTTGGAAAATGCTCCCCTCGTAGATGCAGCAGTAATGCGCCTAGCAAAGCATGTCACCCTCCCGCTAGATGACACTGTATCTTTTAAAGATGGTCTGGATCGAAAGATTGACCAAGACCTCAAAAGAATATATAGCCTGACCGGAACGGCCTGCAAACCAGCTTTAGCCCTTGCAGTCACCTTCAAAGCAATGGAGGCCTGGGTGGAAAATGTAGACTCCGTTCTGAAAGGTGTCTCGGAGGAACTAGCACAAAGTTCAGCAGTGCAAGAACTTAAACTGGCTGTCGCCTTTTTGGGAGAAGCATCAATTGATCTCATCTGCTTGATGGCTAGATCCATGCTATCTTCGGTCACGGCCAAACGAGCACTATGGTTGCGCCCCTGGCTTGCTGATCCAGCCTCAAAGCAGGCATGGTGCAAAATTCCTTTTGAAGGAACTTCCTTGTTTGGAAACAAACTAGATAACACCATTTCCAAGGCTACAGGCGGGAAGTCGGGGTTCCTCCCTCAGGACAGGCGTCCGTTTAACCAAAGAAGACCTCAGCGGAGACGCAGTACAGGGCGTTCGAGAGAGGCATGCTCCTATAGACCCGGACGGGATTTTAGGAGAAGCTGGAACTGGAATAGGCAGACATCTTTCCAAAAGTCTGGCAAGAACCAAGTCCTTTTGAGATTGGGCCCGCCCAAGCGGGTCGGGTAGGGGCTCGCCTACGTTTCTTCCGGCACATCTGGGTGGCCTCGATCTCAGATTATTGGACTATCAAAATGGTCTCAACAGGTCACACATGGTCCTTCACCAAGGTCCCTCCATGCAGACCAATGCAAACTTCACTTCCTCAATCAGAAGAAAAACAACAAGTTCTTCTTTCATATGTGAATGCCCTGAAAGATCAAGGTGCAGTAGTATCCGTGCCAAAGAGCAAGGAATTCCAGGGAGTATACTCCCCCCTCTTCCTAGTACAAAAGAAGAATGGCTCTTGGCGTCCAGTTATAGACCTCACTTTTCTGAACAGGTACATAAAGCTCGAGAAATTCAAGATGGAATCACTCTCAACCATCCAAAAAGTCGTTCAACCAGGCGACTGGTTGATCTCAATAGATCTAAAGGACGCGTACTTTCATGTTCCCGTAGCGGAAGATTTTCACAAATATCTTCGGTTCCAGGTCGAACAAGAGCACTTACAATTTATTTGTCTTCCATTCAGGCTAACGACTTCTCCAAGAGTCTTTTCCAAGGTGCTGTTGGCAGTTGTGTCCCTTATCAGAATACAGGGTGTGCGTCTGTATCATTATCTGGACGATTTGCTAGTAGTGTCCCAAGACAAGCAGCAGCTGCTGATCCACAAAGATCAGGTGATCTCTACACTGTTGGAGTTCGGATGGCTCCTAAACCGGGAGAAGAGTCAACTAGAACCGACCCAGCGCTTAGTCTGTCTAGGAGCTCAGTTCGACACCATAGAGAATACCATCTCTCTTCCGGAAGAAAAATACAGATCATTCGGGAAAGAATCTCCTTAGCCCTAGACTCCTCACACCTAAGGGCGTCACAGTGCCTGAAGATAATCGGAACAATGGTGGCCACATCCCCTATGGTCAAATGGGCGATGTGGAGACTTCGTCTTTTTCAGTCAGGTTTCCTCCAGCAGTGGAGGTCGGACGATCTCAATCAGTTGATCCGGATAACGCAGTCAATGAGGAACAGTCTCCTCTGGTGGCTTCAAACCAAGAACTTGTTAACTTGCCACTCCCTTGCTCCTATCCAGTGGGTGACTGTTTCATCCGATGCCAGCAATGCGGGCTGGGGGGCCCATTGTGGGGCAGAACTGGCTCAGGGCAAATGGGATGCCCGTCTCCACACTCCAGGTTCAAACATTCTGGAGCTACGTGCGGCATGGTGAGCACTTCAAGCCTTTTTTTCCACCTCCTGAAAAGGGAAGTCGGTCCTACTCAAAATGGACAACACCACTGCGGTGGCATACGTGAAGAGGCAAGGGGGCACTCGGAGCTCCGCCCTTCTCCATGAGGTCGAGCCCATCATGACCTGGGCTCAGGGGAATCTGCTCAACTTGACAGCAGTCCTCATTCCAGGGGAGCAGAACATTCAAGCGGACTTCCTGTCACGCAGCAATCTAGACAACAACGAATGGTCACTGCATCCACAAACATTTAAGTGGATCCTATCGTTGGGAATCGATCCCGAGGTGGATCTGTTTGCATCCCCCTGCAATTACAAAGTAGACAGATACTACACTTAAGCTCGGTGCAGTCAAGCTTTCGGAGTAGATGCATTAACAAGCCAATGGAAATTCAACAAGGCATATGCCTTCCTCCACCTCCGATCATGCTAAAATTCCTGCAGCGGCTCCAGTTGGAGAAAGTGGAAGTGATAACAATAGCACCATACTGGCCGAGCAGGCCAATGTTTCCTCTCCTGAATCTAATGAGCTTCAGGGACCCGTTGCCTCTTCCTGTCAGGCCGGACCTTCTTTCTCAGGGGGCGACCCTGCACCCCTGTCCAGCAATACTGAGACTGATGGTCTGGTTCTTGAGAGGGAGAGGCTAGAGTCTTTTGGGTGTGCTTCAGGGGTAATCTCTACCCTTATGAGCTGCTGGAAAATCTTTTAGAAATCCTGGAGTTCAAGACGTTTTGAGTTTTCTCCAATCAGGCTTGGATCTTCCTTTGTCGATCAGTTCCCTCAGGGTACAAGTTTCAGCCTTATCAGCATTTTCAGGAACATCGTGGGCAACTCATCCCCTGGTTCAACAGTTCTTTCGGGGGGCCTCAAGAATCAGGCCTCAGAGGAAACCCAGATTCTCCAAATGGGATCTTCCGCTCGTCCTTGATGCTCTTTCAGCACTAAACAACAAGGATCTTTCCATTAAGGACTTCTCAATTAAGCTGGCTTTTCTAGTGGTCATTACTTCAGCCAAAAGGGTTTCGGCAATAAGCTTCCTGGATTGTCAAGAGCCCCTTTTTGACTTTCTTCCTGGACCGAGTGGTCCTTATTCCCATGCTTGGGTCTAAGCCCAAAGTCACGTCAGTTTTCCACGAGAAGCAGGAAATAGTCCTTCCTACTTTCAATTCTCCGGAATTAGCAGATGCTCATCCCTTGGATGTAGGCGAGACTCTGAAAGAATATTTGCGGGTCACTTCATCTTTTAGAAGCTCGAACTACCTGTTCTTGTTACACACTGGTAGAAACAAAGGAAAGAGGGCTTCCTCCAGAACGATAGCGGCCTGGATCATTCAATCAATTCAACAGGCCTACAGGGCAAAGGGCTTGGCTCCTCCAGAGGCGGTGACGGCTTATTCCACCAGAGGCATGGCAGCCTCATGAGCAGCAGCTCGACACGTGGCTCCTGAAGTGATATGCAAGGCAGCTTTGTGGTCTTCTATTAATACTTTTATGACTCATTATTGTATTGAGCCTGCTTCCCTTTCCTCTGTTAATTTTGGTCGAAAAATCCTGTCAGTTGACGGGAAAGATTAAAATATTTTTTGTTCAGCATACCCTTCCGTGTGGATTGGCTAGTTATTTCCCACACGTAGTCTGCCATGGAGTCTGTCAGGAAAACGGAAAATTTATTACCAAATACTTACCGTAATCTTCCTTTCCTGATAGACTCCATGGCAGATGGAGTTCCCACCCATGAATAAAAATATGAGAGTTGAAATTTGAGTCGGCTAGTTACGGAACACCTGTCTGTAGAGGTGAGCTCAAATTTATGGGTAAGGGGTCCTACAGCTGTGGAGAGGAGGCGGGGTTAACCCACACGTAGTCTGCCATGGAGTCTATCAGGAAAGGAAAATTACGGTAAGTATTTGGTAATAAATTTACCGTTATATATCCTTTGATGGCAATGACAGAGGTCAAACGTTTTCTGTAAGTCTTCACAAGGTTGTCACACACTGTTGCTGGTATGTTGGCCCATTCCTCCATGCAAATCTCCTCTAGAGCAGTGATGTTTTGGGGCTGTCGCTGGGCAACACGGACTTTCAACTCCCTCCAAAGGTTTTCTATGGGGTTGAGATCTGGAGACTGGCTAGGCCACTCCAGGACCTTGAAATGCTTCTTACGAAGCCACTTCTTTGTTGCCCGGGTGGTGTGTTTGGGATCATTGTCATGCTGAAAGACCCAGCCACGTTTCATCTTCAATGCCCTTGCTGATGGGAGGAGGTTTGCACTCAAAATTTCATGATAGATGGCCCCATTCACACTTTCATGTACACGGATCAGTCGTCCTGTTCCCTTTGCAGAGAAACAACCCCAAAGCATGATGTTGCCACCCCCATGCTTCACAGTAGGTATGGTGTTCTTTGGTTGCAACTCAGCATTCTCTCTCCTCCAAACACGACGAGTTGTGTTTCTACCAAACAGTTCTACTTTGGTTTCATCTGACCATATGACATTCTCCCAATCCTCTTCTGGATCATCCAAATGCTCTCTAGCAAACCTCAGACGGGCCCGGACATGTACTGGCTTAAGCAGGGGGACACGTCTGGCACTGCAGGATCTGAGTCCCTGGCGGCCTAGTGTGTTACTGATCATAGCCTTTGTTAGATTGGTCCCAGCTCTCTGCAGGTCATTCACTATGTCCCCCCGTATGGTTCTGGGATTTTTGCTCACCGTTCTTGTGATCATTTTGACCCCACAGGGTGAGATCTTGCGTGGAGCCCCAGATCGAGGGAGATTATCAGTGGTCTTGTATGTCTTCCATTTTCTAATTATTGCTCCTACAGTTGATTTCTTCACACCAAGCTGCTTGCCTATCGCAGATTCAGTCTTCCCAGCCTGGTGCAGGTCTACAATTTTATTTCTGGTGTTCTTCGACAGCTCTTTGGTCTTCACCAAAGTGGAGTTTGGAGTGTGACTGTTTGAGGTTGTGGACAGGTGTCTTTTATAGTGATAACAAGTTCAAACAGGTGCCATTAATACAGGTAATTAGTGGAGGACAGATAAGCCTCTTAAAGAAGAAGATACAGGTCTGTGAGAGACAGAAATCTTTCTTGTTTGTAGGTGACCAAATACTTATTTTCCACCATAATTTGCAAAACAATTTTTTTTTTCCAAATCAGACAATGTGATTGTCTGGATTTGTTTCCACATTTTGTCTCTCATAGTTGAGGTATACCTATGATGACAATTACAGGCCTCTCTCATCTTTTTAAGTGGGAGAACTTGCACAATTGGTGGCTGACTAAATACTTTTTTGCCCCAATGTATGAGGCTATAGACGAGACACGTGCAGGAGAAATTTGTTTCATTCATTTAATTCGTTTTCGGAATTAATTTAGTTGATTAGTTTTCGAATCGATTCGAGAAGTTTTCAAATCAATTTTGAATAGTTTTAGAATTTGAATACATAGGATGCATTAGGGGGAAAAAACACGAACCTTTACAACCCCTTTAAGGATATATCCCCAAAAAAAAACTAATGCCACATCTACACAAATGGAACGGAACAAAATAATAATATGTTTTTATTATTATTGTTATTTATTATTATTACCGTATATACTCGAGTATAAGCCGAGATTTTCAGCCCTTTTTTTGGGGCTGAAAGTCCCCCCCTCGGCTTATACTCGAGTCATAGAAATTTTTACATTGTAAATATTACCTGTAAAGAAGTTGCGGCTGCGGCGTCCATCGTTCAAATTCCGCGGCGTCCATCGTTCAAAATTCCGCGGTCTCTTCCTGTTCCTTCCTTGATAGGTGAGTCTCAGCAGACACTCTCCGCCTATCACGATCATTCTCTCATCCTTAGTTTTCCAGCAGACGTCTGTGATTGGTGGAACACCCAACACAGTGTCTGCTGGGAAAACTAAGGATGAGAGAATGATCGTGATAGGCGGAGAGTGTCTGCTGAGACTCGCCTATCAAGTAAGGAACAGGAAGAGACCGCGGAATTTTGAACGATGGACGCCGCAGCCGCAACTTCTTTACAGGTAATATTTACAATGTAAAAAATTCTATATACAGGGAACAGCGAGCTAGGGAACAGTGGGGCATCGGCTTATACTCGAGTCAGTAAGGTTTCCCGTTTTTTTGGGCAACATTAGGTACCTCGGCTTATACTCGAGTATATACGGTAATTTGTTTAGATACAGCATTCGTTATTACAGATAGTTTGTAACTTCGGATAAATTCGTATTCGTTACATTCACTAACAGCCAAATTGGAAAGGAAATTCCAATACCTGTAATTAATTTAACCTCTTGACGACCGTGTCACGAGGATATACGTCGGCAGAGAGGCACGGCTTGGCAAAGTGACGTATATTTACGTCACTTTGAACTTCCCGCCGTGCGGGCGCGTGCGCGCCCCTGCCGCGAACTCGATGTCCGCTGGTTTCCCGTGATCGGGTCACAGAGCTGCAGAACATGGAGACGCCAGTGTAAACAAGGCTTCTCCCCGTTCTGCCTAGTGACACAGCACTGATCGTCTGCTCCCTCTCATCGGGAGCAGCGATCAGTGACGTTTCACTCGTAGCCACACCCCCTAACAGTTAGATACACTCTCTAGGACACACTTAACCCCTTCCTCGCCCCCTAGTGGTTAACCCCTTCACTGCCAGTCACATTTATACAGTAATCAGTGCATTTTTATAGCACTGATCGCTGTATAAATGTGAATGGTCCCAAAATAGCGTCAAAAGTGTCCGATATGTCCCCCATAATGTCGCAGTCACGATAAAAATCCCTGATCGCCGCCATTACTAGTAAAAAAAAATGCCATAAAACTATCCCCTATTTTGTAGACGCTATAACTTTTGCGCAAACCAATCAATATACGGTTATTGCGTAGAAGAATACATATCGGCCTAAACTGAGGAAAAATGTAGATTTTTTTATATATTTTTTGGGGATTTTTATTATAGCAAAAAGTTAAAAATATTGCATTTTTTTTCAAAATTGTCGCTCTATTTTTGTTTATAGCGCAAAAATATATGTAGAAGAATACGTATCGGACTAAACTGAGGAAAAAACATTTTTTATATATATTTTTTGGGGATATTTATTATAGCAAAAAGTAAAAAATATTGCATTTTTTTTCAAAATTGTCGCTCTATTTTTGTTTATAGCGCAGAAAATAAAAACCGCAGAGGTGACGAAATACCACCAAAAGAAAGCTCTATTTGTGGGAAAAAAAGTACGTAAATTTTGTTTGGGAGCCACGTCGCATGACCGCGCAATTGTCCGTTAAAGCGACGCAGTGCTGAATCGCAAAACGTGGCCCGGTTATTTGGCAGCCAAATGGTCCGGGGCTGAAGTGGTTAATAGTTAGTAATAGTTAAGTTATTATTAGTTAGTTATTATTTCAGATTTTCGAATTTTCCGGTTTTTGTTCTTTTGAATTTTCGGATTTTCATTCTTTTTTTTGGATTTCCGAATTTCCGAATATTTGAATCTCCTTTTTTTTCAGTTTCCGAATTTTCACATTTCGAATTTGCAAAATTTAGAATTTTCAAATTTCCGAATTGTTGACTTTTTGAATGCTCGGAAAAATGTGGAAATTCTAAAATTCGGAAATTTGGATATTTCCGAATTAAGAATTTGTCTAAATTCGTTAAAAAACGAATTCGGAACAAAAGGAATTGCACATGTCCAGTGCTCATGCAGTCAGTGTGGTGGTCCAGGGATTCAAAATCACAGCTCTTTTCTCTGCAGGGCTTCAGGGATGGATCAGGGCAATTTTCTGTGCTGGCGCTGACCAATCAGAATTGCTCTGATCCATCATGGAAGCCGTGCAGAGATAAAGGGGGAGAAGAGCAGGGACTTCAAATCCCTGGACCACTACACTGGCTGTGTTGGCACTGACAGCTCATCACCCACAGAGGTAAGCCCAGCGGGGAGAGGGGGGATGGGGAGGATGTAGGGTATTGGTTCACTTTTTCTAACACTTTAAAAAATGACATCTGTTACTTTGAAGAGACTTGAATCTACTGTATATTATCTTTCTTGTTCATACATCACGGGACACAGAGCAGCATAGTCATTACTATGTGGGTTATATAGATTACCTTCAGGTGCTGGCACTGGCAACTTCCAAAACAGGAAGTACCCTCCCCTATATAAGCCCCTCCCATCCGGGAGTACCTCAGTTTTTTGCCAGTGTCTAAGGTGTTGGCCAAGGTTAACATGTATTCATCTGGGCTTGTGTACAGGTTCTCTGGGCCTTAGCAAGCTATTCCGGATCCGACCAAAAAAGCTTCATAGCTAAACGGTCGGTACCCGGGCCTTGCAGAGAAGAGCAGGGTTTTGCCTGTAATGCCTCTCTTAGGAGGGCTGGACCCTGGGATCCAGAGCTCTGGTCATACCCAAAACCAAGAGGCTATCTGTGCAGGGTGCTATACAGGTCCAGGGGAGTGGAATCCTTGGGAACCCGGTCCCTGAAGGTCTAGTACAATGCCTGCCGTGAGAGGTGAAGTTTGGGCTTCTGTGGACCAAACAAAGTCCTGCGGCGGGGAAAAGGTAAGTGGGGGCCCCTCAGGAACTTGGTTCTATTGAGGGGACCCCCAAGCCTAATATGTCTTTCTGCCTGTTACCTAAAGGGTATTCCCGCTAATAGCTGTATATGCCTAAGAAATCCTAGAAATGTTTTTTCATAAGGGAAGTTTTAAAAAAAACTGTAAACCTGGAAATGTTTTTTCATAAAGGAGGTTTTAAAAAAAAAAAAAAAAAAAAAAAGACAAAGGTGCGGTACCTGTGTTTGTCCACTAGAGGCCGCTGTGGAACGTCTTTTTTCTTGGGACTATTCCTTCCATGGTGAAAGTCCAGGCAGATGAGTGAGCTCTCTATCAGGGAAGCTGCATTCCTCTGTCATGCTGCCAAGTAGTTTCCTTCCATCCCCGAGTCCTGGTGAAACAGGGACCCTGGCTCCTCTCCCTACATGGCGCCAAGAGCGCACACGTGCACGCGCGCGCGCGCACACATGCTTTCCTTTTATAAGGTTTAGCTTAAAAAAAGGGGGCGGAGCCTGGCGGATGACGCGCTCTGTGCGCCCAGCGCTTCTGCGCATGTGCGGGCGTCCCAGCAAGATAAAAGGACTCAGTCCACGCTGCTTGCTATGGACACAGAGCATGAAAAGGAGCTGGTAGCATGGTATAGGGGCTTACAGCGGGCGGTTGATACAGGCATCCCCAGAAAGACGCATTAGTAGACACCCACTGATGTACATAGCAGCAAATTGCATTAGACTATTTCAGTAAGGGGTGTATTGCGGCTGGAATACCTCAGCTTTGAACTAAGGAATATGCCGCCTAAAAAACTCCGAGATATACCTCTCAGGAAGTGTAGGGGGTCTCCATCGGGCTCTGAGGATCTGGAGCAGTCATCTGCACCCTCCTCCCCTGAGAAATCAGAGGTTAATACCCATAAGGAACCCCCGGGAGTGCCAGGTACTGCGGCTGTCCTCAGTCCACCTGCTCCTGCATATATAACAGAGGAGGTTTTTTCCTCAACTCTGGAGGGATTGGAGCAGAGATTGGCAGCATTGATCGCTTCTTCTCTACAGGAAAGAAAGCGCGCCAGATCTCCATCACCTCCATTAGAGTGCCTGTTGGCAGAGCAACAGTCCCAGGAAGGGACCGACCTACCTGAAGGGGATCAGGAGGAGGTTAGCTCTGTTTTTGAGGAATCGACAGTAGATGAACCATTTTCAGCATCACAGACTGAAAGATTGTGGGTCCAGACCCTAACTGACATGGTTTGATCTGCATTTAAAATGCCTCTTGTTGAACCATCAACTACTGCTGTCTCCTCATTGGGGTCGCTAAAAGCTCCCCAGGTTAATTGCTCCTTTCCAATACATCCATTATTGGAAGGACTTATATACCAGGACTGGGAACATCCTGATAAACTATTTGTTCCGCCTAAAAGGTTTCCGGTGATCTATCCCATGGAGGAAAAGTTCACCCAGAGATGGAATGTTCCTACGGTGGATGCAGCCATCTCTTCTGTGAACAAATCACTGACATGTCCAGTAGATAATGTTCAAATGTTCAAAGATCCAGTGGATAAAAAATTGGAATCTTTATTAAAATCTGCTTTTTCCACAGCAGGGGCTGTTACACAGCCAGCAGTGGCAGCTATTGGGGTCTGCCAAGCTTTAAAGGATCAAATGAAAATGGTCCTGAGGGATTTGCCAGACCAGCAGGCCCAGGCTCTGGCTGATCTGCCTAGAGCATTATGCTTTGCGGTTGACGCCATCAAGGATTCTATCCATCAGGCCTCCCGCCTCACGCTGTCTTTGGTACATATGCGTAGGCTTCTGTGGCTCAAAAACTGGTCTGCTGAAGCTCCCTGTAAGAAGCTCTTAGTTAGCTTCCCATTTCATGGGGAACGCCTTTTTGGCGAAGACCTGGATAAGTATATCCAGAAGATTTCCAGTGGTAAAAGTACTCTCTTACCGAGTAAAAAGAGGTCTAGGGGTCCATCTTTTAAGAGGACTACCTCTCCTATCCCTGCGACGTCTGCTACTAAGCAGTTCCGACGGCCTCCTCGGTCAAACTCAGGAGGTAAAAATCAGGGACAGCCACAGGGTAATAAAAAGCCCTGGATCCGAAGAGGTACTAAACCAGCCTCCAAGTCAAGCCTATGAAGGGCTGCCCCCACTCAAACGGGTGGGGGGAAGACTTCAGTTGTTCGCAGAGACCTGGCGGGAGACGATCAAAGACAGATGGGTGCTCTCCGCAGTAACTCTGGGATACAAGTTGGAGTTAAAAGAGTCTCCTCCGTCCCATTTTATGTGGTCAGGCATGCCAAGAGACCCTCTAAAAAGAGGGTCTCTCCTATTGGCGTTAGAACAACTATTGCTCCAAGGAGTAATTATGGAGGTTCCTATGGAAGAGTGGGGGTTGGGTTTCTACTCAAACCTTTTCACAGTCCCGAAGCCAAACGGGGACATAAGACCCATATTGGACCTAAAGAGTCTAAACAAATTTCTAAACGTCCGGTCTTTCCGGATGGAGTCGATCCGATCGGTCACCGCTGCCCTACAAGGGGAGGAATGGTTAGCCTCGATCGACATCAAAGATGCTTACTTGCATGTTCCCATCTTTCCAGGTCATCAAAAATTCCTACGCTTTGCAGTAGAAGGGCGCCATTTTCAGTTCAGAGCCTTACCATTTGGTCTGGCCACAGCACCACGAGTGTTCACAAAAATTCTGGCCCCACTGTTGGCCGATCTAAGAACACGGGGTGTAACGATAATGGCATACCTAGACGACCTGTTGTTGATGGACCACTCAGTTGCCAAGCTAGAAGTGGTAATTGTCGATACAATCAAGTATCTAGAGTCTCACGGTTGGGTCATCAACCTGGACAAGTCAGCCCTACAGCCAGTGAAAAACCTGGTATATCTAGGGCTACGGCTGGATTCAGACCAGAGGAAGATTTTCTTACCTCTAGACAAGGTATCCTCTTTGAGGGCCTTGGTCCGTCTGCTTTGTGCAAAAAGACAGCCGTCCATACGCCTGTGCATGAGGCTGCTAGGAAAGATGGTAGCATCATTCGAAGCTGTACCATACGCCCAATTCCACTCAAGGAATTTACAAAGGGCCATATTGTCAGCCTGGAACGGAAAAGTTCAGGCTCTAGACTTCCCGATGGCTTTGTCCCCTTCCGTTCGGAAGAGTCTCTGCTGGTGGTTGATCCCCCAGAATCTCCAGAAGGGAAAACCCTTCAGCCCGATATCTTGGAAGGTGGTCACTACAGATGCCAGCCTTATAGGCTGGGGGGCAGTACTGGAGCAATGGTCTCTCCAGGGCAGATGGTCAAATGTAGTAAAAACCCTGCCCATCAATCTATTAGAGATACGAGCAGCCCGGTACGCCCTAGTAGCCTGGACATCCAGACTCCAAGGGTCCCCTGTCAGAATTCAATCAGACAATGCCACAGCAGTGGCATATATCAATCATCAGGGAGGCACCAGGAGTCGTGCAGCCCAGAGGGAAGTAAGTCACATCCTGGAATGGGCAGAAAAGCATGTCCCATGTATATCAGCTGTCTTCATTCCAGGGGTGGAGAATTGGAAGGCGGACTTTCTGAGTCGCCAACAGTTATGCCCAGGGGAATGGTCCCTTCATCCCGAGGTCTTCCGAGCAATATGTCAGCGGTGGGGAACACCGGATGTAGATCTGCTAGCATCCAGATTCAACGCAAAGGTGGACAGATTTGTCTCCCGGACAAGGGATCCCCTCGCTTGCGGCTCGGATGCTCTGGTGTTCCCTTGGGATCAGTTCAGACTGATATATGCATTCCCTCCGCTACAATTGTTGCCTCGACTCCTTCGCAGAGTCAGGTTGGAGAAGAAGCCGGTGATCCTGGTGGCTCCAGCGTGGCCCCGAAGGGCCTGGTACACGGAGATCATCAAAATGTCTGTGGGGAGTCCTTGGACCCTTCCACGTCGTCCGGACCTGCTTTCGCAAGGACCGATATACCACCCTTCCTTACTAACTCTAAGTTTAACGGCCTGGCTATTGAATCCCACATCCTAAAGAAGAGAGGTCTCTCTAACTCTGTGGTATCAACTATAATCAATGCCAGGAAGCCTGTATCCAGGCAGATCTACTATAGAGTTTGGAAGGCGTACATCACTTGGTGCGAGGCCAGAAAATGGCATCCATGTAAGTACGTTATAGGCAGAATTCTGGACTTCCTGCAGTGGGCTGTAGACAGGAAGTTTGCCTTAAGTACTATCAAGGGCCAGGTTTCGGCCTTGTCAATACTATTTCAAAGGCCCCTGGCTATGCATTCACTTGTCAAATCCTTTGTGCAAGGTGTGACTCGTATTATTCCACCGATTAAGGCTCCCATATGCCCATGGGATCTAAATTTGGTTCTGTCGGTTCTGCAGAAGCAGCCATTTGAACCTTTGCGGCACATTTCCTTGGTTCTACTCACCAGGAAATTGATATTTTTAGTAGCCATATGCTCGGCTAGAAGAGTGTCGGAATTAGCCGCCATGTCCTGTAAAGAGCCATATCTGGTTATCCATAAGGACAGAGTAGTATTACGTCCTCACCCAGCCTTTCTTCCTAAGGTGGTATCGAGGTTTCACTTGAACCAGGATGTGGTTCTTCCTTCTTTTTTCCCCAAACCAAGCTCGGTAGAGGAAAAGTTATTGCATTCTTTGGATGTAGTAAGAGCAGTTAAAGCTTATCTAGAAGCCACTGCTCAGATTCGTAGAACGGATTCTTTGTTTGTTCTGCCGGAAGGCCCCAGAAAGGGTCAGGCAGCATCAAAATCTACTTTAGCCAAGTGGATTCGACAGGTCATAATACAAGCCTATGGCTTGAGAAGTAGACCGCCTCCGTTCAAAGTTAGGGCGCACTCCACGAGAGCAGTTGGAACTTCATGGGCAGTGCATCACCAGGCCTCCCTGGCGCAAATTTGTAAGGCCGCAACATGGTCTTCAGTACACACGTTTACTAGGTTCTACCAGGTGGACGTTAGAAGTCAGGAGGATGTCGCCTTTGGGCGCAGTGTGTTACAGGCCGCAAAAGATCCTCATGCCTGATGGCGCCCAGGTTATGTATGGTGTATCCCCCCCCTCATGTGGCATTGCTTTGGGACGTCCCACATAGTAATGACTATGCTGCTCTGTGTCCCGTGATGTATGAACAAGAAAGTAGGATTTTTAAAACAGCTTACCTGTAAAATCCTTTTCTTGGAGTACATCACGGGACACAGAGCTCCCACCCCTCTTTTGGGGACACGTATTGCTTTGCTACAAAACTGAGGTACTCCCGGATGGGAGGGGCTTATATAGGGGAGGGTACTTCCTGTTTTGGAAGTTGCCAGTGCCAGCACCTGAAGGTAATCTATATAACCCACATAGTAATGACTATGCTGCTCTGTGTCCCGTGATGTACTCCAAGAAAAGGATTTTACAGGTAAGCTGTTTTAAAAATCCTACTTCTTCCTACTTTTTTTTTTCTTGTCAACTTCCCTTTCAATTATAAATGGTTAGAAAAGTCCCTAACTGTGGACAGTCATCCATTTATTAACTTACCCAACAGTTATAATGCTAACAGTGAGCTGTCCAGAAAAAAAATCAATACTGAAAAATAAAGAGAACCTGTCAGTGACTTCACAAGTGTAGCACCCTCTAACTAGTGTGCTAAATGTAAATAGGTTTGTTAGACCCCCTTCACACTGATGCCCTTTACAGGCGTTTTTGCGCTAAAAAAAAAGCGCCTCTCAAGCCACCCCAGTGTGAAAGTCTGAGTGCTTTCACACTGGGGCGATGCGCTTGCAGGACAGGAAAAAAAGTCGCTCAAGCAGCATCTTTGGGGCCCCAGTGTGAAAGGGGTATTAGAGTAGGTAAACTGGTTTGGCTGAGGGCCAGGGCTGGGTTGAATCTGGGTCAGGGCTGAGTGACTCAGGGAGGCTGGATGACTCAGCCAGCAGTTTCTCTGGTGCCTCCTCCTGTTTTCTGGAACTTTGGAGAAGCTTCCAGGTGTATTGGGTGGAGGCTAGGAGGAGCCGTTTGGCATATTTATGAGGTCCTCTACCAATCCCCAGCAAAAATGGTCTGGAAAGGGGGGGGTAGGCACCTCATAAATTGGAATACAAACAAAAAGACCTGCGCTGACCATGAACTCAAAAATGCAAACTGTATTAAAAAATGATGAGCACACAATGTAAAGTTATTAGTCCATAATCATCATCTAATCCTTCATGAAGAAAAAAGGTGAAAAGTGTCTATCACTTTAAATTCTCCTTGTGATAATGATGACACTTTATTCTCCTTGTGACAAGGAATGACACTTTACTGGCTTTCTACAAACCTCAATGACACTTAAAGTACAGATTCCTCCTCACAGTTACTGAAAGATGAAGCATCCCCTTATAGGGGTGCCTTACAGTATAATCCCTACATACTCCACAGTTAGGGTTGCCACCTGTCTGGGATTCACCCGGACAGTTCGGGTTTGGAATCATGTGTCCGGGTTTTAAACTGCCTGAAACCCGGACACATTATTCAGACTGGACTATGGCCTCCCATAATGGGTTTCTGGCTACAGTTGTCTAAGCTGAGAGTGTCTGTTACACTCTATTTTACACTGCCCAAAGCCAACAATAACAGTTCCCCCCACATACAGATGGGAGAGGAGAGAGGGCTCGATCTGCTCCTCTTCCTCCCGCCCCTACCCCTCTGTGTCTGCCCACACTCCAAACCCCAGGGCTGTGCCTCAGAAAAGGGAAGTGGGGGGCCAGAAATTTAAAGTCCAGCAGCCTCAGATACATCTGGATGAGAGGTGCTGACTGCCAAGGGGTGAGTGAGCTCACCATCCATCCCTGTCTATGACTGAAGTCTCCCCCCTTCTCTCTCCTGCCTCTGAGTGAGTACACCAAGGCAAATCAGGGTTCTCAGAGCACCCCTTACATCAGAGTTCCCCTTTACACCAGAGGCCGCAGTGTTCCCCCTTACATCAAAGTCCTCACTGTGCATCAGAGTACTCAGTGTTACCCCTTAAATCAGGGTTCCCAGAGCATCCCTTATGTCCAAGTACCCAGAGTTCTCCCTTACATCAGAGTCCCCCCTTACAGTGTAAGGCAACTCTGCAGATTCAGATGTAAAAGGGGAACTCTGCTCTCTTGTTAAAAAAAAAGGGGATCTCTGAAAATTCAGATGTAAAGGGGAAACTCTGCAGATTCAGATGTAAAGGGGAACTCTGCAGATTCAGATGTAAAGGGGAACTCTGCAGATTCAGATGTAAAGGGGAACTCTGCAGATTCAGATGTAAAGGGGAACTCTGCAGATTCAGATGTAAAGGGGGAAATCTGAGACTTTGATGTAAAGCGGGACTCTTGTGATTAACTTCATATGATTAGAAATGTTATTTAATTGCAAAATATATGTATAGTTCAAACTATAAAAAAAATTGCTGTGCGCCGCTAAAGTGTTCGGGTTTGACTTGAAGAAAAGGTGGCAACCCTATCCACACTGACTGCACCTCTTGTCCAGTGTGCACAGGCAAGGATGAAGCTTTCCCCAGGTTGGACAGATCAGCACAAGCGAAGACACTATCTCTCTGCACAACACTAGCGCCACCTGCTGCCAAGTTGCCATATTGTACATAGAAAGGACAGTATATAATTGAAGAGACCCTGTTAGGGAAGCAAGGTGCAAACTCCAGAGATGTCATCATCTTCCTCTTGGCTCTATAGAGAGTCATTGATCTGGAACAAGTTCCCAGCCAGCAAAGTTTGAACGCCCGTCATGCATGCTTGCTTTGGGTCAAGGACTATCTACATGCTGAAGCCAGGAGATGAAGAACACTACCCCGAATCTTGCAGTGAGCAGTGGCGGCTCCCATATTTTTTTCTTTCACTTGAATTTTATTAGAAACGATAAGAAACATAGACACTTACATAGTGCAAGAAGAATGTACGATAACAAGTATAGGTTCAAAAGGAGTTTCTCTCCGCAAATATTGAACATTAAGCAATGATGTAATGATAAAGAAAATAACCAAACGACAATAAATTGTAAGGTGGAGAAATATCAGAGCCAGGCTGGAGATTGCGATATGCTTCATGTCCAAAGAAAGGGCCCTTCAGCTGGGAACCACAGAACTGAAGACAATACCATCGCCCATGAGACCAATAAAGGGTACTGCTCTTGCCTGTGGGCAACAGGCCAATTCCAAGGCGGAGAAAATCAGAAGTAGGAGATAAAGGGGAGAGAGAGAAGAAAAAAAAAAGGGGGGGGAGGCCATCCCTGTCTTGGAGGCTACAGAAATAGTAATGCACCATTATAGATTTGGGAGGCCATCCCTGTCTTGGAGGCTACAGAAATAGTAATGCACCGTTATAGATTACAGTTCCAGGAGGCACAACGTAGGCAGTTGTGTTGATGGAGAGCTCCCATATTTTCTAATAGGTCCCCGTAAAGGGGAACCCAGCTGCCATTGCTGACCTCTCTCTTGAAAATGCTTGCGGTCTGGTTAATCCTCTGGTTTCAACACTTCGGGAGTCATAAACCCAAGATATGTATAGGTGTGTTCTGGATCAGCAACGTAGAAAGAACTGTAGCCAGACACAGCTAGGAAGGTGGCATTGCCAGGAGCAAGACAGGGGTGCCGGTTCTGTATTTCCCTCTGTACAGGTGGTGAGTGGATTCTGATTGGCCACTGTCCTGGTTGTGCATCTGATCCGACTGGAAGGATGTGGATTGGTTGTAATAATAGAGCTGAGCTCCTGATGGAGATAAGATGTTCTATTGTGCCAGGGTGACCCGGGATCCTCAGCCTTCCCACTTCTCGCCATACTGCTGGTCACGGCATTGTACACAAAGGACAATAGCTGACCATCCAGATTAAAACAGAGAAACACAAATATTGCTCCATAAAGTTGGACTTTTAGAGGTACAACATGAGGCGGACAAGAATTATAAAAACATAAAAAAGTTCTAAAAAGTTTATTATATCCAATAAAATAACATATAAATAGGTAAAACCCCTGTAAAGGGTAAATACATAAATAACACCCTATAAAAAATGAGACTAGATATCTGCCGCCTGTAATAGTCACAAAATCAAAAAAAATCATGATGTATGACAAGGCATTGTTTCCAGATTGACTATCAACGCGTTTCGCAGCGAACACAACTTCTTCGGAATGGGTTGGATATTTGATATTGCTATTTTCTCAGGTGGCGTAGTAGCTGTGCACTAAGAGGTCTTGGGGGTGGCCATAGGGGCCCGTGGAAACTACAACACCCAGGATCCACCAGGGGGGGGGGGCACGCAGATTGTCGGAGAACTAGACCAAGCTACAACCAGAGGAACATCCAACAACCTTGCAAATGACCATCCATACAAAGATTATACATTGAGGACCTTATCAAGGAATTGTCATAAGAAAAAAGGGGAAGGGACAAAATCCCGCACAGACAAATCCTAAGACAAGTAAAAGGTAAGGCGTCAAGAAAAGTTTTATTCATCCACCATATATTAGGAGCCCAGGACCTCTTTGTCTACCTCCTGTTTCACCTAAAAAAATCCAACTTTATGGAGCAACACTTGTGTTTCTCTATTTTTCTTTGGTATATGTAACCGGATGCGGTACAGTGGAAGTCTAAGTCGCACTATGGTGATGATTATCTGACCATCTACATCTTGGTGGAGTCAATGTCTGCATGTATGGCCTCGCCCCAAATGTCTGGATGTAAAAGCTCTCCCCCTTTATTCTAGATATATCAGACCATGTTCAGCATATGTCATTGCTGGAAGCGGGGGGATACCACGCGTGGGGGGATGGCAGCCATTTTGTGGGTTGCTAGGGTACAGGTGGACTGGTGACTGCTCAAGGTGAATGTCAGACATTTGATCTCGTCACGTAGTCTGCGGATATCTCTGCGCAGCGCCGCGTTCACACGCTCCAGGTTCTCGCTCTCCTGCAGGGGGACAAAATGACAGATCAGATGGCAAAATAAATGCTGTCTGCGCAACAACGGGTGTGAGAAGCCTGGGATGGAAGGTGCCATCCTGTGACATGCCCAGTAGGGGACAGCGGGGCTTCTTAAACCAAGCAGGTTCAGCTCTCCAGACTAGAGGAGATCAGACTATAGTAGCTTCCATCCAAGCCTTTGCACACAAATTTACTACCTTTTGGAGGGGTGTACAAACATTGGGGTTGATTTACAAAAAGTGATGAGTGCAAAATCTGCTGCAGCTGTGCATGGTAGCCATACAGCTTCTTCAATAAGGCCCCTTTCACACTGATGGACCAATTGGGTCCGCCTGTCAGTTTTTCAGGCGGACCCAATTGGACCATCCATAAGTCTCTATAGAGCGGTGGATGTCAGCGGACATGTATCTTGCTGACACCCGCCAGCGTCTAAACCGATCCTGTCTGCTAAAAACAGACAGATGGGGATCCGTTTCCTAACTGTCTGGCAGATCCGATGACAGTTGGATAGAAACGGACAGGCAATCCGTTTCCATCCGACCGCCTCATAGAGAAGAGCTGGCTGTGCATAGCGGAGGGGACACAAACCCATAGCTCCCAACTGACCCTGATTTCGAGGTACTGTCCCTGATTTGGAACAAAGTCCCTCTGTCCCTCTTTCCTCCTTATTTTTCCCTCATTTTGGTCTGATCTATATAGTTGTATATAAAATGCATTATTTATCTTTCAAAAGTATATACCCAGTGCTAAACCTTCCACCCAAACTTCTAAATTGCTGCATTTGTAAAATTAAAAAGCCAATGTAAAGGAATAGTAGTGGTAAAAAAAAAAAAGCACTCGTGGGTTTAAAGAGGAGCTCCACCCTAAAGTGGAACTTCCGCTCATCGGATTCCCCCCCCCCCCCCTCCGGTGCCACAATTGGCACCTTTCAGGGGGGAGGGGGGTGCAGATACCTGTCTAAGACAGGTATTTGCACCCACTTCCGGGCATACACTCTGCGGGTAGTTTGTCAGTTCCCAGCCCCCCCCCCCCCGTTGTGTTCTGGGAAACACTCGGCTCCCAGAACACAGCGGGGACCAGTGAACACGGCGCAGCACGACTCGCGCATGCGCACTAGGGAACCAGGCAGTGAAGCCGCAACGCTTCACTTCCTGATTCCCTCACCGATGATGGAGGCGGGGGCAGCCGAGAGATGAGCGATTGTTCGTCTTCTGCTGCTGACGTCGCTGGACTCCAGGACAGGTAAGTGTCCATTTATTAAAAGTCAGCAACTGCAGTATTTGTAGCTGCTGGCTTTTAATTTTTTTTTTACAGCGGAGCTCCGCTTTAAGTAATTTTTGGGGTTTAATTCTCCATTAAGGGGACGTGGCATTGGGTGTGTCCTATGCCTACATACTTTTGCTAGTAGGTGTCCCTCATTCCCAACTCATAAACTTGGGAGGTATGCAGACCTGTCATCTGCCTGCTCAGTGGGGATCAGCGGAAAGATCCCCTGCTGAGCAGGTGGATCCGCTAGATGGAGAACGCCCCATCTGGGGCCTTAAAGCGGAGGTCCGCCGATTTTTTTTAATTTTTTTTTAAAGTTAGCAGCTACAAATACTGCAGCTGCTGACTTTTAAAAAAAGGACACTTATCTGTCCAGAGTGCCCACGATGTCGGCACCCAAAGCCGATCTACCACTCGGCTCTCAGATGCTGCCGCCGCCATCTTCGGTAAAGGAATCAGGAAGTGAAGCCTTGCGGCTTCACTTCCTGGTTCCCTACTGCGCATGCGCGAGTCGTGCTGTGCAATCTGAATGGTTCCTGCTGTATTCTGGGACCTGTGTGTTTCCCAGAACACACCGGGGGGGGGGGGGGGGGGGGGATGGTGCCGGACATGGCCTAGATTCCCGCAGATAATGCAGCTATCTATGCCCGAAAGTGGGTGCAAATACCTGTCTTAGACAGGTATCTGCTCTCCCCTCCCGCCTGAAAGGTGCCAAATGTGACACCGGAGGAGGGGAGGAATCCGGACAGCGGAGGTTCTATTTTTGTGTGGACCTCCGCTTTAAAGTGTTACTAAACCCACAACAGTAAAATCAGTCTGTATATGCAGTAAAGCATCCTTGTTATACTCACTGTGGAACCCAAGGGGGATAAAGTAGAACTGTAGGCAATTGTTTTAGTTTTGGATAGAATAAGGGAGGGTTATAACCCCTGCCAGATTATTTTTTTGTCGTGTCCCATTACGGAGATTTCCCTTCACTTCCTGTCCCATAGCCATACAGGAAGTGAGAGGAAATCCTTGCAAATTAAGGGAATTCCTTGGGGACCCCCAGCTCACCAGAACCAGTGTCCCCATTGGAAGATTCCCCCTCTATTATCTTTCTGGGGACAAAACCAAACCAAAATGTGGGTTTTTCTTTTACTTTTTACTTTCAATGATAATGGTAAACAGGACAAATAGAGAGGGGAATCTCCCTAACAGGGGCACAGACAGCAATAAAAACTCCCCCTCTCTTACTAATGCCCCCTCCCAGCTCTCTCACCAATTCCACCCTCCTCTCTTTTTTTTTTTAAACTTAATTTTTTTATTAAAGTTTTTTCAAACATTACAACAAAACGGAAAATTTATTACCAAATACTTACCGTAATTTTCCTTTTCTGATAGACTCCATGGCAGACTACGTGTGGGTTAACCCCGCCTCCTCTCCACAGCTATAGGACCCCTTACCCATAAATTTGAGCTCACCTCCACAGACAGGTGTTCCGTAACTAGCCGACTCAAATTTCAACTCTCATATTTTTAATTCATGGGTGGGAACTCCGTCTGCCATGGAGTCTATCAGGAAAGGAAAATTACGGTAAGTATTTGGTAATAAATTTTCCGTTTTCCTGACAGACTCCATGGCAGACTACGTGTGGGAAATAACTAGCCAATCCACACGGGAGGGTATGCTTGCTCAAAAAAAATATTTGAATCTTTCCCGTCAACTGACAGGATTTTTCAACCAAAATTAACAGAGGAAAGGGAAGCAGGCTCAATACAATAATGAGACATAAATGTATGAATAGAAGACCACGAGGCTGCCCTGCATATCACTTCAGGAGCCACGTGTCGAGCTGCTGCCCATGAGGCTGCCATGCCTCTGGTGGAATGAGCTGTCACGCCTCTGGAAGAGCTAAGCCCGTTGCCCTGTAAGCCTGTTGAATAGATTGGACGATCCAGGCTGCTATTGTTCTGGAGGAAGCCCTCTTTCCTTTGTTGCTACCAGTGTGTAACAAGAACAGGTAGTTCAAGCTTCTTAAAGATGAAGTGACTCACAAATATTCTTTCAGAGTCTCACCTACATCCAAGGGATGAACATCTGCTGATTCTGGAGAATTGAAAGTAGGAAGGACTATTTCCTGATTCTCATGAAAAACTGACTTGACTTTTGGTTTAGACCCAAGCATGGGAATAAGGACCACTCGGTCCGGGAAGAAAGTCAAAAAGGGTTCTTGACAACCCAGGAAGCTTATTTCTGAAACCCTTTTGGCTGAAGTAATGGCCACTAGAAAGGCCAGTTTGATTGATAAGTCCTTAATAGAAAGATCCTTGTTGTTGAGTGCTGAAAGAGCATCAAGGACGAGCAGAAGATCCCATTTGGGGAATCTAGGTTTCCTCTGAGGCCTGATTCTCGAACCCCCTGAAAGGATTGTTGAACCAGGGGATGAGTTGCCCATGATGTTCCTGAAAATGCCGATAAGGCTGAAACTTGTCAATCAGTTCCCTCAGAGTACAAAGGAAGATCCAAGCCTGATTGTAGAAAACTCAAAACGTCTTGAACTCCAGGATTTCTGAAAGATTTTCCAGCAGAAGTCATGAAGCTGACAAACCTGGTCCAGATTCTGTTGTAGGTTTTGTTCATGTTAGGCTTTCTGGAGCTCATAAGGGTAGAGATTACCCCTAAAGCACCCCAAGAGACTCTAGCGGGTCCCTGAAGCTCATCAGATTCAGGAGAGGAAACCATGGCCTGTTCGGCCAGTATGGTGCTATTGTTATCACTTCGCCTTTCTCCAACTGGAGCCGCTGCAGGAATTTTTGCATGATCGGAGGTGGAGGGAAGGCATATGCCTTGTTGAATTTCCATTGGCTTGTTAATGCATCTACTCCGAAGGCTTGACTGCACCGACCTCGAGTGTAGTATCTGTCTACTTTGTGATTGCAGGGGGATGCAAACAGATCCACTTCTGGATCGAAATCCAACGATAGGATCCACTTGAATGTTTGTGGATGCAGTGACCATTCGTTGTTGTCTAGGTTGCTGCGTGACAGGAAGTCCGCTTGAATGTTCTGTTCCCCTGGAATGAAGACTGCTGTTAAGTTTGTAGATTCCTCTGAGCCCAGGTCATGATAGGTTCGACCTCTTGGAGAAGGGTGGGGCTCCGAGTGCCCCCTTGTCTCTTCACATATGCCACGGTGGTGGTATTGTCCATTTTGAGTAGGACCGACTTCCCTTTCAGAAGGTGGGAGAAGGCTTGAAGGGCGCACCATGCCGCACGCAATTCCAGAACGTTTGACCCTGGAATGTGGAGATGGGCATCCCATTTGCCCTGAGCCAGTTCTGCCCCACAATGTGCTCCCCAGCCCGCATTGCTGGCATCGGATGAAACAATCATCCATTGGATGGGAGCAAGGGAGTGCATGTTAACAAGTTTTTGTGTTGAAGCCACCAGAGAAGACTGTTCCTCATTGACTGAGTAGTCCTGATCAGCTGATTGCGATCGTCTGTCTTCCATTGCTGAAGGAATCCTGATTGAAAAGGCCGAAGCCTCCACATTGCCCATTTGACCATGGGGAACGTGGCCACCATCGTGCCGATTATCTTCAGGCACTGTGACGCCCTTAGGTTAGAGTAGTCTAGGGCTAAAGATATTCTTACCCGAATGACCGGGATTTTTTCTTCCGGAAGAGAGATGGTATTCTCTACTGTGTCGAATTGAGCTCCTAGGTAGGTTAGGCGTTGGGTCGGGTCTGGCTGACTTTTCTCTCGGCTTAGGAGCCATCTGAACTCTATCAATGTAGAGATCACTTGATCTTTGTGGATCAGCAGCTGCTGCTTGTTTTGGGACAGTAGTAGCAGAACGTTCAGGTAATGATACAGACGCACACCCTGTATTCTTATAAGAGACACAATTACCAACAGTAAATTGGAAAAGACCCCTGGAGAGGTCGTTAGTCCGAATGGAAGACAAATAAATTGTAAGTGCTCTCGTTCGACCTGAAATCGAAGGTATTTGTGGAATTCTTCTGCCACGGGAACATGAAAATACGCGTCCTTAACATCTATTGAGATCAACTAGTCGCCTGGTTGAACGACTTTTTGGATGGATGAGAGTGATTCCATCTTGAATTTCTCGTGCTTTATGTACCTGTTCAGGAAAGTGAGATCTATAACTGGACGCCAAGAGCCGTTCTTCTTTTGTACTAGGAAGAGGGGGAAGTATACCCCCTGGAATTCCTCGTCCTTTGGGACGGGCACCACTGCTCCTTGATCTTTCAGGGCATTCACATATGAAAGAAGAACTTGTTGTTTTTCTTCTGATTGAGGCAGTGAAGATTGCATTGGTCTGCATGGAGGGACTTTGGTGAAGGACCATGCGTGACCTGTTGAGACCGTTTTGATGGTCCAATAATCTGAGATCAAGGTCACCCAGACGTGCCGGCAGAAACGTAGGCGAGCCCCCTACCCGACCCGCTTGGGTGGGCCCAATCTCAAAAGGACTTGGTTGGCTCGCGCCCACCGGGCGTCTGTTTCTTGCCAGATTTTTTGGAAAGATATCTGCCTATTCCAGTTCCAGTGCCTCTCTTGAACGCTCTGTGCTGCGTTTCCGCTGAGGCCTTCTTTGGTTAAACGGACGTTTGTCCTGAGGGAGGAATCCCGACTTTCCGCCTGTAGCCTTTGAAATAGCGTTATCTAGCTTATTTCCAAACAAGGAAGTTCCTTCAAAAGGAATTTTGCACCATGCCTGCTTTGAGGCAGGATCAACAAGCCAGGGGCGCAACCATAGTGTTCGTTTGGCTGTGACCGAAGATAGCATGGATCTAGCCATCAAGCGGATGAGATCAATTGAAGCTTCTCCCAAAAAGGCAATAGCCAGTTTAAGTTCTTGCACTGCTGAACTTTGTGCCAATTCCTCCGAGACACCTTTCAGATCGGAGTCAACATTTTCCACCCAGGCCTCCATTGCTTTGGAGGTTACTGCAAGGGCAAAAGCTGGTTTGCATGCCGTTCCGGCCAGGCTATATATTCTTTTGAGGTCCTGGTCGATCTTCCGATCCAGACCATCTTTAAATGATACGGTGTCATCTAGCGGGAGGGTGACATGCTTCGCTAGGCGCATTACTGGATTTACTGCTGCATCTACGAGGGGAGCATTCTCCAGATGCTTGACATCCTCCGATTTAAAGGGATACAGTCTAGAGGTTTTGCTTAGCATGGAAACCTTCTTATCTCCCTTGCTCCATTCTTCCTCAAACACTCCTTTCAGCTCAGAGGGAAGTGGGAAATTGGAGCGTTCTTTCCCCAGTTGTTTAAACAGTTTTCTTTGTTTTTCTGGGGGGGCAGTGGTATCCTCCAACTTCAAAGTTTCCTTCACTGCCTTGATCAGCGGAGAGACTAAAGCGTAGTCGAATCCCACCGTAGAATCATCTCCCTCCATCTCGTCTTGCGAGGAATAATGGGAGGAATCACAGAATCATCTCCCTCCATCTCGTCTTGCGAGGAATCATGGGAGGAATCACAGAATCATCTCCCTCCATCTCGTCTTGCGAGGAATAATGGGAGGAATCATGGGGCTGGAATTGGCCGGGATCCTCCTGGGCCTCGTCAGCCAAGGAGCCAGACAAGGTGGTGGACTGGCTCCTTGTGTGGGGGGGCAACTATTTCTTTCATAGATTGCTATACCACACGTTTCACAAGAGACTCAAGGTTTTGATTTTCGGTCTCTTTCTCACCAACCGCTCGGGCATAACATGGGTCGCATAGCGATTTGCCCTCCGGGATTCTGGTCTTGCATCCCCAACAGGCTCTGTGGTCAGAGCGATCATCGCGGTGGTGGTGGCGGTGACTAGAGGAGGAATGGGAACATCTCCTATGTCTAGAGGGGGTATGTGAACGTCCCCTATGATGATGGGTCCTAGACGTAGTGTCGCGTCTAGACCTAGATGATGAGTGATGATGCGGCCTGGCAAGGTCCCTTTCTTGTGACCGATGAACTGAAGTTGCCGGGCTGTAAGAGATAATACAGACAGAGGGAGGGGGGGGTGGGCAGGATGTAACCGTTAGCAACCACCAGATAGGCACAAAAGACACCAACCCCCTACCCACTCCGCACATACCTTGTGCGGGAGGGCTGGCCACATGGCGGTGAGGATGAGTCCATGACGAGGGAGACAGGAATCCGTACTACACTGCCTAGACTAGGGATAAGCAAATCAATGCAAAGAAGCATGAGAAAAGAAAAAAGTTTTTTTTTTTTTTTTTTTTTTAAACTGTCCCTTTAAGAGACACTAAGCATAACAAGCATACATTGCAAAATGAAGTGCTTACCCCGTCCTAGCAGTAATGAGGCTCCGGGAGGCTGTCGCTCTATGCCCACAGGTTGTCCCACCTGTATAGGGCTCTTCAGCGGTTTAAATAAACCGCCGAAATGACGTCATGGCCGGTCCCGCTGCGCGCATGCGCCGAAGAAACCAGACCCACTGCGCCTGCGCGGCCCCTGACCCCTCCGCCGCATTGCGCATGCGCGGAAACCAAGCCTCGGTTTCACCGCAGTTCGCGCATGCGCAGAAGAGCGGCGGACCGGGAACCAGGAAGTAATGGCGTCCTGGGACGCAAAAAGCGTTCCACATGCCGCAACACAGGAGGAAAAGACAGGGAAAACAGGACAACAAACATAAACTTGTCTGCCATGAAGAAGATATGAAAAACAAAATCTTCAGACCTTGCCAGCCGAGGAATCCTGCGATATCCGATCCGGTACTCTGGGGCCACATCCCTTCCACCATAGGGGTATTTTCCAGCCCTGAAACCACTCGCCCGCTCATAGATGGGCCCTGGGTGCACCGCAGTAACAGTACCGATCGATCCAAGCAATCCACATCCTGGACATCGCACAGAATTGCATGATGAAGGTCCATGTGAGGAGGATAAAAAAGGAACACCTGTCTGTGGAGGTGAGCGCAAATTTATGGGTAAGGGGTCCTATAGCTGTGGAGAGGAGGCGGGGTTAACCCACACGTAGTCTGCCATGGAGTCTGTCAGGAAATCACCATATTGCAATTCTTTTTCTGCAGATTAAACATGTTATTTCTTTACAATAATTTTCTCTAATTTCAAATAATCTCCAGATTACCATTATATCACTCCTAAGAAAACAAGCAAACAACCAAACAAGGAGACAAACAAACCAACAAACAGACGAGGGAGCTAACTATCCAGCTCGTGTTTGCCCACCCATTACAACATAGGTTATTTCTATGATGTTCTAGGGGAGGCCAAGGAGAAAAATGCCAGTCCTGGGGCTGTTACCCAAGGTCCCCATAACTTACCATATATACTTGAGTATAAGCCGAGTTTTTCAGCCCTTTTTTTAGGGCTGAAAATCCCCCCTGGGCTTATACTCGAGTCAGTACCTGAATTCTTGCCAGGCGTCCATTTTTTTAAAAGTCGCGGCTTCCTCCTGGCGTTCCGTTCCGTGATAGGCATTTGACACTGGGTTCCGCCTATCATGGAGGTCCTCTCATCCTCGGACAGTTTCCCAGCAGACACTGAGTTCAGTGTTCCGCCAATTGCGGACGTCCTCTTGTTTGAGGATGAAAGAATGTCCGTGATTGGCGGAACACTGAACTCAGTGTCTGCTGGGAAACTGAGTCCGAGGATGAGCGGACCTCCGTGATAGGCGGAACACCGTGTCAAATGCCTATCATGGAACGGAACGCCAGGAGAAAGCCGCGACTTTTAAAAAATGGACGCCTGTCAAGAATGCAGGTACTCGGGCACAGTGAGACTGCAATGGGCACAGTGAGACTGCAATGGGCACAGTGAGTACCGTATGGCACAGTGAGACTGCAATGGGCACAGTGAGGTATGGCACAGTGAGACTGCAATGGGCACAGTGAGGTATGGCACAGTGAGACTGCAATGGGCACAGTGAGGTATGGCACAGTGAGACTGCAATGGGCACAGTGAGTACTGTATGGCACAATGAGACTGCAATGGGCACAGTGAGGTATGGCACAGTGAGACTGCAATGGGCACAGTGAGGTATGGCACAGTGAGGTTGCAATGGGCACAGTGAGGTTGCAATGGGCACAGTGAAGCTGCAATTGGGCATTGTTGACCCTCTTTTCCGCTTACAGTAGTTGCTGCATTCTCACCCTTGGCTTATACTCGAGTCAATACGTTTTCCCATTTTTTTGTGGTAAAATTATGTACCTCGGCTTATATTCGGATCGGCTTATACTCGAGTATGTAGTGTTTCTATTCTACCCCTGATCTTATACACCTGTTGTTCCATTAATATTGTCGCATTTACCTGAGAGTGCCATTCCTCAAATACTGGTCTATTAGGAGACATCCATTTTCTGGCAATTAGCTTACGAGCAATAAATAATAATCTGCCAATTGGTATTAACTTCTCCCATATATATATATATATATATATATATCTTCATTGACATAGCCCAATAGGCATGTCTTTGGTTCCACTTCTATATGAGTGTCATATGCTCCATTGATTGTGGACACCACCTCTCGCCAACATCTGACCAGCTTGGGGCATTTCCACAACATATGGATCAGGTCAGCCGGGGACTGCTTACACCTCGGGCAATCCGGGTTTTCCCTCCGCCTCCACTTATTTAGCTTTACCGGGGTCCTATATGTCCTGTATATAATAAACAGTTGTGTTAGGCATTGTGCCTGTGATAGGGATACCAATGGGGCCCTCTTCAGAATATTCTGCCATTCATCCTCCGTTATACCCCCCCAGATCTTTTTCCGAACCCTTTCTACCTGGACTGTCTATAATATCTCGATACTTCATCATAAGTTGACTATAAGCTAACGTAATTAGACCTTTATTTTTTTCTTTAGCCCCTGCCAACAAACAACATTAATGACATAGATCTTATGTTCATCCCGACACCTTTAAACTGCGAATTAGCTGGATGTCGTAGTTGTAAATATTTATAAAAAATTATTATGAGGTAGTTGATACGACTGCAGCTCCTGAAAAAGGCGCATTTCATTTTGAGCATAAAGCTGAGAGATATATTGTATTCCTTTAAGTCGCCAATGCTCAAACCCCTCCAATTTACATACCTCTTCATAGTGCCTATTCCCACATATTGGTGAAAATTCCGATACCCCTTCATATTTCATTATGCGTCTCATTTCTTGCCAAACTTTATTCATAAGAACAAATGTTGGTCTAGAATGAGTACACGCAAATGATCCATATTCTAACTGGGCTATAAGATTATAATGCGAGCAGTGACTCAGAAGCACAGCCTGCATGGGGTCTCTCCAATCTATCATCCCCCATCCAGCAAAGTGCTGCAGTTGCAAGGCTATAAAGTACATCCTCCTCTCTTACTAGTGCCCCCCCCAGCTCTCTCACCAATTCCCCCTTGTCTCTTAATAATGCCCCCCCAGCTCTTTCACTAATGCCCCCCCAGCTCTCTCACCAATACTCCCTGATCTCTGAGCAATCCCCCCAGCTCTCTCACCAATGCCCCCCCCAACTTTCTCACCAATGCTCCCCCAGCTCTTTCACCAATTTCCCCCCCCCAGCTCTCTCACCAATGTCCCCCGATCTCTGAGCAATCCCCCCAGCTCTCTCACCAATTCCCCCTTGTCTCTTAATAATGCCCCCCCACAGCTCTTTCAATAATGCCCCCCCAAATCTCTCAACAATATTCCCCGATCTCTGAGCAATCCCCCCCAGCTCCCTCATCAATGCCCCCCCCAACTTTCTCACCAATGCTCCCCCAACTCTTTCACCAATGCCCCCCCAGCTCTCACCAATGTCCCCGATCTTTGAGCAATCCCCCCCAGCTTTCTCACCAATGTCCCACCACCAACTCTCTCACCAATGCTCCCCCTGCTCTCTTACTAATGTCCCCCCAGCTCTATCACAAATCCAGAATGGTAGGAAGGTGCTTTTTTAAGCACAGTGCTGCTGACAGCTCCCAGTGTCAGAACTGTAGCATGGATCCGAGGGGGAGTTTCACAGCACTTCACCGGCTCCGTGCTACATTTCTAACAGGCGGGGAAAGAAGACACCTCCGGTACCCCTAATAAAAAAACAAATGTGGGCAGTTGTGGCATCGGGGCCCAGAGCACCCACCAGCAAATGTGGGCCATGTCCCTGGGTGCCTGGTGCTAACACACAGAAGCTGGAGGAGTGCTTCTGTGTGACAAGGAGTTCCCCTTACGTTCGTGAGCCAGGATCGGGAGCCGCTGAGAGCCGGGGAGCGGAGCTGAGATCGGGAGCCGCAGAGAGCCGAAAGGGGGGGCGGAGCTAAGAGGTGGCCTGTAAATTATGTCACCGGTTGCTGGGACGCCAGCAGCCTAAACACCGGTGACTGCTTTGAGGAGGGAGGGAGCAAAGATTGCTGGCCAGATCTTCTCCCAGGAATCCTCACTTGGTGCCGTGTGTGAGAGAACACATTGCACCCATCGGGGATACCACTACTGAGTGGAGTTTAGGGCTGGAACCAGATCCACAGGACCCCGGGACTTGCTTCAAATTGCGGGACGGTCCCGCGGAATCCGAGGGACGGTCGGGAGTTATGCATCCACACAGAGTGAGTGGATGGAGGAATCGAGTATTTTTTTTATACCCGTCTATGGGTTGCCTTACTCCCTGCACATAACATTGCCCAGTCTGCCCCCATTGTGTTCCCCGATGCCTGCACATAGATCCCTCCACACTATAGGCGTTGGGCACCAGGCAGCCTGCATATGAAGTCATTACATGCAAGCTGTAGATCAGAACTTCTGACTTCACTTGCCACATACTCGTTTTGGGTCAGTACCCAATTAACCACTTGCCTACCGGGCACTTTTACCCCCCTTCCTGCCTGGGCCAATTTTCACTTTACAGTGCTGTCACACTTTGAATGAAAATTGCGTGGTCATACAACACTTTACCCAAATAAACTTTTTATAATTTTTTTCACACAAATAGAACTTTCTTTTGGTGGTATTTAATCACCACTGGGGATTTTATTTTTTGCTAAACAAACGAAAAAAGACAGGAATTTTTGAAAAAAAAAATATGTTTTTTTTATATAGTTTGTTATAAAATTTTGCAAACCGGTAATTTTTCTCCTTCACTGATGTGCGCTGATAAGGCTGAACTGATGGGCACTGACAGGCTGCACTGATGGGCACTGATAGGTCTAACTGATGGGCAATGATGAGGCTGCACTGATAGGCAACACTGATGGGCACTGATAGGCAGGCACTGAGTGGAACTGATGGGCACTGATGAGGCTGAACTGATAGGCAACACTGATGGGCACTAAAGCCCTGTACACACGATCGGTTTTACCGATGAAAACAGTCCGATGGACTTTTTTCATCGGACAAACCCATCGTGTATGGGCCCCATCGGTCTTTTTTCCATCAGTGATTAAAAATAGAACATGTTTTAAATTTATCCGATGGAAAAAAAAACAATAGCAAATTCCGATCATCTGTGTGGAACTCCATCGGAGAAAAAACCCACGCATGCTCAGAATCAAGTTGACGCATGCTCAGAAGCATTGAACCTAATTTTTCTCTGCTCGCCGGAGTGTTTTATGTCACGGCGTTTGGGACGGTCGGATTTTCGACTGATGGTGTGTAGGCAAGACTGATGGAAGTCAGCTTCATCGGAAATCCGATGGAAAAATCCATCGGATTTTATTCCATCGGAAATCCGATCGTGTGTACAGGGCTTCAGAGGTGGCACTGATAGGTGGCACTGATGGACACTGGAAGGCGGCACTAATAGGTGACACCACCCATGAGGAGGCACTGATTGGCAGCACTGGTGGGACTGCACTCTTAATCAGCACACTGATAATCAGTGCCCTGATTATCAGTGCTGATGTCCAGAGGCGGCTCTCTAATTAGGCAAATTAGGCGGTCGCACTCACAGGGGCCTCGCGGCTGCCTAATTTGCCTGTGATCAATACTAATGTCGGCGTCATCGGATCTCTCTATTACCCCTCTTGCATTGGCTGAATATGTCTGATGGGTGAGGAGGGTGCCCTGGAAGTGGTGCTGATCACCTGTGTGCTAGATCCGTGCATTTTCTGCAGCCATTTTTCTTACTTGAATTATTTTTCCCATTATGGGCGTGAGTGGGGCCTCATGTCTAAGTTTTGCCTAAGGCCTCACAAAGCCTAGAGCCGCCTCTGCCGATGTCCCTTTACCATAAGCCAGTTATCGGCTTTCTTCTCTCCTGGCGTGAGGGGGAAAAAGCCGATAACTGGCTTGTCTTTACATAGTGTGATCAGCTGTCATTGGCTGACAGCTGATCATGTGGTAAAGTGCTGCTGTGATTGGCCCTTTACCTCTATCTGTGATCAGCTGAGTCTCGGCGATCACTGTGTACGCCCTCCCGACAAAGGAGCCCGCGTTGTTGTCGTCTTACGGCTATAGCGTGGGCAAAAAGTGGTTAAGATTCGGGATGAGGTCAGCAGCGACAGCTTCCATACTTTCCTTGTGGCAAACTCTGTCCTGCCCTATGGTGACAACACTCACTGTCACCATGGTACAGAACTATAAAACTCCTCTCCCTCCCATAGCTTCTTTAACATGGGGGGGTGTTCTGTAGACCGGAGGAAGGGGGATTTTCTGCACTTAGCAAACAGATATTACAAAACACATTCAATGTGATATTTAACAAACCAATATTGAGTAAATAAAAGAAGTTAATTGTTGGAGTTTACATACACCACATAGCGGCTACATGCACAAAGCTGTTATCTGCCTCTCGTCTTGTTTCCTCGCCATTTCCTGTTCCTGTCGGTAACGCGCATCTCGCTCTACACCACACAGAACCATCACTGCATAAATTCTAGTGATATCAGTTTCTGTACAGAGGAGCCTACACTTCCCAACACAAGTCACACACTATTATTAACCCCTTCACGCCTAAGGGTGAAACAAATGTTAACGCCTAAGCACAATTTTGCAACTTTGACATGTGTTAGTAAAGCCGTACATATCATCACAACTACTTTGTGCATCCAGGTGGGTTATACCGCTTTTATTTTGGTGGTAAATGATTATGGATATCTCCTGATTTATTTATTTTTTATTATCATAGGAAAACTGACCTAAAATAATAAAAAATAAATATTTTCTTTTAAATTTAGCTGTATATTTCTTGTTACTACTACGGTATAACCTACAAACAAAGAACAACCCAATACATACACTATATTATCAAAAGTATTGGGACACCTTGCTTTACACGCACATGAACTTTAATGGCATCCCAGTCTTGGTCCGTAGGGTTCAATATTGAGTCGGCCCACCCTTTGCAGCTATAACAGCTTCAACTCTTCTGGGAAGGCCGTCCACAAGGTTTAGGAGTGTGTCTATGGGAATGTTTGGCCATTCTTCCAGAAACGCAGTCTCCACTCTAATTCATCCCAAAGGTGTTCTATCGGGTAGAGGTCAGGACTCTGTGCAGGCCAGTCAAGTTCCTTCACCCCAAACTCACTCATCCATGTCTTTATGAACACCATAATCCCCCCTCCACCAAATGATTTGGACCAGTGCACAAAGCATGGTCCATAAAGACATGGATGAGTGAGTTTGGAGTGGAGGAACTTGACTGTCCTGCACAGAGTCCCGACCTCAACCCGATAGAACACCTTTGGGATAAATTTAGAGCAGAGACTGCGAGCCAGGCCTTCTCGTCCAACATCAGTGCCTGACATCACAAATGCGCTTCTGGAAGAATGGTCAAACATTCCCATAGACACACTCCTAAACCTTGTGGACAACCTTCCCAGAAGAGTTGAAGCTGTTATAGCTGCAAAGGGTGGGCCGACTCAATATTGAACCCTATGGACTAAGACTGGGATGCCATTAAAGTTCATGTGCGTGTAAAGGCAGGTGTCCCAATACTTTTGGTAATATAGTGTATGTTAGTTGTTGTTTGTACCCGTAGTACAGCCCAGAAACAATAGTGCACATTTTGCTTTTTTTTTGGTCTTTGTCCTACCTAAAACACACTGACACTGATACTAATTAAAAAAAAAAAAAATCCTGTCCAAAATACAGTGGAACCTTGGATAACGACCATAATCCGTTCCAGGAGAATGCTTGTAATCCAAAGCACTCGCATATCAAAGCGAGTTTCCCCATAGAAGTAAATGGAAACAAACATAATTTGTTCCGCATTGACTTCTATTGCATGCAATACGGCATGTGGCCAGAGATGGGGGGTGCCGGAGAGACTCAGAAATACTCGGAGACAGCTTGGCTGAACTCAGAAACTCTCGGGAACGGAGTATTTTCGAGTATTTCCGAACGGCGCTGAACGGCTCCGAGGGTCACCGGCGCCCCTGCACCTCTGGTCAAATGCGGTACTGCACACCGCAGAGGCTTGAATCTTGCTTGTGTTGCGAGACAACACTCGCAATCCGAGTCAGGATTTAAAAAAAAGTTGCTCGTCTTTCAAAACGCTCGTAAACCGCGTTACTTGTAAACCGAGGTTCCATTGTATACTAACCCTGATCTTTGCCTCTTACTTGACCCAAACGCTAACCCTGGCACTGACCCAGATCAAACCTTGATCTAGATATTATTTTCTTTATTTTTTAATATCTATTCATTTATTTTACACACACTTTTGTTTTCCTCTCTGCAAGGAGAGACAAAGATACAATGTATCTTTCCTCTCTATTCACATAGAGAGAGAAACACAGGGGCGGGCTTCACAGTGAATGATCACTGTGGTAGCCAATCAGAGGAGTTCCAGGTCCTGATCATTAGAATGGGGCCGGGGCTCTCTGTGAGACCCCAGTCTCTATGCCAGGAGCGCGCTGTGTGGCACGCTCCCAGCAAAAAGGGAGATACGCAAATATGTGGCCCCACAGCAAAAAGCCCAGTGCAGTGGGGCCGCATATTTGTGTTACATCGGCTTCAAGGGGTTCATATACTTTTATATAGCTCTGACATATTCCATAGTGCTGTACAGAGAACAATCTGCCAGTCATATCATTCTCTGCACCAGAGGAGCTTACAATCCAATGTCCCCACAGCAGTCACACACTAGTATTATACATTCATATAGCTCTGACGTACAGAGAACACTAAACCAATCACATCAGTCTTGGCACCAGAGGAGCTTACACTCTAATGTCCCCACCACTGTCATACACTATTATGAATTTACATTTATATAGCTCTGACATATACTGCAGTGCTGTACAGGGAACACAGAGCCAATCACACTAGTCTCTGCACCAGAGGAGCTTACACTCTAATTTTCAGTGTAAAGATTTCTCTGCTCCACCTTTGTACCATGGGTGGAGCACAGAGGGAGGAGAGGGGAGAACATACAGACTCCATGCAGATACTATCTCAGCACTGCATAGCTGTGAGCTAATTGGTGGACTGTCTCTCTATGGATTACACTATAAATTCAGCACTCACCACATGGAGAGTGTCTGCCCTCTGGGTCTGACGCTGGCGGCTCTTCTGTGCTGCAATTCGATTTTTCTCTCTCCTCTGATACTTCTTTACATCATCTGAGGAGTCCTGAGGATGATAATGGTGACACAAGAGAGAGGTGACACCAAAGGACATACCATGACAGGCTCACAGCACACAAAACACACACAGATGGTACCTGTCTATGGCTGGATGGAGAGCTGCTGTACCCGGCTTCATTGCTGTCTGAATCTGGCTGCATATTCTGGAGGTTAACTTTTGTTCTGTGTGTCCAGGGACAGGTCCTCTTCCCTGTAGGGTGTCAGTGCCTTTCCTCGCTCTCAGTGTCCGGGGACAGGTCCTCTTCCCTGTAGGGTGTCAGTGCCTTTCCTCGCTCTCAGTGTCCGGGGACAGGTCCTCTTCCCTGTAGGGTGTCAGTGCCTTTCCTCGCTCTCAGTGTCCGGGGACAGGTCCTCTTCCCTGTAGGGTGTCAGTGCCTTTCCTCGCTCTCAGTGTCCAGGGACAGGTCCTCTTCCCTGTAGGGTGTCAGTGCCTTTCCTCGCTCTCAGTGTCTGGGGACAAGTCCTCTTCCCTGTAGGGTGTCAGTGCCTTTCCTCGCTCTCAGTGTCCGGGGACAGGTCCTCTTCCCTGTAGGGTGTCAGTGCCTTTCCTCGCTCTCAGTGTCCGGGGACAGGTCCTCTTCCCTGTAGGGTGTCAGTGCCTTTCCTCGCTCTCAGTGTCCAGGGACAGGTCCTCTTCCCTGTAGGGTGTCAGTGCCTTTCCTCGCTCTCAGTGTCCGGGGACAGGTCCTCTTCCCTGTAGGGTGTCAGTGCCTTTCCTCGCTCTCAGTGTCCGGGGACAGGTCCTCTTCCCTGTAGGGTGTCAGTGCCTTTCCTCACTCTCAGTGTCCGGGGACAGGTCCTCTTCCCTGTAGGGTGTCAGTGCCTTTCCTCGCTCTCAGTGTCTGGGGACAGGTCCTCTTCCCTGTAGGGTGTCAGTGCCTTTCCTCACTCTCAGTGTCTGGGGACAGGTCCTCTTCTCCTGATGATTCACTTGGTGCCTTCTCGTTGCCCTCAGTGTCAGGGGACAGGTCTACTTCCCTGTAATGTGTCGGTTCCTCTCCTTGCTCTCAACTTCTGGGGACAGGTCTACTTCCCCTGTAGGTTGTCGGAGCCTCTCGTCACTCTCTGTGTCTGGGGACAGGTCTACTTCCCCTGTAGGTTGTCGGAGCCTCTCGTCACTCTCTGTGTCTGGGGACAGGTCTACTTCCCCTGTAGGGTGTCAGAGCCTCTCCTCACTCTCAGTGTTGTGGACAGGTTTTCTCCTCCTGTAGGGTATCAGTGCCTCTCCTCGCTCTCAGTGTCAGGAGCAGGTCTTCTTCCCCTGTAGGATGTCAGATTGTCAGTGCCTTTCCTCGCTGTCAGTGTCCGGGGACAGGTCTTCCCCTGTAATGTGTCGGTTCCTTTCCTTGCTCTCAACTTCTGGGGACAGGTCTACTTCCCCTGTAGGGTGTCAGAGCCTCTCGTCACTCTCGGTGTCCAGGGACAGGTCTTCTTCCCCTGTAGGGTGTCAGTGTCTCTCCTCACTCTCAGTGTCGTAGACAGGTCTTCTTCCCCTGTAGGGTGTCAGTGTCTCTCCTGGCTCTCAGTTTCTGGGGACAGGTCTTCTTCCCCTGTAGGGTGTCAGTGTCTCTCCTGGCTCTCAGTTTCTGGGGACAGGTCTTCTTCCCCTGTAGGGTGTCAGTGTCTCTCCTGGCTCTCAGTTTCTGGGGACAGGTCTTCTTCCCCTGTAGGGCGTCAGTGCCTCTCCCCACTCTCAGTGTTGTGGACAGGTGCTCTTCCCTCTTAGGATATCAGTGCCTCTCCTCGCTCTCAGTATCCAGGGACAGACCTTCTTTCCCTGTAGGGTGTCAGTACCTCTTCTCACTTTCAGTGTCGAGGACAGGTGCTCTTCCCCTGTAGGGTGTTAGTTTGTCTTCTCACTCTGTGTCGGAGGACAGGTTCTATTCCCCTGTAGGATGTCAATGTCTCTGGTAGGACAGGTCCTATTCCCCTGCAGGATGTCAGTGCCCCCCTCCCCCGCTTCTCAGTGTCTCACTCTCATGACGCTGTCACCTCTCGGTGTGGTTTCGGGGTCTGTGGACC
This sequence comes from Rana muscosa, assembly GCA_029206835.1. Taxonomy (NCBI): domain Eukaryota; kingdom Metazoa; phylum Chordata; class Amphibia; order Anura; family Ranidae; genus Rana; species Rana muscosa. The sequence goes on from CM055126.1 coordinate 216,363,520, forward strand.
TGAGCTGGAAGTCACATGTGAAACGTCAGATTCTGTAGAAGTGGAGGTGGCGGTGAAGAGGCCCAGGAAAACCCCGAGAGGGAAGATGTGCTGTGTGCACTCAGTGCTGGGAGGGGGGGGGGGGCAGGAAACAGTGTGACGCACTGACATCACTTTCCATCAGACACACGTGTGTGCAACTTCTCACCACAATTTCCACCGATGTCTCCACCTGACAAAAACAACGAATTATTAAGAACAAAAATGAACAAAGCTGCCCTGTGCAGGGTTGTCTTAATAGCATCATGGGCCCCTGGGCAAATTAATGCACTGGGGCCCCTACCATCCGGCCCCAATTTACGCACCTGCTCTCAAGAATTAAAGTATAAATAGTTTATAGAATTAAACATATATTTATTAGTATTTTGAATAAAATGCATTTAAAACAATAAGAACACATTTCATAAATCAAAGACTAATCAACACAAAGGGAAAAGTACAGGGGTGGAGACAGAAGGGCACAGTACAGGGGTGGAGACAGAAGGGCACAGTACAGGGGTGGAGACAGAAGGGCACAGTACAGGGTTCCAGGGCGCTGCTTGGGACGCGGCCATCTTGGGACAGCTTAGTAATAAGCATGACTGACAAATCCGGGACAGTTGGCGAACATGATGTAATGCAATACTATCATGGGGCCCTTATTCACCTGGGGCCCCTTGGCAGTGCCCTGGAGTGCCCATGCATTAAGACAGCCCTGGCCCTGTGAGCCCTCCGAGTGTCCCATCACACACCAGGCACAGTCCTGCTACCTTCCCCTGTGCAGCTCAGCCACAGAACCTTCCAGCTTCCTCCATGGGCAGGGCCACTGATAGGGGGGGACCACCAGTCCTCCGGTAGGGGGCCCTGGCACACAGGGGGGCCCAAACAGCAGGGGGAATTAGTGTGGTTTGGCAGAGGGGCGGTTACAGAAGGATGCCCTGTGCAGCTCCCTGCAGCAGCTGAAAACCTGTTTCTCCCCCTCCTGCCGGGTTTTAGCTGCTGCAGGGAGAGACACAGGGCATCATTCCAGTAATTTCTTCCTGACACTGATTTCCCTCCCTGTTCTGCCTGCTTCTCGGAGCTGGTGGATGTTAGAGACCTTGCGCTCCTCCACCTTCCGTTTGAGGATGCCCCACAGATTAAATAGGGTTTAGGTCTGGAGACATGCTTGGCCAGTCCATCATCTTTACCCTCAGCTTCTTTGGCAAGGCAGTGGTCATCTTGGAGGAGTGTTTGGGGTCTTTATCATGCTGGAATACCGCCCTGTAGCCCAGTCTCTGAAAGGAGGGGATCATGCTGTGTGAGTGAGTGAGTGAATAACTTGTATAGTGCTACAAATGCGAACTAAATCGCCTCAAGGCGCTTTTCCATCCAGTGACGTCCTAATCCTTCAGAAGAGGTGGGTCTTAAGTTTTTTCCTGAAGACCCGATGGTTTTCTTCCATGTGGATGTCCATGGGTAGAGCGTTCCATAGCCGTGGTCCTTGGACTGCAAATCTTCGTTCTTCGATTTGTAGTGGGACTTGGGGATGTGGAGGGGGTTTTGGTTGGTTGATTGGAGAATGTGATTGGGGGTGGTGTTTTATTTTCTCGCATAAGTATTGAGGAGCGTTTCCTTGTGTGCACTTGTGGGTGAGGCAGAGGGTCTTGAATGTGACCCGATCCTTTACGGTTAGCCAATGAAGGGTCCTCAGTGAAGGGGTGATGGATTCCCAGGGTTTTTTCCCTGTTACCAGTCTGGCTGCTGTGTTCTGGACGATTTGTAGGCGCAAAATCTGGTATTTAGGTAGTCCTATGTAGAGGGAGTTTGTGTAGTCGAGTCGGGAATTGATGATTGTTCCAACTACTACTGCTGTGTCCTCTTCTGGGATGAAGGGGATGAGTCTACGCAGCAGGTGGAGGAGATGGTGAGATCTGCTGACTACTGATCCTATTTGTGCATCCATCGACATCTCCGAGTCAAAGATGACTCCGAGACTTTTGACTTTTTTTTTTTGCAAAATCTTTTTTATTGAGATTTATATGAGCATGTAAATTTACCCACGCAGGGGCTTAACATTTGCCCACACAGGGGCAGTTTCTCTGTTGTGGCAACTCGCCGCAACAGGGCACAACACATAACACAAACATCCTAACTTAGCTTACATTATAACCCCAATTGTGGGGAGAGGGTTAGGTCAAGATAATCTGTGCTCAAATTGATATTGACAGGATAAGGTTACATGAGAAAAGTTGGGTCAATGAACAAAAAAAAAAAAAGAAAAAAAAAACATTGTCAATCTAGGTATTGGTCACTGCATCATTTGCCGTGGTACTATCATCTAGCCAACAACTCCATACCTTCTCAAATTTTTGTGGGCATCCCCTGTCCGAGTATGTGGCTTTATATAGGGGCAAACTAGCATTCACTAGGCTTTTCCAGAACCTGACAGAGGGGGGAGACGATTGTTTCCAGTGCATTGTAATGGCTTTGCGAGCATAGTATAGTAACAGGGATATGAGTACTTTCCTGGCTCTGATCATCGACATTTGTTCAACCAGCCCCAGCAGACAATATATAGGTTCATAAGGAACACTAGTCTTAGTGACCTTAGTAATCACCAGGAGTACTTCTTTCCAATAATGTGCGATTGCCGGGCAAACCCAGAAAATGTTGAAAAAGTCCCCCGGTTGATAGGAGCAGCGCCAGCATGCCGGAGAATGCGCCGGCGACATCTGGTGCAACCTGTGAGGTGTGTAGTGAGCTCTAGGTACAATTTTGTATTGGACCAGTTTGTCTCTTGCTGAGACCAGAGGGGAGAAGGGAAAGTCCCAAATCTCCCTCCATTCGTCCTCATCCATCCCCGGTATGTCCTCCATCCATTTCCTGCGGAGGGAGGACAGCTCGGGGACGGCTGCAACCAGCAGGGATCCATAGAGCTGAGATGTGGGTTTCTCCAGGTCCTTTACTCGGAGGGTGGATTCTAACTCAGAGTATACCAGTTCAACTGGTTGGCCCAAAAATTGACACCTGTAGGCATGAGCAATTTGAAGATACCTAAAATGGGCCTGTGCCGGCACATTAAATTTGGTGCATAAAGTGTGAAAGGAGGTGAGATCCCCGCTAGTGATAATATGTTTAAGGGTCAGTATTTTGTATTTGGCCCAGGCCTGTGGATCCAGGATAGTGTTGAAGTGCGATAGGTTAGGATTCAGCCACAGGGGGGTGTGAGGAGACCAGGAGTTCGGCTAGTGTGCCCTCAGTGCTTCGCCCGCCTTCCATGCCCGCATAGTGGTACGCATCGAAGGGGTGAGATTGTGAGGCGTTTTAGGCCCCCTGAATAACAGACCCTCCAGTGCCTCCAAAGACCCCACTATGGCTGCCTCCAACACCGTTGCAGAGTTGGTCAGGTCCGGCTGCAGCCACCAGTGGGCGGTCACAAGCTGAGTAGCCAAGTAATACTTGTGGCAATCAGAAAGAGCCAATCCCCCATTATCCACCGTCCTGGTCAAGGTGGTATATTTGAATCTAGGTGGTTTGGGCCCCCAAATAAAGGAGAGGAAAAGTTGCCTGAGGGAGTTAAAGAAAACTTTAGTCAGCCATTGTGGGGAGTTCCGAAAGATGTATGTAAGTTTAGGGAGGACTTTCATCTTGAGAAGATTAATGCGCCCAATGAGAGAAAGGGGAAGATTACTCCATGCCTTTAGCTTGGTTTTAATGACTACCAAGACCGGGTCAAGATTGAGCCGCACAAAGTCCCCACTCTCTCTTGAGACAACAACACCTAAATAAGTGAACTGTTCAACCCACTGAAGTGGAAGAGAGGAGGGTGACGAGGACCTGGCCCCCGCATCCACCGGAAACAACTGAGACTTGTGCCAGTTCACTCTCAACCCCGTGAAGGCGGAGAAGGCATCCATGATACCGAGTGCGCCCCGCAGAGAGTCACCAGCGTCATTCAAAAAAAGCAGCAGATCATCCGCATAGAGAGCCACTCTCTCCTCCAGCCAGCCCACCCTAAGACCACGGATCTCGGCCGAGCTCCTGAGGGCTTCAGCAATAGGTTCCATGTCCAGGGCGAAGAGGGCCGGGGAGAGAGGACATCCCTGTCTGGTGCCCCTCTGCAGGGGGACGGAGGAGACAGGGAGCCATTCAGCTTATTGCAGGCCGTGGGACCAGTATAGAGTGTACGTATCCAACCTATAAATGTCAGCGGGAAACCCATTCTTCTAAGCACCTCCCACAGATAGGCCCACTCCACCGTGTCGAATGCCTTCTCTATATCTAGGGAGGCAATGGTCCTAGTACCCTGGTTAGTATGGGGGGCATGAATATTAGAGAATAACCTACGTATATTAATGTCCGTAGACCTACCGGGCATAAAGCCCGTTTGATCAGAGTCAATCAGGGATTTTATTACTGTATTAAGTCTAGTGGCCAGCAACTTGGTTAAAATTTTGAGATCACAGTTCAGAAATGCGATTGGCCTGTAGGAGGCGCACAGTTTAGGGTCTTTATTAGGCTTTGGAATGAGAACGACATGGGCTTCTCTCATAGAGGGCGGTAAGGAGTCATGTTGCAAACAGGCTTGGAACATCTGTGCTAGTTTGGGGGCGAGTAATTCTGTATGGGCCCTATAATACTCTATGGGCAGGCCATCTGGCCCTGGGGTCTTACCTGCCGGGAAGGACTTAATGGCCAGTGTGACATCTTCTGGAGTGATCTCTGAGACAAGAAGTTGCCTCTCCGAGTCAGAGAGCCATCCCAGGGCTAGTGTGTCCAACAGAGAGATCATAGGTGCAGGGTCAAACCCGTCAGGGAGTGAGGAAACATACAGAGAGGTATAAAATGTGGTGAATGCAGACAGAATATCCTCCTGAGAGGTGACAGAAATGCCATCCGTCGTGAGGATTTCTGATATTACCGCTGAGGGCCTGTCCTGCTGAGCCAGCAGTGCTAGGAGTTTGCTATTTTTGTCTCCATGCTCAAAGTATTCCTGTCTGCTACGTTGTATACCAAGCCTAGTGATATCCGAAACATGGAGATGTAGTTCTCGCCTAAGCGACGAAAGGTGCTCAAAATTCGGGACCGTTGCCGAGGCCGAATATTGAGTCAAGGCCTCATCCACCCTGCGCTGCAGGTCAGAGACCCTGTCTCCCATCTCTGCCCTCACCGCCGCCACAGCCGAGATATACTGACCCCTGCTGTGAGCCTTGGAGGCGTCCCAGGTCATCTCCAGGGAGGCCGACCCCGCATTGTGTGCCCAATAGTCCCCCAAGGGAGAAAAGACCCTGTCATGGACCGCCTCATTATTAATCCAATGGGGTTGTAACCTCCAAAGGGCTTTGTTCCGCGACCTGGTGGTCCTAATGGTCAATTTAAGTGGGTGGTGGTCAGAGAGGCCAGAGGGAAGGTAGCATGCTTCTTGAACGTTAGCCAACATGGTGTTATTGACAAAAGCCAGATCAATGCGGGAGGAGGTTCGAAATGTGTCTGAAAAGCATGAATACATTCTATCATTGGGGTGAAGCCACCTCCATGCCTCCTGGAACTCTGTGGCCTGAGCCCACGTTCCGAGATCAGAATTAAAAGTAGATTGGGGGGAAGGCCTGTCCAGGTCACGGGACAGTGTAGCATTAAAATCTGCCATGAACAGAACCTGTGCTGGGCAATGCGGAGCCAGCCTCTCATAGAGTGTGTACAGAATCTGCATCTGACTTGGGGGAGGCAGATAGACATTCACAATAACATACTTCACGTTATAAACACTCAACACTACCATAACATATTTCCCCTGGGGATCCAGATGAACATCATGAATCACACAAGGTACACGTTTGCTAATCAGTATAGACACCCCTCGAGAGTATGAAGAGTAGGTCGCATGAAGCTCCCTTAGCACCCAGGGTTTTTTCAGAGCTAGAACCTTGCTACCTGTTAAGTGCATCTCCTGCAGCAGCACTATGTGGGGATTGTGCAGTTTCAAATATTGGAATAACAGTGACCTTTTATATTTGGAGTTAAGCCCCCTGACGTTCCACGACAAAACGGTCAGTAGCTCAGCATCTGAGGGAGCCATCATGGAACACCAGGGGGGAACAGGAGCAAGACGAGCCCATCAAACCAACACATGTAAGCAAACCCAACATTGGCACATATATTCAGTTGTATCAGAGACCAAGAAGGCATTTGAGCAATACAGTACTTATCGAGAATTTCAAAACAAATAAACCCCTCTCCCCAGAACACATAACACCCTACCCAAACATCATACAAACCTAGCTCAAAGACCAAAAAAATAGGCCAAAGAACCATAAAAACTGATGCAGGGTTTCGTCCCATAACTGAAAAAAACATAGAATCCTTAGGTCACTAAGACCTCAAGAAGTTGGCCCGGAGGACCAGAGGTGGGGGTGCACTCTCCGGGGAAGCCCATCTCAGCTTTGGGTGGGGGATCCAAAGTGTGGGGAGAGAGACAAGGGACAACCGTGGTCACTTTGGTTCAAGTGTGGGGCAATGTAGTAGTTGCTGTTGGAGCTCCTTAAGCAGGAGTAAGCGGCAGTCTAGCCAGCAAAATCCATCTGACACACAAAGGGGATGCAAGGAAAAGGAATGGGGACATAAAAAATGGGCAATATTGGGGTTCACCAAGAAACAAGAGGAAGTCCTGTTGAAGGAGAAAAGTGGTATTCAGCTGCTCCTTGCTGTATGCAGTCGACCAGGGGTCCTTGGCCTTAAGTAATTAGCGGGTGTCCAGCCACGTCGCCGCAGCCTCCGGGGTGTCAAAAAAACGTGTGTTGTCACCATCAGTGATTCGCAGTCTGCTGGGATACAAGAGACCAAAGCGGATACCTTTCTCCTGGAGCCGGCGTCGCACATCAGTAAAGGATTTTCGGCGTTGCTGCATCTCCTGAGAGAAGTCCGGGAAAAAGAGCAATCTGGTATTCTCATATTTAATTTCGGGCATGGCACGCGCCGCCGCCAGGATGCGGTCCCGATCCCGGTATTTTAACAGCCGCAGCAGGAAGGGGCGCGGAGGAGCCCCAGGTCTCGGAGGAAGTGGTGGGACCTTGTGGGCTCTCTCCACTACGAAAGTGGGCGGCATGTCACCCAGGTGAAACAAAGTAGACAGCAGTCGTTCAGTAAACTCAGCGGGTTTTGGGCCCTCAGCTTTCTCGGGCAAGCCAAGTGTAGCACTACCCTCAGTTAAGAGAGCCGCTGGTTTTGTTTTGGGCCCTGTAGTGCACCGCTGTCAACCCCTGGCAATCGCCTCTAACCTCCCGTGGCACAGCTAGTAAGGGGAGATAGGACCGCGTGATCGCAACTCTAGGTGACGCAGTCCTATGGCAAACACATACAGTGATATACTTTAAAACTTCTATTAAAGTAAGTGAAACTGACACCAATGTACTTGACCCAGATATTTTACTGAGGCTAATGGGCAAGTAATAAACAACAGTATAACAAGTTGCAGATCCCTGCAATAAACAGTAATAAAGATAAACAGAGTAATCAGAATAATAAAGTATTGCTATGCAACTCTAGCGCTGCCCTTTTACAGCTACTTCCCCTCATGGGTAGACTAACACTCAGCAATGTCTACCTATGCAGTCAGGCCTGACTGATCTAAATGGAAGTTCAGTGAAACAATATTCGCTAGCAATCTTTCGGTGGTGCACTTGAAGAACAACTTTGTAATCCCAACGAATAGTAAAGATAAAGTATCTGTCTTTAAACAGCTCTCACCACCCGGACAAGTCCAAGTCCGTTTCCTCCGCCGATTCGTCTAGGAACAGGAATCCACCAACATCCAAGTCTTCAATCCTTCTGGTGTACTGCAGCAAGGAGGAGAAGATGTCTCTAAGGCTCTGCTAGGCTGGGAGAGGGGCTCTTCGGAAAACTGCACAAGGCCCAGGCTTCAGGCCTTGTGCATACAGCAGTTCAGCACAGAGATCCTCTTGCTAGGAGAGGGGTGTCCAAAAGAGGCCGAACAAACTCCACCTCCCCTTTATAAAGTCTGCCCCAGGAGTCTCTGTTCCGGAGCAATGTACCCTGGGTGCTGCAAGATGTACTGGGAGATGTAGTCTCTCTCCTCTGCTTTCACTTCCAGTCATGTCTCTTCTCTCCTTCCTCCCGACTCACCTCTCACCTGGAACTTCTTGTCTCTCTGCATTAAAGGGGAACACCCCGCTACACACTCCCCCCACTTGAACTCTTTGGTCCCCAAAGACATCTAACAATTTTAGATCTGCAAAACATTTTAGCTTCAATGTGGTTGCATAGGATTGACAGAGGAGCCTCCCACCGATCATCATATGATGGGGAGCTGTCCTGTCCACAGGTCGCTTCAGTGGGGCCGACCTGTATAACTGTGCCAGGAAGTGAGTTGGGGTTGCCCTCCACCAAATGTACAGTGGAGGGACCAGATGTGGGCATGGTCCTTCTTGAGGTTAGGACCGTGTCTTCGGAACTTTCTCCCATCTGATCATGAGTTAGTTTCCGGGGAGGATGAATGACTCTCTTCCTTCTCTTCTCCCTGGAAGTCACAGTCTCAGCTACTCTTGGTTCTTCCTCTGGTACTGAAGCAGGAACCTCTTCCGGTAGTGAGGGTATGGGATCACATCTGGGGACAGCAGGGGCTAAAAGCCGTTTCACCAGATCGGTATCAGTCCCAATGATGAGAGAGCTTCTTGAGGGCCCAGGCAGCCAGGGACAGACAATGGCCAGTGTCTCAAAGTTCTGGGGCTCCCAAGCCCTCAATGGATCACATGACAACTTGACCCGCACACATCCATCACAAGAGTACTCTTCTGCTTGGATACCCTGAATCTTGGTGTCTCCCATCTCTTCCAGGGGCAGGTATGATAGGTACTTCTTGTAAAAGTCTCTGGTCATTAGGGTAACCTGAGAACCTGTATCAAGGATGGCTCTGGTGTAGATCCCTTCGATCAGAACAGGCACTACAGGCAGAGGACCTACCAATTGGGTAGCAGTCCTTTTGGAAACACCTGTAACAGCAGGCTGGCATACTTGGACTTGTGCTCTCTTCAGCTTCCGGCGCTGGGAATGCCGTTTCTGGCGTTGTTTGGAAGGCTGATAGGCGTTGTTCACTGAGACGGCATAAACTGCAGGTGTCCTCCACCGTTCCCTCGCAGGTTCAGGGAAAGTTATTTTTGAAGGCCCAGATCCTCTCTCCATTCTTGGGTCACTTCTCTGAGGCCTCCGCCAGCCTTCTGTCTCCATTCGTGGACTTGGACATACTCGCTGGTAGTGGCCTACACCTCCACAGTTGAAACAGACAATCTCTCTTCTCTTCTGTGGGGAGGTTGGTGTTGAACTGCTCTGGCGTGGTTCATTCTTAATTTCCTCGGGTTCCTTCATTCCTGAGTTTTCAGACAGGAGTGTGGTCAAAAGATCCAGCACCTGGGTCATTTGGGACTTCAGGATCTCCACTTCTGAGTCCCGTTCAGTAGCCATAGCTGATCTGAATCCCACCGCAGGGAGGGTAGTTGGTTCGGTGTGTTGACTCCTCCTTTTGTCTTCCAACATAGCCTCCTCCTCCCTGACTATCCGGATCAAGTCGGGGTATTCCAGGCTGCTCCCGTCCTGCCGGATGCGTAGCACTAATGCGATGGGGTCTAAGGGTTGAGCTCCCCTCAACACCTGCTGGGCACGGGCCTCATCCACTTTCCTGGGATCAATCCCTTTCTTCAGCAAGATCTGGTGCAGGATCTTATCCAGGCGTCTTATGAAGTCTGACAGCTTTTCTCCTTGCCTTTGGTAGCAGTGTTCCAGCTGGTAAGTAAGTTCAGGGACCTTTTCCGTCCCGCCGAACACATTCTGCAGAATGTCCAGATAATCCTGCGCATCACAGTCCTTCTTACTTAGCTTAAGGTTGCGTATGGCCTCCAGAGCAGGCCCCTTCAAACCCTCTGCGATTCTCTGTTTCTTTCTGGGTTCTGAGACTTCCCATTCTTCTAAGGCCTGAGTGATGCCGTCTAACCACTCCTCAAACCCCTCTTCACCCGAAGGTACAGGTATCCTTCCAGAGAATACTCCAAGTTTTCTGTATCCCGACATTTGGTAGTCTGTAGGATCCTTCTTACACTGGGCTACAATCTCCCCCAGGACCGCGCATAATTCTGCGCTGAGGGTGGCAGGCGGTGGAGATATCTGCGGAAATGATGGTTTTGGTGTCTGGAACCATTCTTCCTTCACTGGCAGCGTATGTATCAAGTGATAGATCTGATTATCTATGGCTTGTATACTTGGACTTTTAAATTGCTCTGGGATTTCATCTTTCCATTCTACCAGTGCGTACGTAAACGAGGCATTTGACCTTGTATCCCTCACCCATGCTTTCTGGCTCGGTGATAGTGACATTATTAGCTGCTTTATCGCTTCTTCTTGCCAGATCCCCCCCGGGAGTTCAATAACTACCGCTGCGGTTGGATCGGTGCCAGCCGCTGCGCACCATTGTGACATTGCTAGCGTGTCCATGCTGGCACTTCTGACCGGCTTGATTGCAGCGTGCAACGTACATAGATCCCGGACTCGAGCCCCCACATGTAGCGCTACCCCCAGTTAAGAGAGCCGCTGGTTTTGTTTTGGGCCCTGTAGTGCACCGCTGTCAACCCCTGGCAATCAGCTCTAACCTCCCGTGGCACAGCTAGTAAGGGTAGATAGGACCGCGTGACCGCAACTCTAGGTGACGCAGTCCTATGGCAAACACACACAGTGATATACTTTAAAACTTCTATTAAAGTAAGTGAAACTGACACCAATGTACTTGACCCAGATATTTTACTGAGGCTAATGGGCAAGTAATAAACAACAGTATAACAAGTTGCAGATCCCTGCAATAAACAGTAATAAAGATAAACAAACAGAGTAATCAGAATAATAAAGTATTGCTATGCAACTCTAGCGCTGCCCTTTTACAGCTACTTCCCCTCATGGGTAGACTAACACTCAGCAATGTCTACCTATGCAGTCAGGCCTGACTGATCTAAATGGAAGTTCAGTGAAACAATATTCGCTAGCAATCTTTCGGTGGTGCACTTGAAGAACAACGAATAGTAAAGATAAAGTATCTGTCTTTAAACAGCTCTCACCACCCGGACAAGTCCTACTCCGTTTCCTCCATCGATTCGTCTAGGAACAGGAATCCACCGACATCCAAGTCTTCAATCCTTCTGGTGTACTGCAGCAAGGAGGAGAAGATGTCTTTAAGGCTCTGCTAGGCTGGCAGAGGGGCTCTTCGGAAAAGTGCACAAGGCCCAGGCTTCAGGCCTTGTGCATACAGCAGTTCAGCACAGAGATCCTCTTGCTAGGAGAGGGGTGTCCAAAAGAGGCAGAACAAACTCCGCCTCCCCTTTATAAAGTCTGCCCCAGCAGTCTCTGTTCCGGAGCAATGTACCCTGGGTGCTGCAAGATGTACTGGGAGATGTAGTCTCTCTCCTCTGCTTTCACTTCCAGTCATGTCTCTTCTCTCCTTCCTCCCGACTCACCTCGAACTTCTTGTCTCTCTGCATTAAAGGGGAACACCCCGCTACACAAGTATACGGATGTTGTTCCGCCTGAGGCGGTTCTCAGTGTCTATCGCACGCTCTTGGAGCGCTTTCACTTGTAGCTGCAGGGCCCTGACCTTCCTGGAGTCCGCCCGGACTGTATCTTCCACCGTTGAGACCCTATCCTCCACCTCTGCGATGCGGGATCGAAACGTATCCATATCCTGGCGGATGAGGCCAACATCCACTGTCAAGAAGTCAATCTTCACTGTCAGGGCTTCTTTGCAGAATGTGATTGCCGCCAAGATCTCCGCTCCTGTGGGGGCCACCACCGCCTGCGTACTGGCCGCCATCGCAGCCGCGGAATGCTGTGCAAACGGGGCAGCCGCCGGCGGGGGGGTGCGCGAAGCCTTCAGGCCTGATTTTGAGTAGCGGGTCCTAGGGTGGCCCATCCGATGTTTAAGTAGAGTTGGAGGGGGACCGTGGGGAGCCTGTGGGCAAAGATCCCGGGACCGGGGAGCAGGATGAGGGCAGACTTAGTTCAGATGCACTGGGCCAGGGCAATGTGCGACTCCCCCCCCCCCTCTGTGATGCGTGACAGTCTATTCCCCCCCTCCGGGGATGCTGGCTCAAGGGAGGAAGAAGGTGGCCTGCTTACCATGTCTGGAGGATGAAGCTGGCGTCAGAGGCCACAAGATGGCGGGCGGCCGAGGGTGTGGGGAAGCAGGCGACAGGGGTCCTCTGGCAGCTTCTGATGGCACAGGTCAGGGCCTGAGACAGTCTGAACAGATGGCCCAGGATGTATCAGCCGCTCGTCCCTCCAATCGCGGCACCCGAGCGTGGATGAGGAGGCGTCGCAGGCCGCAAGATGGCGGCGGGCCGCGGGTGCGGGGGAGTAACTCACCGAGCTCCTCTGGCTGCTCACACACGCTCAGACCGATAAGCCCCCACGGATGGTCTAGGAGTCGGCTGTCGCTCCAATCGCGGCACCTGAGCGCGGAGGATGAGGAGGCCTCGTAGGCCGCAAGATGGCGGCGGCACTCAGCAGTATGGAGCCGGCCATGGGCCGAATTGCAGGAGAACAGGCTGGCCGGGAACAGCGATTCAGGTTGGGTTCGGTGCAGGGGGTGCTCAGGAACCAGGATGGGGGTTCTGGAGGCACACAGAGATTGCACAGGCTCAGGATGGCACAGGATAGACAACAGGATGAGAGGAGCTCCACTACAGCACGTCCTTCTCGGCTCACATCTGGACACCGCTTTGAGACTTTTGACTTTGGTGCTCGGGGTGATGATCTGTCCAAGAATGGTGGGTGGTGTCCATGAAGTCTTAGCTTTTGTCTTTCGGTTTGCGTGGAGGAGAAGAAGTTCTGTTTTGGATCCATTGAGTTTGAGGGAACTCTCAGTCATCCAATCATCGATCAGTGTGAGGCATTTTTGTAGTCCGTGATATTGGTCTTTTTTTCCGGTGATGCGAAAGTAGAGTTGAGTGTTGTCAGCATATGAGTGGTAGCACAGATCCTGTTTGCTGATGATTTTGAGGAGTGGGCGGAGGTAGATGGTGAAGAGCACAGGTGACGGGTGACCCTTGCGGGACTCTGCAAGAAATTGCACGAGTTTCAGAGGTGAAGGCTCCTAGTTTCACTGTCTGCTTCAATATGTCACAGTACATGTTGGCATTCATGGTTCCCTCAATGAACTGTAGCTCCCCAGTGCCGGCAGCACTCATGCAGCCCTAGACCATGACACCCCCACCACCATGCTTGACTGGAGGCAAGACACACTTGTCTTTGTTCTCCTCACTGGTTTCCACCACACACGCTTAACACCATATGAACCAAATAAGTTTATCTTGGTCTCATGAGACCACAGGACATGGTTTCAGTAATCCATGTCCTTAGTCTGCTTGTCTTCAGCAAACTGTGTGCGGGCTTTCTTGTGCATCATCTTTAGAAGAGGCTTCCTTCTGGGACGACAGTCATGCAGGCCAATTTGATGCAGTGTGCGAAGTATGGTCTGAGCACAGACAGGCTGACCTAGGGTTGCCACCTGTCTGGAATTCACCCGGACAGTTTGGGTTTGGAATCATGTGTCCGGGTTTCAAACTGCCTGAAACCCGGACACATTATTCAGACTGGACTATGGCCTCCCAGTAGGGTTTCTGGCTGCAGTTGTCTAAGCTGAGAGTGTCTCTTACACTCTCTTTCACACTGCCCAAAGCCAACAATAACAGTTCCGCCCACATACAGATGGGAGAGGAGAGAGGGCTCGATCTGCTCCTCTTCCTCCCGCCCCTACCCCTCTGTGTCTGCCCACACTCCAATCCCCAGGGCTGTGCCTCAGAAAAGGGAAGTGGGGGGCAGAAATTTGTAGTCCAGCAGCCTCAGATACATCTGGATGAGAGGTGCTGACTACCAAGGGGTGAGTGAGCTCATCATCCATCCCTGTCTGTGACTGAAGTCTCCCCCCTTCTCTCTCCTGCCTCTGAGTGAGTACACCAAGGTAAATCAGGGTTCTCAGAGCACCCCTTACATCAGAGTTCCCCCTTACATCAAAGTCCTCACTGTGTATCAGAGTACTCAGTGTTACCCCTTAAATCAGGGTTCCCAGAGCATCCCTTATGTTAGAGTCCCCAGAGTTCTCCCTTATATCAGAGTCTGCAGAGTCCCCCCTTACAGTGTAAGGCAACTCTGCAGATTCAGATGAAAAAGGGGAACTCTGCAGATTCAGATGTAAAAGGGGAACTCTGCAGATTCAGATGTAAAAGGGGAACTCTGCAGATTCAGATGTAAAAGGGGAACTCTGCAGATTCAGATGTAAAAGGGGAACTCTGCAGATTCAGATGTAAAGGGGAACTCTGCAGATTCAGATGTAAAGGGGAACTTTGCAGATTCAGATGTAAGAGGGGAAATCTGAGACTTTGATGTAAAGGGGGACTCTTGTGATTAACTTCATATGATTAGAAATGTTATTTAATTGCAAAATATATGTATAGTTCAAACTATAAAAAAAATTGCTGTGCGCCGCTAAAGTGTTCGGGTTTGACTTGAAGAAAAGGTGGCAACCCTAGGCTGACCCCCCCCCCCCCCTTCAACTTCTGCAGCAATGCTGGCAGCACTCTATTTCTTCTACAGTCAGGTCCATAAATATTGGGACATCGACACAATTCTAATCTTTTTGGCTCTATACACCACCACAATAGATTGGAAATGAAATAAACAAGATGTGCTTTAACTGCAGACTTTCAGCTTTAATTTGGGGGTATTTATATCCAAATCAGGTGAACGGTGTAGGAATTACAACAGTTTGTATATGTGCCTCCCACTTTTTAAGGGACCAAAAGTAATGGGACAGAGTAACAATCATCAATCAAACTTTCACTTTTTAATACTTGGTTGCAAATCCTTTGCAGTCAATTACAGCCTGAAGTGTGGAACACATGCTTGTTCTTGGGGCATTTTCCCTTCAGTTTTGTCTTCAGCAAGTGAAATGCATGCTCAATCGGATTCAGGTCAGGTGATTGACTTGGCCATTGCATAACATTCCACTTCTTTCCCTTAAAAAACTCTTTGGTTTCTTCCGCAGTATGCTTCGGGTCATTGTCCATCTGCACTGTGAAGCGCCGTCCAATGAGTTCTGAAGCATTTGGCTGAATATGAGCCAATAAGAATATTGCCCCACACACTTCAGAATTCATCCTGCTGCTTTTGTCAGCAGTCACATCATCAATAAATACAAGAGAACCAGTTCTATTGGCAGCCATACATGCCCACGCCATGACACTACCACCACCATGCTTCACAGATGAGGTGGTATGCTTTGGATCATGAGCCGTTTCTTTCCTTCTCCATACTCTTCTCTTCCCATCACTCTGGTACAAGTTGATCTTGGTCTCATCTGTCCATAGGATGTTGTTCCAGAACTGTGAAGGCTTTTTTAGATGTTGTTTGTCAAACTCTAATCTGGCCTTCCTGTTTTTGAGGCTCACCAATGGTTTACATCTTGTGGTGAACCCTCTGTATTCACTCTGGTGAAGTCTTCTCTTGATTGTTGACTTTAACACACATACAACTACCTCCTGGAGAGTGTTCTTCATCTGACACACATACACCTACCTCCTGGAGAGTGTTCTTCATCTGACACACATACACCTACCTCCTGGAGAGTGTTCTTGATCTGGCCAACTGTTGTGAAGGGTGTTTTCTTCACCAGGGAAAGAATTCTTCGGTCATCCACCACAGTTGTTTTCCGCGGTCTTCCGGGTCTTTTGGTGTTGCTGAGCTCACCGGTGCGTTCTTTCTTTTTAAGGATGTTCCAAACAGTTGATTTGGCCACACCTAATGTTTTTGCTATCTCTCTGATGGGTTTGTTTTGTTTTTTCAGCCTAATGATGGCTTGCTTCACCGATAGTGACAGCTCTTTGGATCTCATATTGACAGTTGACAACAACAGATTCCAAATGCAAATAGCACAATTGAAATGAACTCTGGACCTTTTATCTGCTCCTTGTAAATGGGATAATGAGGGAATAACACACACCTGGCCATGGAACAGCTGAGCAGCCAATTGTCCCATTACTTTTGGTCCCTTAAAAAGTGGGAGGCACATATACAAACTGTGGTAATTCCTACACCGTTCACCTGATTTGGATGTAAATACCCTCAAATTAAAGCTGAAAGTCTGCAGTTAAAACACATCTTGTTCGTTTCATTTCAAATCCATTGTGGTGGTGTATAGAGCCAAAAAGATTAGAATTCTGTTGATGTCCCAATATTTATGGACCAGACTGTATTTCCCAAAGACAACCTCTGGATATGACGCTGAGCACGTGCACTCAACTTCTTTTGTGGACCATGGCGAGGCCTGTTCTGAGTGGAACCTGTCCTGTTAAACCGCTGTATGGTCTTGGCCACCGTGCTGCAGCTCAGTTTCAGGGTCTTGGCAGCCTTCTTATAGCCTAGGCCATCTTTATGTAGAGCAATAATTCTTTTTTTTTCAGATCCTCAGAGAGTTCTTTGCCATGAAGTGCCATGTTGAACTTCCAGTGACCAGTATGAGAGAGTGAGAGCGATAACACCAAAATTAACCCACCTGCTCCCCATTCACACCTGAGACCTTGTAACATCAATGAGTCACATGACACCGGGGAGATAAATTGGCTAATTGGGCCCAATTTGGACATTTTTACTTTGGGGTGTACTCACTTTTGTTGCCAGCGGTTTAGACATTAATGGCTATTAATGGGAGTTATTTTGAGGGGACAGCAAAATTACACTGTTATACAAGCTGTACACTCACTACTTTACATTTTAGAAAAGTGTAATTTCTTCAGTGTTGTCACATGAAAAGTCATTAATGCATAAATCCAAAAAGTTCTCTCTATACCCCCCCACACACACACTTTTCCTGCAGACACCAATATCAACCGGGTCAGAGATTCGGGGGAAGGCCCTTATTCAACATGGGGACATTGGCCCCTGGCAAGGCACCCTCCCATTTGTTGAGAACATGTGGCCTGGTATGGTTTGGGGGCTCGCTGCCTCAACCTTTAGGCCTCTTGTACACTGCAGCTTAAAAAAGCTCAATTTTTCTTTTGTTACTGAGCTAAAATAAAGCCCATTAATTGTAATGTGCCTATGCACACAGACGCGTAAATAAGCGCCGTGCATTGTTCAGTAAAAAAAAAGGGAAAAATCTGCATTTTTGGTCAGTAATTAACGCCTCATGCGCGTGAGTGCTCACAAATGTCCATTTGCATTTTGTGCAGAATGAGAACGCGAGAATAAAATTGCACGGAAAATACGCAAGAGTGGGCGAAAATTTGCAAAGCGCATAAATGCACGTGAATACGCGAAAATACGTACCAAAAAAACACCTGGAAAAAGTAGACGCTCAAACAGGAGTATTATGTGAAAGAGGCCTTACCGGGAGGCCAGGCTCCATTGGCAAATAAGCGTCTAGTATGGAATTTGGGGGGACCACACACATAAAAATCATTTGTCAGTAGGCAAACGTACAAAATCAGCAGGGGATCAAATACTTTTTTTCCCCTCACTGTATATCTGGTACCCCCCCCCCCCCCCCCCCAGGTCAGAGACTGCTGTTCCAGGCTGCCTCTCACAAAAGATCACTCTAATCTTTGTTTGTTTTTTCATCTAAAAGTTTTGATTACCTGTTTTTGTGCCTGCTTCCTGATTCCCTTACCGAAGATGGCGGTGGCAGCACCCGAGAGCCGAGGGAGAGATCGGCTTTGGGTGCCGACATTGCGGGCGCCCAGGACAAGCAAGTGTCCATATATTAAAAGTCAGCAGCTGCTGACTCTTAATATTTTTTTTTTCCGACGGAACTCCGCTGCTTTTCACACTGGAGCGGGCAGGCGTTGACGGTAAAACGCTGCTAGTTTTAGCGGCGCTTTACCATCATTTTAGTGGCGCTATTTGGCTGCTAGCGCGGCGCTTATAACCCAGCTAGCGGCCGATGAAGAGGTTTAATGTGCCCGTGTAGCACCGCTGCAGAAGCGCTTTACAGGCGCTTCGGCAGCAGTGCCCATTCATTTTAATGGGCAGGAGTGGTGGAGGAGCGGTAATACACCGCTCCAAAGATGCTGCATGCAGGACTTTTTTTTAACGTCCTGCCAGCGCACTGCCTCAGTGTGAAAGCACTCGGGCTTTCACACTGAGACTGCAGGGGAGCGGTTTTGCAGCCACTTTTACAGGTGCTATTTTTAGCCCAAAAGTGCCTGAAAAACACCCGAGTGTGAAAGAGGTCCAACTGTTGGGCCACTTTCACACTGAGGCGCTTGAAAAACTGCCAGTAAAACACTGAGCGCTTCTGAAGCGCTTTTCAGGCGCTTTTGAAGCGCTTTCAATTCATTTCAATGGAGAGGGACGTTTTTTCAGCGCACTGCCCCAGTGTGAAAGCATTCATTGATTTTAATGGAAATACGTTTTCAGGCGCTTTTTTTAGCGTGAGAGCGCCTGAAAAGCGCCTCAGTGTGAAAGTGGTCTTAGATTTTATGAGATGAAGGGGGAAAAAAAGAAAAAAAAAAACATATCGGGCCAAAAAAAATAAAATCGGCATCATATATCGGCCATCGCGATTTCTAAATATCGGCATTGGCCAGAGAAAAACCCATATCGGTCGACCTCTAATCCTGACTGTCCCAGGCTCTGGTGTGGATTGCTAACTTTTCCGTCAAGGAAATCATTAAGCTATTCTGCAGCATTATTGAACACTATTGGAGCTAGAACAGCCGCTGGGTTGATTGATGAATACTTTGTCATTTGGGGAAGAGACAACTTTCTAAAGAGCATAATGCATGAGAAGGTATTAAAAGAATGGAACAGGATGCTATGTGCAACACAGACAGTTTTTCCTTCAGACACTGACAGATGAGGCTCGTTCCCTACCTTCACATAGCTTAGTAATAGAGGTAATGGTCTTAAGCCTGCTGAGTGTTGTAGTACCACAGATCAGAGCCAGTTATAGTGCCGTAAAAAGTTCAACGATCTGGTAGATGGACAAAAGAATCAGGATTGGCTGAACTGGTGGTTGGAAAAATTGCCACTCAGCATATCACAAGCTGGTCAGACCTGCTGCAGAGCTGACTATAATTCTTCCATCTGCCAGATCAAAAAAAAACTTCCCAACCACTGACTGGCAGTGACAGATAGATTGGGCAGGAAGGTCCTCACTCTACATTGCTGCTGGGCAGTTGCCAGATTACGACATGTATCACTCGCCATCATCTCACCGTTCTATTTTTGCCAACCCGGGCTTCAGCATGCTCAATGAATAACACATGGAAGAACTTGAAACAGGCCGCACAGTCACATCTACAGTGCCTTGAAAAAGTATTCATACCCTTGAAAACCAACCAAAAACCTAAATGTATTTTATATGCTAGACCAACACAAAGTGGCACATAATTGTGAAGTGGAAACAAAATAAATGTTTTTTCAATTTTTTTTACAAATACATATCTGAAAAGTGTGGCATACATTTGTAATCAGCCCCCTTTACTCTGATACCCCCTAACAGGGCCGCTGATAGGCCAGTACAACTGACCCTGTTTTACCGGGCCCGGCCAGCAGGGGGGCCCGGGCAATCTGAACAGCCGGAATTGATGCAGAATAAAAAATTAAAAAAATATTCCTCCAGCCAGCACCCCATGACCCATCACCAAGCGATCCAAGCACAGCACCCCACCTTTTATTTATTTTTTCTGCTCCTTTTTACTGATGTTCTTGTGTGTGGGACTCAGACAGGACTACTTCTTCTGTTTCGGGCGCATGTCTCTTACGCACCCGCTCCTCATGCTGGCTCAAGTCCCGGCCTGCATATTGTCCTTCCTGGCGGAGTGATTACTCTCCCTCCGCTCATGGTGCTCTGCTCCACTCGGCATGAGACAGAGAGGCAAACGGCGGCGGCGGAGGCGGCAGCAGCAGCAGCAGCAGAAGACACACTCCAGGCAGCAGCAGGAGAGAGGAAGTGGCTCGTGGGGCCCAGCTAACACAGGTGCATGCTTGCTTGGGGGGGGGGGGGGGCTGATTCAAGATCTACTTTCACTGTATCTGTCTGCAGCAGCATCTATACATTATGGCATTGGCGACATGAGTGGCATTGTATGCAGCACATGATGGCATTGGCAGCATGGGTGGCACTGGCTCTGCAGGCAGCACATGTGTTATAAAGCATGTGCTGCCTGCAGAGCCAGTTCCACCCATACCGCCAATGCCATCATGTGCTGCAGACAATGCCACTCATGCCGCCGCTGCCATAATGTGCTGCAGACAATGCCACTTATGCCATAATGTGCTGCAGACAATGCCATAACACATGTGCTGCCAGCACAGACAGTGCCACCCATGCTGCCAATGGCATTGGTGGCACTGTCAGCAGCACATTGGCAAGTCCTGCTGTCAAGTCGCTGATCGCCACCATTAATAGTAAAAATAAATAAAAAACAAATACATCCCACGATAAAAAAAACAACTTTTTTTTTTGGTTATAGCGCTAAAAGTAAAAAGGCGGTGTCTGGGGAGGGGCCAGGGGCAGGGCTGAGGGATGGACCAGGGGCATGACCATGGATGGGGCCCCGTCAATTAGGCTGTATGGGGCCCCATGATTTCTATTAGCGGCCCTGCCCCTAACTAAAATCTAGTGGAACAAATTGCTATCAGGAGTCACCTAAATAGTAAATATAGTCCACCTGTGTGTAATTTAATCTAAGTATAAATACAGCTGTTCTGTGAAGCCCTCAGAGGGTTGTTAGAGAACCTTTGTGAACAAACCGCATCACGAAGGCCAAGGAACACACCAGACAGGTCAGGGGTGAAGTTTAAAGCAGGGTTAGGTTATAAAAAAATATTCCAAGCTATGAACATCTCATGGACACTGTTCAATCCATCTCCTGAAAATGGAGAGTATGGCGCAATTGCAAACCTACCAAGACATGGCCGTCCACCTAAACTGACAGGCCGGGCAAGGAGAGCATTCATCAGAGAAGCAGCCAAGAGGCCCATGGTATTAGTCGTGCACTTCACAAATCTGGCCTTTATAGAAGAGTGACAATAAGAAAGCCATTGTTGAAAGAAAGCCATAAGAAATCCTGTTTGCAGTTTGCAAGAAACCATGTGGGGGACACAGCAAACATGTGGAAGAAGGTGCTCTGGTCAGATGAGACCAAAATCGAACTTTTTGGCCTAGAAGCAAAAAACACTATGATGTACGTTTAATATACCGTGATATTTCACTGCTGCTGAGTTCACGGTTCTTCTCAGAGATATCTGTTCTCCCCCTTGTGGCAGTTTAATATACAGTGTAGATCACTTCTCCCACTGTGAATAGAAGTGATCTACAAATGCTTTGAGAATCCCGGCTTCTGTAGCTGTAATCTCGCGATACCTCGGGAGATTTCAGTATCAGATCCCCAAAGTGAAACATGACGCACTCCACTTACACTGCACATATTAACTTAATAATAAAGTTATAATCCCCCTACCCAATAAACAGACACCCCATAACTGCAAAACATTATAATGATTAATACATAAGCATAAAACATGTGCATATTTATGTGAATGGTGTATTCTGAAATGATTGTACTGTATTTGTCATGCAGATATGCACCATTCATATAAAAACAATATATATATATTAAATAGTTCAAAATAATATAAAAAAAGCACAACAATAAAAATATAAAATTAATAAATAAATATTATATATATATATATATATATAAATTTAATTAAATCATTTTAAATAAAGAGAAACCCCTGTATAATAAAATTAGAATAGTCCATGAGCTGAACCAAATGTTAGGTTTAAAATAAATAAAAAATAATTAAAAGACTTAAATAAAATATAGGCTTTGATAGGCTTTCTGATTACAGCCCTCTGGCTGTAATCGGCTTCCAAATAGCTGACCAAGGAACGCACGGGGGGTGCGTTCCTTGGTCATCACTGACACGCATCTCAGCCAATCAGGTTCACCGGATCTGGTCACCTGATTGGCTGAAGCGACATCGAGGGCGGGACTTGGGAGAAGACATCGAGGGAGGATGGCTGACCAGAGAAAGGTAAGTGCTGGGGGGAAGCAATCTGGCGTTTTTTGAGGGAGCAAACTGGCGGCAATTGATGGGCACGGTGGTGACAATTGATGGGCACGGTGGCGACAATTGATGGGCACGGTGGCGACAATTGATGTTTTTTTGTTTGTTTGTTTGTTTGCGCCCCCCCCCCCCAAAAATCTTGAGCACCAGCCGCCACTGGGTACAATCCCGTAAAAGTTAAGTTAAACTATTAAGCATTTGAGGGTATAAGATAGGAAGCAAGATGGAGGGTCAGAAAAAAAAGATTTGCAAAATTTTCTTACACACAAAATATGGCGCGCAGAGCGTCGTGGTGAACAGTGGACATGTCTTAAATTACGCTAAATATTGACTTAAAGGGGGTGTTGTTAAAGAGAGTCTGAGATGACTTGTATAGTACAGAATGTGGTAATGTTAAATAGGGAGTGCAGAGTGTATGGTGGTGAGTAATATGTAAAGGAGAGGAGTGCGGAGTGTATGGAGGTGGGTAATATGTACAGGCGGGGGGGGGGTAATATGTACAGGAGAGGCGTGCGGAATGTATGGCGGGGGGTAATATGTACAGGAGAGGAGTGCATGGCGGTGGGGTAAAATGTACAGGAGAGGAGTGTATGGCGGGGGGGGGGGGAAATGTACAGGAGAGGAGTGTATGGCGGTGGGTAGTATGTACAGGAGTGTGAAGTGTATGGCGGGGGGTAATATGTACAGGAGAGGAGTGTGGAGTGTATGGCGGTGGGTAGTATGTACAGGAGGAGTGTGGAGTGTATGACGGTGGGTAGTATGTACAGGAGAGGAGTGTATGGCAGGGGGGGGGGGGAAATGTACAGGAGAGGAGTGTATGGCGGTGGGTAGTATGTACAGGAGGAGTGTGGAGTGTATGGCGGTGGGTAGTATGTACAGGAGAAGAGTGTGGAGTGTATGGTGGGGGGTAGTATGTACAGGAGAGGAGTGTGGAGTGTATGGCGGGGGGGGGGTAAAATGTACAGGAGAGGAGTGTATGGCGGTGGGTAGTATGTACAGGAGGAGTGTGAAGTGTATGGTGGGGGGGGGGGGGTAATATGTACAGGAGAGGAGTGTATGGCGGTGGGAAGTATGTACAGGAGGAGTGTGAAGTGTATAGCGGGGGGTAATATGTACAGGAGAGGAGTGCGGAGTGTATGGCGGGGGGGTAATATGTACAGGAGAGGAGTGCGGAATGTATGGCGGGGGGGGTAATATGTACAGGAAAGGAGTGCGGAATGTATGGCGGGGGGGTAATATGTACAGAAGAGGAGTGCGGAATGTATGGTGGTGAGTAATATGTAAAGGGAGAGGAGTGTGGAGTGTATGGAGGTGGGTAATATGTACAGGCGGGGTAATATGTACAGGAGAGGAGTGCGGAGTGTATGGCGGGGGGGTAATATGTACAGGAGAGGAGTGCGGAATGTATGGCGGGGGGGTAATATGTACAAGAGAGGAGTGCGGAATGTATGGCGGGGGGTAATATGTACAGGAGAGGAGTGCAGAGTGTATGGCGGTGGAGTAAAATGTACAGGAGAGGAGTGCAGAGTGTATGGCGGTGGGGTAAAATGTACAGGAGAGGAGTGTGGAGTGTATGGCGGTGGGGTAATATGTACAGGAGAGGAGTGCGGAGTGTATGGCGGTGGGGTAATATGTACAGGAGAGGAGTGTGGAGTGTATGGAGGTGGGTAATATGTACAGGCGGGGGGGGTGCGGAGTGTATGGCGGGGGGGTAATATGTACAGGAGAGGAGTGCGGAGTGTATGGTGGTGGGGTAAAATGTACAGGAGAGGAGTGCAGAGTGTATGGCGGTGGGGTAAAATGTACAGGAGAGG
Source organism: Rana muscosa (assembly GCA_029206835.1). NCBI lineage: Eukaryota > Metazoa > Chordata > Amphibia > Anura > Ranidae > Rana > Rana muscosa. Next base: position 216,387,456 of record CM055126.1, read on the forward strand.
AGTGCGGAGTGTATGGTGGGGGTAGTTAGTGGAGAGGGGAGGAAGAGGTGTGCAATACCACCTCCTGATAGTCTGTCAGCCACTGCTATATCACCTTGGTGGTGGGGCACTCCGAAGGATGTAAGGGGGCACCCTGGAGGTTGTAAGGGCTGATGTAAGGGGGCACTCTGGAGGCACACAGATAGTACCTCCAGAGTGCCCCCTACAGAGAGTCCTGAGGAGTGATGGCCATTAATCCATGCCAGGTGAATGTTAGGAAAAGCAGAGCACACCACCTACCTCATGGCTGCCCTATTCCAGTCCTGCTTGCTCTTTCCCTGCCACAGCCCTGACATAAGCCCGGTCCAACCTGTGGTGTATGTCTCCATGTTAGGTTTTTAGGTATGTATGTGTACAGTATATATGGCGTTTTTCACACAGGCGTACTAACATATACACTTATGCAAACGCAGTGTTTACTGGACTCATCTGATGCTCTTAATTTTACAGCCATGCATGTACACATCACCTTGCATTATCAGCGATGCATCATCTGCGCAGCAGTCAAAATCACAGCATCGGTTGTACTTTTGTAGCCACAACACTGCCTTTGCACGGTTGTACAATGTAATACACAAATGAGAAGGACTCGAAGGGGAGAGAAAATTATATATATATATATATATATATATATATATATATATATATATATATATACACACACACACACACACACACACACACACACATACATATATATACACATATATACACACACACACCATATATACAAAAAAATTATATATAAAATATATATATCTGTGTGTAATTGTATAGTTAATGTAATTCTAACCTGCGGTTGATGTATTTTTAACTGCAGTAGAGAAAGATTTCACTTTCACTTTTGACCATGCAGGCAGATGGGTGAAGGAAGAAGCTATTCAGTGGCCGAGATCTCCTCTTTCTTCCTGCTATCTCCACCTCTGGGCTGGAGAAGCAAGAAAGGAGAACTTGAAAGAGAAGCACAGTGAAGTGGCATCACTGGATATTAAATGGGCCGCTTCTGTTGCAGTGAATGCAGCCGTTCTGTGTACTGAGATGAGAGGGGAATAGTTCTCCAGTACTCATCTCAGTATATTAAAACGGCAATGCTCTGAGATAAGCGGTGATCATCATGATCTCCGCTTATCATGGTTTATTAAAACGGACACCTATGTGTGGTGGAAAACTAACACTGCACATCACCCTGAACACACCATCCCCAATGTGAAACATGGTGGTGGCATGTTGTGGGGATGCTTTTCTTCAGCAGGGACAGGGAAGCTGGTCAGTCGATAGGAAGATAGATGGAGTGAAATAAAGGGAAATCTTAGAAGAAAACATGGAGTCTGAAAGACTGGGGCGGAGGTTCACCTTCCAGCAGGACAACGACCCTAAACATACAGCCAGAGCTACAATGAAATGGTTTAGACCAAAGCATATTCATGTGTTAGAATGGCCCAGTCAAAGTCCAGACCTAAATCCAATTGAGAATCTGTGGCAAGACTTTAAATTGCTGTTCAGTCGCTCTCCATCCAATCTGACAGAGCTTGAGCTATTTTGCAAAGAAGAATGGGCAAAAATGTCACTCTTTAGATGTGCAAAAGCTGGTAGAGACCTCCCTAAAAAGACTTGCAGCTGTAATTCCAGTGAAAGGCGGTTCTACAAAGTATATACTCAGGGGGGGGGCACTATACATATGCACCCCACACTTTCACATATTTGTAAAACAAAATTAAAAACCATTTATCATTTTTCTTCCACTTCACAATTATGTGCCACTTTGTGTTGGTCCATCACATAAAATCCATTTACGTTTTTGGTTGTAAAATGACAAATTGTGGAAAATTTCAAGGGGTATGAATACTTTTTCAGGGCAATGTATAGAGAGATCAGATTGTAATCTACCAAGCACACAATTCTCTAGGAATCACATGCTGTCAGGAAACACAACACAATTTTCATCCTTTAATAAAATCCATGAAAAGACCACCGCCAACTCCGCTGCCAGAAGGGACCGATTGGTGTCCAACCATCCGATAATATTCATCTGAGGATGCAAATTGTACAACTTGTGTGCTGCTATATGGATAAACCAGACTCAAGCCTCTCCTCTATTACTGTGTGCTGTGTAAAGGGGGTATGTTCATTCCCTCCAATCAGCTCACTGAATTCTGCAGAGTGCAACTTCAGCTCTCTGCACACTTTTTTTTGACAGCACAGACAAGCTTTAAATTCTGGACTTTGAATAAATGTAGAGTAGAGAAGATTGCAGACAAACAGGAACAATTTACATAGTAGGATTTGTCTCATCTCTGTATCACCTGAGGCCAATCACTTCACCGGGTATATGGAAGGGTCTACAACCACTTTAAGGGGCATTTAAAGCAGAACTAAACCCATGAATTGACCTTTCCCAAAAGAACCACACGCACCCCTCTTCTGATCACAGGTCGGGCACACGCACCCCTCTTCTGATCACAGGTCGGGCACACCAAAGGCCACTGATAAGGGGGAATACCTCCGGGCCTCCTGTAGGGGGCCCAGCCAGATGGCAGCTTCATTAATAAAGAATATACACATACCGTAATAAATAATCTTCCCCCAAGGCTCCCGAATGGTAAATCACATTCGCTGTCCCGGGTGGGCCCCATTTGCCAATGGTAAAAAAAAAGGCTGGCAGCCATCATAATCAGTGCAGCCAGCTGTCGCAAAGCAGAGGTCAATCTCACCTCTTCATTGCACAGTCAGCACACAGAGGGATCTTCTGCTGAGAAGTCTCAGAAAAAGTACAGGGAGATCATACACACACACACTTCCCCCATTCAATGCCCTGCTGTTGCCCATATGAATTATACAGCAGCCACATGTGATCATCATGATAGTCACAGTACAGGTGCTTTGAGCCACAGCACCTGTACTGTGTGATTATGATGATCATGGCTGGATCTAGGGGGGTGCTGGGGTAGGCTATGCCCCCCAGATTTCAGTTGTGCCGCCCCCCCCAAAGTCAACAGCCTACCTCCACCCCAGGACTCTGTGGATAGCTGCTAAAACTCTTTTGCTGGGGCAGTGGATAGAGGCAGGGGGTGCATTAGGAGCTTCAGCAGCTCCCTGCAAAATGCACAAAATAAAGTGTTGAATTGAAGTAAACCTTGTCACCTGATCACAGAACTGTCACTGCAAACAGTCTTGTGTACTACCAGGCAGACTGTCAGCCCATGCAATGATCATTCATGTGCCGAACCTGTCAGCAGAGTGGAGAGGCAGTAAGTTCTGTGCCGTGAAAGTTCTGTTATCAAGTGAGACAGTTTACTTTGATATAACCCTTTACTTCTGTGCATTTGTTTGCTTGGCTACTCTTAGGCTGACCATACATTAAAGCAAGCCATAGATGGATCGAATCTCGGCTGGTTCAGCAGGGACTGTCTGAGATTCGATCCATTAACGGGCAAAGTTGGTTGTACCCAAGTCAATCCATCAACCAACTTGGGTACAAATAGCCCCTCTGATTTTTTTTTTTTAACACGCAATTAATGCCAGCAGCCATCATCGTGTGCTGCGGCAGGGAGGGATCACCTTCCAACGGAACACAATAGCTCAGAGGGAGGGATTCCCCCCATCCACAATAAATATGATGGAGATATCCAGCAATCTGTGTCTTGCCAAGGCAATTTTATTTCCTTCAACCACAGTTTGAAGGAAAGAATATCGTTTGACTCCCTCATCACATTCAGTGTTGATGGGGGAAACCCTCCCGCTGCACTACTTTATTTTGACATAGGGAGGTTTCCCTGCCATCAGAATACAATTACTGCTGACAGTATTTGTGCAAAGAAAAAAAAAACTACAGGCTGGTTGTACTGAAGTTGAATTTTAGCTCAACTTCAGAACAACCAGCCTGCCCAAATATGGATTAAAGTTTGCCCAGTTCAGCAGGAAACAGACAAATTTCAATCCACCAATGGGCGGCTTTAGAAGCGCCCCTTCCTTTTATCTTTCACTCTTGTTGCCTATAATTCAAGAGGGGCTCTTGTGACCCTGATGTAAGGAGGAGAGGGGACTTGGTGTAACTAGGGAAACTCTGGACTCTTCTTTAAAGAAGTGACTCTAGGGACAGTGATTTAAAAAAAAGGCTCCGATGTAAGGGAAGGTGACTCTGGGAACCCCTTTAGTGGAATGACTGTGGGGATCCTGATGCAATGTGGGTTGGTTTTGGGAACCCTGATGTAAGGAAAGGGGGCTCTGGGGACACTGAGGTGAGGCTGGAGAACCCCGGGAATCCTGATGTAAAGGGGGTGGACACTAAGGATCATAGAAAGACAGCAAAAATGCATCCTAAGGCTGCATTCACTCCGGCAATTCCTCTTGCGGTTCTCAGCGGGTAGGTGCAGCCACCAGTCCCGTTCACTATAATGACAAGTCTCGGCGGTCTGCATTTTGTTTCGAGGCGGGATCAGGGGAGGGGCCACAATGATTTCTAACAGAGGCCCTACACACAGCCCTCTGATCACAGGCTAGGTATGCATCCATACATCTCTTCTAGTCACAGGTTGAGGGCACACATCTCCGCCGATCCCAGGCCGGGCGCACACTTCCCCCGATCACAGGATGGCACGCACACACTCCTCTGATCACAGGCCGGGCGCACACACTCCTCTGATTATAGGCCTGAAGTGCGGGCAAACATACGCACACTCCTCCGATCACACGCCTGGCACGCACATCACTCTGATCACAGGCCGGGCACACACATCCCTCTGATCACAGGCCAGGCGCGCGCACACACTCCTCCGATAACAGGCCAGGCACGAGCACCCTCCCCATCACAGGCTGGGTGCACGCACACTTCTCTGATCACATGCCTGGAGCGCGTACACACATACGCACACTCCTCTGATCACAGGCCAGGCGCGCGCGCACACCTCTTCTGATCACGTCCAAACAAACTGGCAGAACACAAATTTCACCCACAAGTCCTCTTTAATGTGAAAAACACAAATCCCAAATATACAGCTGAAAGAGCGCAAAGCCTGCAAACGGCGGTGCGCTGAAGACGGGGGCTGGGCGTACAGTCTGTTGGTGCTGTAGCAGGTGGTACAGGGCGGCGGGAAGGAGAGGTCACCAGATAAACTTCGACAGACAAATATTTCCTGTGGCTGTAGCTGCTGGAAGATCGCCACACAGTCCGGCAATGATTTGCTGGCAGATTAACTCCCGAAAGGAGGACAAAAAGGGGGTGGGAGGGATATAAAGGACTGACTTGCCCCCTCACTCAATGAGTTTCTTTGCTTTAAAAAAGCGACGCAGGTAGAAAACTTGCCACGTTGCCAATCCCATCAGACAACACATGGAGAAGATACTGAAATAGAGAACTCGCACATTGGTCGACTCTGCAAGAGAAAAGAAAGTCCATCAACTTGGGGCAAGAGGATGACGGGAAAGTAGAATTTGAGGAGGATAACGGGAAGTCAGTTGATAAAAAGAACACAGGGAACATAGAGGAAACGGAGGAGAGCAGGGTGAGCAAGGAAATACAAAAAAGAGAAAGAACAGAATAAAGAGTGTCTCACCATTTGTGTCCCTCATCTCCTCTTCCCTCTTCTTCATGTAGGCAAAGTCATTAACAATGGATTCAGAAAGATCCTCCAGACGGCGCAGCTCCACCTCAAGTGGTTTCAGCTTCTCCACCTTTGCAATCTAAACAAGGATACCAAAATCCACCATTAACATCATTAATGCCTTGTTCATATTCAGTGACACAAGGCTGGACCAGCTTCCTCCTCACCCCCACTACGACCCTACACAAGGCTGGACACAAGCTCCCACCCCTCACATCCTCCATGACCCAATGAAAGGCTAGACACGGGTCCCTTATCACCCCCACTATGACACTACACAATGCTGCAGCTCCCTCCTCACCTCTGCCATGGCAAAACACAAGGCTGGACATAGCATCTTCCTCACCCTAGCAGGAGTCTACACAAAGCTGGATTGCAGCTCCCCTCACTCCCACCATAAATGGGTACAAGGCGGAACACAGCTCCCTCATCAAATCCTCCATGACCCAAGGAAAGGTTGGACACAGATCCCCCATACAAGGCTGGACACAACTCCTTCCTCAAATCCTCCATAACCCAACAAAAGGCTGGACCCAGATCCCTCATTACCCCCACTATGACCCTACACAAGGCTGGATACACAGCTCCCTCATTACCCCATGACCCAACAAAAGGTTGGACACAGATCCCTCATTACCCCCTACACACGGCTGGACACAGATCCCTCATTACCCCCACTCTAACCTTACACAAGGTTGGACCCAAATCCCTCATCATCCCCACTATGATCCTACACAAGGCTGGCCACAGCTCCCTACTTAAATCCCCCCATGACCCAACTAAAGGTTAGACCCAGATACCTCATTACCACTACTATGACCCTACACAAGACAGGACAGCCTCCTTCACCCTCGCCAGGACCCTACACACGTCAAGACACATGATACTGCTCACCCCCACCATGACCCAAAAGAGGCTGGGGACACAGCTCCCTCCTACAGAGCAGACCTTTACCTATATCACAGCTCACCTCCTCATAGTTCTTGGCCTCCACGCCGTGCTTCATATTGAGAACAATCATCTGATCCGGGACACGTCCAGAGCCTGAGAACATGGAACAGGTCAGAATCTGACATTCAAGAACAGCCCAAATAAAGCATATAATACAGGATGGCACAAACCTGCAGGGTGTTTGCTCTCAAAGCAGACTTCGAACATGTCATACTCCTCCGTAGTGAAGGCAAATTTCCCCTTGGATGCATCTTCTTTGGAGTAGAGGATGTGCTGAGCAGAGTCCGTGATCTAAAATGAGATGTTCTGGTTGGTCAGCACACAATCAGGTCTTTCCACACACACCGCAGCTGAGGGACACAACTAATACACTGAATGTCTGGAGGATGGTCAGACGGGGGCAAAGAATGGACAATTTCATTATACTAACCCCTCCTCCCCCTCCAGCGTCTGGTGACAATGTGCTTTACCATGGAAGAAAAGCACAGCTGCAGAATTATAAGTCAGTGGATGGGGGAGGGCTGATTAGGGTCAGCACTGCTCTCAGGTACGAATATCTTGGCTGTCCAAAACAAATGACAGATTCCCAGGTATCATCCCTCCCCCACCTGGAATAACTTGTCTGACACCTTCCCATGTGGCGGCACATAAGCCGTGATCAGACATGTTGGATATAAAGCACATGCCAAGTTTCCTTTATTCAGAGTGTGCCATATTAGAAATACTGTCGGGGGAGGAGGGGTTGGAGAATGGAGGGACCTATACACGCCACTTCCACCATACAGCAGCCCAAGGTGTTCAGACCAACATATGGGGAAGGGGAAGTGGCAGAGTAATGTGCCCGGGAGAATACCAAGCTGCTGAATGCTGTGCATGGGTGGGGAGATCCTACTCTGAAGCCTCGTACACACGGGCAGGAATCCCGTCGGAAAAAAAAAGTCAGTTTTCTCGACTGGATTCCTGGCAAGCTTGTCTTGCCAAGCCCTGTGTACACACGCGCCGTTCTTTTGAATGGCGAGAATGCGGTGACGTCATTGACTACGACGAGCCGGTGCTCGTCACATTCGATGCTGTCGCCATCTTGCTACACCCCTACACTACCCTTGTATGCTACCGCGCATGCGTCAAACTCTCATCGAGCATGCGCGGGTTTCCCTGGACAGGTAAGCATACAGACGACCGGGTTTCTCGGCAGGAAACACTCTGCCGAGAATCCCGACGAGAAAAAGAGAGAGCAGGTTATCTATTTTTCTCGTCGAGACTCCAGGCAGTTTTCCTGACGAGAAATCATACACACGACCGGTTTTCTCAGCAAAAAGCTCTCCCAGCAGTTTTCTTGCCGAGAAAACTGGTCGTGTGTACGAGGCTTTAGACCCCTTTCACAATGGGGCGCTTTTCAGGCGTTTTATCGCTAAAAATAGCACCTGAAAAGCGCCTCTTGTGCCACCATAGTGTGAACTCCCGAGTGATTTCACACCGGGGCGGTGCACTTGCGGGACGGGAAAAAAGCATTTTTTGTGGCGGTTTATACATCGCTACCAAACCAGCCTGCCCATTGAAATGAATGAGCAGCACTGTCAAAGCTTCGGCCCGGGGCACTTAACCCCTTTACCGCGGGGCAGTTTAGGCGTTAAAGGGGTCTTACACTATATGGCCAAACCATCAAACCTATAGGCACCCATCCTATGGGGATGCTGCTTTGTCTCTCATAGCAAGCAATACAAGCTACATACTTGGTACCACCCCCCCCCCCCCATACACATACTTGGTATCTGTCGACCTCTCTACGCAAATATGGTATTCTTTCGCACTCCCAAACTTGGTATCTCCCCCCCCCCATATGCAAACTTGTCATTTCCTGTCCCCTAAACTTGGTATATTATCCCTGCATACACACTAGGTATCTCATGACCCCTTATACAAACACTTGGCATTTCCCCACCTTCCATATAATTCCTACCTCATGCAAACTTGGTATATCCCCCCTCCCGACCACAAAGTTGGTATTCCCCCCATGCACAAACTTGGTATTCCCCCCCCCCCATAGACACTTTGCATCTCCCTAAAACAAAACACTTAGCATCTCCCCTCCTTCCATTCAATATAATTCCCCCCCCCACATCACCTTCAAACCCTAGTGGACCCGCTTCCCTACCTCACACAAGCTTGGCACCCCCCAACCACTAAGTTGGTATACCTCCATCTGCAAACTTGGTATCTTCTCCCCCCCATGCACACTTGGCATCTCCCTAATACAATATAATCACCCCACCTTCCATACACTTGATATAATTCTTCACCCCCCACCTTCAAACCCTCATGTGGGCCTGCTCCTTCCCCCCAAATACGCTAAGTTGGCACCCCCCCCCCAATATACGCCAAGTTGGCATCTCCCCGTCTCCGGTGCACAAACTTCGTAACCCCCGGTATGCAAGCTTGGTATCTATCCACCCTGTATGCAAAAGTAAAATATTCCCCCCTCTCCCTCCCACGCAAACTCAGATATGCAAAATCTCCCCCCCATACACACTTGGCATCTCATGACCCCTAATACAAACACTTGGCATCTCCCCACCTTACACACAGACTTGGTATCTTCCCACCTTACACACACACACACACACACACTTGGTATCTCCCCACCTTCCATACATTTGATATACCCCCCTCCCCAAAATCTTACTTTCTTCCACAAGCAAACTTGGTATCCCCCTGCACACCTTCAGTTTGACCTGCCACCCCCCCCCCCACACACTTGGTATCACCCCCCACCTTACACACACACACTTGGTATCTCCCCCCCCCACACAAACTTGGTATCTCCCACCCCACCTTACACACACACACACACTTGGTATCTCCCACCCCACCTTACACACACACTTGGTATCTCCCACCCCACCTTACACACACACTTGGTATGAGCCGTGCTTACCTTCAGGCGGACCTGGCCCTGGCCGTGCGGTTCGGACACATCGTACTCCCCGGTCACCAGCACGTCCTTGTGAATTTCCTCCCGAAGACATTTGCGGCTGTTGGGCGGCAGCTGAAAGGAAATGGACCGCGCCGATCCACACAAAGCCAGGAGCAGCGCTACAGCCGGTACCAACCGAGCCATGGCGACCGGAACAGAACTCACCGGAAGAGGCGGAGCCACACCGGAGAGATTTCTCTTGTTCCCGCCCCTCTGAGCTGGAGCCTGTTCATTGGCTGTCTGCAGGATACACGTGACTACTGGTAGGGTAGAGCAGACGTTCAGGGACAGGGGGTGTGGCTACCGAGTCACGTGACGTGTCACTAGCGCTAGATTTCCTAGGTTCAGCAAGACTCCGCCCCCTGCTAGGCACGCCCCCTTTCCTGTATTAGAGATGTGTTTCATGTTTTCTTTATTTCTCAATAAATATCTTCTAACACAATGAAGGGGGTCATTTTACTATCTGTGGTTTTAGTGAAATAATCCCCGTTGATCCTTATACTTCCTGTTGTAGGGTGACAACGCTCTGTACTTGTCTTCCAGTTGTCACAGGGCCTTCCAATAAAGATGGGGAGGAGTTATATTAACTGTATGGCGGGGAGTGGGGGTGGATATAGCCAATCATGTGTATTAGGGGTTATGAGATACCAAGAGAGTGGAGATAAATACACTTGCTCTGCACCCCCCCAATACACACACACTTGGTATCTTCTGCCCCCCCCCAACACACACATGGTATCTTCCCCCCTCATGCTCACCTCCTGTTTTTTTTTTAGCCCCACCAGGTTTCGTATGGGAGGTGCCAAGAGTTTGTATGTAGGGGGGTAAATGGGAGTTACCAAGTTTGCATGTGGGTGGGTGGTATGGGAGATACCAAACCAAATTTGCAAATGGGGTGTGATGGGAGATAACAAGTTTGCATATTTGGGAGACAGTAGTTGCAAATGGGGGGTGAATGGGAGATACAAAGTTTGTGCATAGGAGGGTAGAAAGGTAGATACCGAATTTGCATATGGTGGGAATGAGAGATACAAAGTTTACATATGGCGGCAATGGGAGATACCAAGTTGGGTAGAGGGATTATGAGAGATATGGGAGATACCAAGTTTGCGTATGGAAGGATGGGCGATACCAACTTTGCGTATGGGGGGGATGGGAGATACCAAGTTTGGGTAGAGGGATTATGGGAGATTATACCAAGTTTGCATATGGAAGGATGGGCGATACCAACTTTGCTTTTGGGGGGGATGGGAGATACCAAGTTTCTATATAGGGGAATGGGAGATACAGAGTTTGCATATGGGGAGAGTGAGATACACAATGTTTGTGTATGGGGGGGGGCAGGAGTTACCAAGTTTGCGTACGGGGGGGAGGAGAGATACAAAGTTTACATATGAGGCAATGGGAGATACCAAATTTGTGTAGGGGGATTATGGGAGATAAGGTTTGTGTATGGGGGGGGGGGGGGGCAGGTGAGATATCATGTTTACGTATGCGGGGGATAGGAAATACCAAGTTTTTGTGTTGGGGGGGGGGGGAACGGGAGTTACAAAGTTTGTGTATGGGGGAACGGGAGATACCAAAATTGCATATGGTGGGATAGGGAGATACCAAGATTGTATATGGGGGGAATGGGAGATACCAAATTTTCAAATGGAGGGCAATGGGAAAAAGCAAGTTTGCATATGTGGGGGACAGGAGGTACCAAATTTTCATATAGCGGGGGGGGGATACAAAGTTTGTGTAAGGGGGGTAGAATGGAAGTTGCCAAGTTTGCATGTGGATGGGGTGGAAGATACCAAGTTTGCATATGGGAGATACCAAATTTGCAAATGGGGGGGGGGGGAAAGGGAGATCACAAGTTTGCGTACGTGGGGGAAAGGAGAGATACAAGGTTTGTGTATGGGGGGGGGACAGGAGATACCAAATATGCGTATGGGGGGATGAGAGATATAAAGTTTACATATGAGGCAATGGTAGTTTGCGTGTGGGTGGGATGGGAGATACCAAGTTTGCAAATTGGGGGATGGAAGATACTAAATTTGCAAATGGGGGGGCAATGGGAGATAGCAAGTTTGTGCATGTGAGGGTCAGGAGAGATACAAGGTTTGTGTATGGGGGGGACAGGAGATACCAAGTATGCATATGGGGGGATGGGTGATACCAACTTTGCTTATGGGGGGATGAGAGCTACAAAGTTTATATATGAGGCAAAAAGTTTATATATGAGGCAATGGGAGAGTTGCGTAGGGGGATTATGGGAGATCTCAGGTTTACATATGTGGGGGAGAGGAAATACCAAGTTTTTGTTGTGTGTGTGTGTGTGGGGGGAGTGGGAGTTACAAAGTTTGTGTATTGGGGATGGGAGATACCAAATTTGCATATAGGGGTAGAATGGGCGATACTAAGTTTGTGTAGGGAGGGGGGGGGGAGAGATATACCAATACCCATATGCAATCTTGGTATTGGGAGAGACCATACTTTCAAACTTGAGAATGAGGGGCACTTGATGAAGGTAGAGACCAGCAGTGAGCATAGCGTGCGGCGGCAAAAAAAGTGGGCGTGCTCCCAGTGGGAGGGGCTTAAAGGGATGGTTAAACAAAACCCAGGCTTTGAATATGTGCTGGGGGGGGGGGCAGAGGACTTACTAGAAGGTGGGGTGGAGTGGGGGGGGGTCAAATATGTGCTGAGGGTGCTTTGGGAGGGGAGAGGACTTGTGCTAGAGGGTGGGGTTTCATATCCAACCCCCATCCTTCTAGTAAAAGCCCTCTCCCCTCCTAAAGCACCCCCTGGCACATATCCTCTTACCCTTGCACCCCCCCCCCCCCAAATCACAGCGAGCACAGGACTGGAGGGAACACAGAAGTGGTGAAATGGTGCAGCCCAAATTCAAACAATATAGAACATTTAGCCCCCATTCTCACCACACTCACTATATCCTCATCCTGCTGCAGAGTCCTGAACAGATGAAGCAGGCAAGAGAACCAGTGGTGCACTGTGACTGGAGCTTGAGCCCATCTTCTGACTGACAATGAAGGACCAATCAGAATCTGGACACAGACTTCACTTCAATACATTCTCCCAGGGCACTGCAACAACATCTGGGCACTCAAACAACTTGTGTATCAGCCTCACTCACCACTCCTCCTACATTAGATAGTGCTTCAGCATAGATCGGGCCCTGGCCCCACCCCCATAGTACACAGACTGAGTGGCTTGTTCTAGGATGATTGCTTTGAACTTTAGCCAATCGCCACAAAGCAAAGCAGCCAGAAGGTCTATATAGGGAAGAATTTCTCACACAGCAGGGACAGCTTTCAGTTTCCAGGAAGGTCCCGGTGGTTCCGGGACAGGGACAGTTGGGAGAAATCAGGTTTGCATATGGGAAGGAATGGGGGATACCAAGTTTTCATATGGGAGTACAAGCGATACCAAGATCGTGTATAGAGGAGATGGGAGATACCAAGTCTGCTGCCCATGAATGCCCTGGGCCTCCCTTGTTCCAGGCTTGAGTGCAGGGCCAGGATTCTGTGGGAGCTGCTGAGAGGTGCACTCTTAGTTGTAAACACAGAGGCCAGGCTTCTGTGTTTACAAGTGACAGTTGTAAGCAGTGCGCATAGGTCCAGTGCCAGAAATGGCGTAACTCCGTAGCTATAGAATTCCCCAAAGTACTTCAGGAAAATCTCATTATTGTAGGTAGGGGCCGGTGGTACAAACTACTTTGGGGAAATCTCACCATTGTGGAAGGGGCGGAGACACAAACTACTTTGTGGAAATCTTATGGAAGGGGCAGAGACACAAACTACGTTGGGGAAATCTCACCATTGTGGAAGGGGCGTAGACACAAACTACTTTGGGGAAATCTCACCATTGTGGAAGGGGCGGAGACACAAACTACTTTGTGGAAATCTTATGGAAGGGGCAGAGACACAAACTACTTTGGGGAAATCTCACCATTGTGGAAGGGGCGGAGACACAAACTACTTTGTGGAAATCTTATGGAAGGGGCGGAGACACAAACTACTTTGGGGAAATCTCACCATTGTGGAAGGGGCGGAGACACAAACTACTTTGGGGAAATCTCACCATTGTGGAAGGGGCAGAGACACAAACTACTTTGGGGAAATCTCACCATTGTGGAAGGGGCGGAGACACAAACTACTTTGGGGAAATCTTATGGAAGGGGCAGAGACACAAACTACTTTGGGGAAATCTCACCATTGTGGAAGGGGCGTAGACACAAACTACTTTGGGGAAATCTCACCATTGTGGAAGGGGCGGAGACACAAACTACTTTGGGGAAATCTCACCATTGTGGAAGGGGCGGAGACACAAACTACTTTGGGGAAATCTCACCATTGTGGAAGGGGCCCTGGCACAAACTACTTTGGGGAAATCTCACCATTGTGGAAGGGGCGGAGACACAAACTACTTTGGGGAAATCTTATGGAAGGGGCAGAGACACAAACTACGTTGGGGAAATCTCACCATTGTGGAAGGGGCCCCTGGCACAAACTACTTTGGGGAAATCTCACCATTGTGGAAGGGGCCCTGGCACAAACTACTTTGGGGAAATCTCACCATTGTGGAAGGGGCCCTGGCACAAACTACTTTGGGGAAATCTCACCATTGTGGAAGGGGCGGAGACACAAACTACTTTGGGGAAATCTTATGGAAGGGGCGGAGACACAAACTACGTTGGGGAAATCTCACCATTGTGGAAGGGGCCCTGGCACAAACTACTTTGGGGAAATCTCACCATTGTGGAAGGGGCGGAGACACAAACTACTTTGGGGAAATCTTATGGAAGGGGCAGAGACACAAACTACGTTGGGGAAATCTCACCATTGTGGAAGGGGCCCTGGCACAAACTACTTTGGGGAAATCTCACCATTGTGGAAGGGGCCCTGGCACAAACTACTTTGGGGAAATCTCACCATTGTGGAAGGGGGCAGAGACACAAATTACTTTGTGGAAATCTCACCATTGTGGAAGGGGCGGAGACACAAACTACTTTGTGGAAATCTTATGGAAGGGGCGGAGACACAAACTACTTTGGAGAAATCTCACCATTGTGGAAGGGGCCCTGGCACAAACTACTTTGGGGAAATCTCACCATTGTGGAAGGGGCAGAAACACAAATTACTTTGTGGAAATCTCACCATTGTGGAAGGGGCGGAGACACAAACTACTTTGTGGAAATCTTATGGAAGGGGCGGAGACACAAACTACTTTGGGGAAATCTTACTTTGTGTTTCCGCCTCTTCCACAATGGTGAGATTTCCCCAAAGTAGTTTGTGTTTCCGCCTCTTCCACAATGGTGAGATTTCCCCAAACTACCAAAGGAATATCTTGTGATTCTGGGAGGGGCAGAGACACAAATTACTGAGTGGAAATACCACCATTGCTGAAGAGGTGGAGAGGAGACAAAATTTATGGCAGGGAAAATCTCACCATTGTGGGAGGGGCAAAGGCACAAAGTACTGCAGTACACGCGCGAATCAGCCTTTGACAGAAACTCGGAGCTTTTTTATTTCCTTGCAAGGATTTTCTCGTTTTATCATTATTTTTATACCTATGTGAGAGCTGTTTTCTCTCCTGTTCATTTCTAATAAAACTTCCCTGATGAATGCTACACTATGGAAAGTTTTTCTTTCTTCTCTTTGGACATCGTTTTAACTGCTGAGGATTATTCACTCTGATCAATCAAGAGTGTTTTTCATCTCCGATTTGGATCAGCTGTGCAGACACGTCTCTGGAGACTCGCCTATTGTGGATGAAGTGTCTTCACTGGAATTTCTCTGCCTTCCATGGAGTGAACATCGCTCTACTAAGCTTGTTTTGACCCCCCTGAGAAGGGCGGTCGCAGGCTGTTTGGTAAGCCTTCATTTCTCACTTTGGTGGCGGGATCTTCACTTATTGTTGGAATAGCACTTACCAGTTTCATCGGATATCTTCTCTGTGGAACTCTTATCATCAATATAGAGGAAATCCTCTACACATTTATTTGATAATCTTCTTTCTTCACGGGCACTTATGAACTTGATTGGTTTATTTGCATTGTTTTATTAGTGTTTTTGATACTTTTTTCACGTATTTAATTTTAACTGTATAGATATATACAGTTCTTTCCAGCGCTACACTATTTTTGTATACTCACAAAGTACTGCAGGAAATCTTATCATTGGGGGAGGGGTGAAGACACAAGCTACTAAGCAGAAATCTCAGCATTGCGGAAGGGGATACAAACTACCGCGGAGATATCTCCCTAATTAAAGGAGAAGTACAGCCAAAGCTTGTTTGGTTGTACTTCTCCTGTGGATCACAGGAGTGCAGATTGTTCTGCACTCCTGTGACCCATTTTCAGCTGAAGCCCGCTGTTGGCTGATGTCACAGAACCGGTCCAGCCTTTGGGAAGATCGCGACCACTATGGTCGGGGTCCGTCCACATGCTAGGACCGGGATCCGGCTCAGCCTCTTAACAAGCGGCTGAGAGCCTGAGCTAGCCCCTCCCACCACAGCCCAGTGCTCCAGTGAGCGGGTGTGGGGGGGGGGGGGAATAGAGCAGAGAGCCGGCACCTGATAGTCACCGGTGTTATGGATGATATGTTTTATTAAATGCAACTCTATGGTGCATCTCTGTTGCACTTCTTCCTGTGTGGTGTTTCCTGTTCCTGCTGGGTCTTTTCAGTAAACATGGCTTCTGTACAGTAATGGCTTGTGCTGTCTCTTCACATATATCACATCAAACATGTCAGAAGATTTCTGGATCCACGCTCTTTCTACACATTTGATGCTGAGAGCCTGCTCGCCTTGATGTGAGTGTTCTTGGAACTGATTGTGCCTCCTAACAATTGCAGTCCTGTCCTGGATGCTGAGTATTTGCAGCAAGGAAAACAGCATTATGGCAGCTAACAGCATTCCACTGCCTGAGGCAATGAGGGTGAGTGGAGATGTCAGCAGTAACTGGGACAATTTTAGGGCAGAGTTTGAAGACTACTCCCTAGCCACAGGGTTAAATGAGAAGCCTGCAGCAGTACAAGCAGCCACACTGAGAAGGGTGATGGGCAGTGAATGCCTCCATGTTTACAAGCATAATCTGAACCTCACAGAGGAGCAAAAAGAGTGACACCAAAACCATTGTGGATGCATTAGAAGCTTTCTTTAGACCCTCTAAAAATGTCATATATGAAAGATATATATTTGGCTGCTGTAAACAAGAAGACTGTGAATCAATAGACAGGTTTGTCACACGGATAAGAGAAAAAGCTGCAAGCTGTGAGTATGGCTCTCTGAGAGATGAACTTATTAGTGATAAAATAGTTTTGGGTATCACCAGTGAAAGCACACACCGCCACCTATTGAGGAAACATGATTTAGATCTACAAACAGCAATTGAGATATGCCGCACTGGCACTGTAGAACTTACTGACAAACATATGAAAGCTATGGAGCAGGATAAACTGATTGACAATATCAATGCAGCCTCTAAACAACAGCAAAGCTTCAAAAACCACCAGCATAAGTTTCAGCACATGGGTCACTGTGACAGCAGGAAGGTAAAGTCACCTGGTTGCATCCAGGGGGGTAGATATATTTCGCCCAGATTCAGGCTTTACGCCGACTTATACAACTAGGTGGAGAGTTGTATAAGGCTAGTGGGCTCATGGATGACTCATACCTCTAGGGAGAGGGCTGGGCGTCGTGCAGACAGGGAGTTGATGAGACCAGCTGAAGCTTGTCAGCTCATTTAGGCCTCTATAAGAACTCCCAGATTCATTAGGTGTTAGCTCATGCCTGGAACCAGACCTGTGTGGACTGTCTAGGGAGAGTGAACCCCTGTGCGGTGAGACAAAGCCTGTGTGGCTATTTGCTTGGACATTTAAAACCAGGGACTTAGGGACTAGGACAGCACTAGGCTGATCCCAGTTGTTAGTTAGGAAACCTGTATGTTTAGTCAGAGGTCAACTTGACCAGGATTTATTTTGGTTATGTTTCTTTTGCTTTGCTGTGTTTTGTCACTGTAAATAGAAAATAAACCGCACCTTTTTTGATTTTGAAAACCACAACCTCCGTTTGCTGGGCCTGTTTTGTGTGGGGAGCCCATCCCGGGGGTCACACACACCCGCTGCCGAGCTAACCCCCTCACAGTTGGTGGAGAATGCGGGCAGTTTTTTTTTAAGCCAGCATGGAGGAGATACTGAAGCAGCTGGCTCTAGCAAATGCCAATCAACAGCAGACAAATGCAGGTTTGCAAAGGAGCCTTGCAGCCCAGCAGCAGACAAACGCAACTTTGCAACAGAGTCTGGAGGCTCAGCAACGAGCCCAGCAGCAATCTGAGGCCCGCTTCATAGACCTGTTGCAGAAGCAAGAGCAGAGACTACAACAACAGATGGAAGCAGTAATGCAGCAACATCCGCAGACCAGTGAGGAAAGCCGTCCCACTAATACCGCGTCCTTTGGGGTGAGTCGTTTATTGACAAAAATTACTGGAGAGGATGATCCAGAGGTATTTTTGACCACATTTGAAAGGACCGCTGAAAGAGAAAAGTGGCCTGAGGAGAAGTGGGCTGGACTGGTGGCTCCTCTGTTAACTGGTGAATCGCAGAAAGCTTACTATGACCTAGAGCCTAACCAAGCAAAAGACTATGTGGTGCTAAAAGCTGAAATATTGGCAAGGCTGGGTGTCACCCAGGCTGTCCGGGCTCAGCGTGTGCATAACTGGACTTTCCAGCTTGGAAAACCCCCCAGGTCTCAAATGTATGATCTCATTCACCTGAGCAGAAAGTGGCTACAGCCAGAGACTTTGTCCACACCAAAGATTGTGGAACGTGTTGTAATGGATCGGTTTTTGAGAGCTCTTCCTACTGCCATCCAAAAGTGGGTAAGCCATGGAGACCCAGAGACGGCCGATGGTCTTGTGGATCGTGTGGAGAAATACTTGGCTACAGAGAACCTGACGGCCTCTTCCAGAGACACTCGGACTTTCCACCCTAAGACCAGACCATCCCCAGGGGCGGATAAGAGGATTCCAAGGGGTGAGGGTGGAGAGAGTGAGAGGGTGGGAGCTCTACCCCAAGTTTGGCGAGAACAGCCTGGGAAATCAGCGGCTCAAGAGGCGGCAAGAAGGATCGTTTGCTACCGCTGCCGGCAAGCGGGACATATTGCAGCCAATTGCCCGGTTGTGGAGGAACCCATGCAGTGTGACTTTCTGACGGGCAGACGTCAGTCGCTGTGTGCGACAGTCGCATGCACTGCCATTCGAGGAACTGAGAAACATTTATGCAAAATGTGTGTTAATGGTAGAAATGTTGTGGTATTGCTGGATTCAGGTAGCCTTGTGACCCTGATAAAGGCTGAGTTAGTTAAAACAGAGGTCTCTGGGAATAGCAAGGTAGCTGTTATTTGTGTGCATGGGGACACCCGAGAGTATCCAGTGACTACAGTGTGTTTCGAGACCCCCAAAGGTACCCTCTCTCATCCAGTGGGCTTAGTATCTCAGTTACCGCATGACGCCATTGTGGGAAGGGATTTTCCGAAGTTCTGGGAACTGTGGGATGATCCTGAGCCCCTCACTGGTGCCCCTATGTACCAGGAATGTGATAGCCAGAACTCCCCTGAGAGTGGTGAGGACTCTCCGGAATTTCCCTTATCAGTATTGGCAGGGGAGACTCAAGAAACTGGAGAGGAGCCCACCTCCTCAGACGAAAACCTACCGTCTGTGGAGTTTTCTGATCTTGAGGTTCACAGGGAAAACTTTGCCACAGAACAGTTGAAAGACCCCGCCCTAATAAAGGCACGGGAAAACGTAGTGAAAATAGATGGCGAGTTAGTGAACCCAGATAATACCTGCACTTACCCATACTTCAGCGTAGAGAAGGACCTACTGTATCGGGTGGCAAAAAGGGCAGAAGAAACCGTTGAGCAGCTTGTGGTGCCCAAACCTTACAGGAAGTTGGTGTTGGAGTTGGCCCATGGGCACATTCTTGGAGGTCATCTGGGGACAGAGAAAACCCGAGAGAGGGTATTACAGAGATTCTATTGGCCGGGGGTGATGAAGGACGTAGAAAATTATTGTTCCTCCTGCCCTGTGTGTCAGAGGTTGGCCCCGATGCCACATTTCCGTAGCCCGCTGGTCCCTCTACCCATCATTGAGGTCCCGTTTGAGAGGATCGCCATGGATTTGGTAGGTCCTATAATCAAGTCCGCTAGGGGGCACCAGTACATATTAGTTATAATGGACTATGCCACCCGTTATCCAGAAGCGATCCCTCTCCGAAATACCTCGGCCAAAACCATAGCCAAAGAGCTATCTC
Organism: Rana muscosa; assembly: GCA_029206835.1. Lineage (NCBI taxonomy): Eukaryota > Metazoa > Chordata > Amphibia > Anura > Ranidae > Rana > Rana muscosa. The sequence goes on from CM055126.1 coordinate 216,407,336, forward strand.
TTGTTTTTAGCCGGGTGGGTATTTGTAAAGAACTGCTTACGGACCAAGGTACACCCTTTATGTCCCGGGTTATGAAAGAGCTGTGTAAATTGTTCAAAGTGACGCAATTGCGTACGTCTGTGTATCATCCCCAAACCGATGGGCTGGTTGAAAGATTCAACAAAACCCTAAAACAAATGTTGAAGAAAGTGGTGGATAGAGATGGAAAGGATTGGGACTGTTTACTTCCTTATTTGATGTTTGCTATTAGGGAGGTGCCCCAATCCTCTACGGGATTCTCCCCCTTTGAGTTACTGTATGGGAGACACCCAAGAGGGCTGTTGGATATTGCCAAGGAAACTTGGGAAAGTGAGAGTTCTCCCCACAGGAGTGTGATTGAGCATGTCGCCCTGATGCAAGATCGAATTGCACAGGTAATGCCCATCGTGAAGGAACATTTGGCCCAAGCGCAGTTGGCACAGCAGAGAGTGTACAACCGTGGAGCCAAGACCCGTACCTTTTCCCCGGGGGATAGGATATTGGTACTTGTCCCTACGGTTGAAAGTAAATTCCTTGCCAAATGGCAAGGCCCCTACGAGATAATGGAAAAAGTGAGCGAAGTGAATTACAAGGTCAGACAACCAGGAAGGCGAAAGCCCGAACAGATCTATCACGTTAATCTGTTGAAAGCCTGGAGGGATAGAGAGTCCCTAGTCGCAGACACTTGGTCACCAGCTCAAACTGGTTGCGTGATTCCTGAGGTTGGAATAGCAGCCACCTTGTCACAACCCCAACAACAGGAGGTTAAGGAGTTTGTGCTTCGCAACAAGGAGGTATTCTCTGAGCTGCCGGGACAAACATCTGGGGTAGAGCATGACATCATTACCCCGCCCGGTGAAAGGGTGAAGTTAAAACCCTATCGGATCCCAGAGGCTCGACGGGAGGCAATACGGGAGGAAGTACAGAAAATGCTGAACTTAGGGGTGATAGAGGAGTCCCAAAGTGATTGGTCTAGTCCCATCGTGTTGGTGCCTAAACCGGATGGGAGCTGGCGATTTTGTAACGATTTTCGTCAGTTGAACAAAGTTACAAAATTTGACACCTACCCCATGCCACGTATAGATGAGTTGATCGACCGGCTGGGAACAGCCCGATACATGACGACTCTTGACCTCACAAAAGGGTATTGGCAAATCCCCCTGGCCAAGTCGGCCAAAGAGAAAACCGCATTTGTAACCCCAGACGGGGCGTTCCAATATAAAAGAATGCCGTTCGGGTTACAGAATGCGCCGGCCACATTCCAGCGGAAAATGGACCAGATGCTGAGGCCCCATCGGAAGTATGCTGCGGCTTACCTGGATGACGTAATTGTCCATAGCACAGATTGGGCCTCACATCTGCCAAAAGTGCAAGCAGTCCTGGACTCTGTTCGGGAAGCGGGGTTTACGGCTAACCCCAAGAAGTGTACCATTGGGCAGGAGGAGGCCAAATATCTTGGGTACACCATTGGGAGGGGAGTAATAAAACCCCAACTCAACAAAGTCGAGGCCATCCAGAGTTGGCCACGTCCCAACAGCAAGAAGCAGGTACGAGCCTTTCTGGGAATCGCTGGGTATTATCGGCGATTCATTCCCCACTTTGCTTCTAAGGCTGTGCCCCTAACCAACCTGACGAAGGGGAAAGGGTCGGTCATGATTAAATGGACCCCCGAGGCTGAGGCAGCATTCCAATTCTTGAAACAAGCCTTATGTAGCCAGCCAGTGTTGTACTCACCCGACTTCTCTAAAGACTTTGTCGTACAAAGTGATGCGTCAGATGTGGGGTTAGGAGCAGTATTGTCCCAGGTCTGGAACGGGGAAGAGCACCCAGTCATTTACCTCAGCAGGAAGTTGAAGTCCCATGAGGTAAATTACGCCACCGTTGAAAAGGAGTGTTTAGCGGTGAAGTGGGCTCTAGATTCCCTTCGGTACTACCTGCTAGGTAGGCACTTTGACATGGTTACGGATCACGCTCCGTTAAAGTGGATGGCTCAAAACAAGGAAACAAATAGAAGAGTGAATAGGTGGTTCCTGGCCCTCCAGGAATTCAACTTCACAGTAAAGCATCGCCCTGGCGTTCAAATGGGGAATGTGGATGCTTTGTCTCGAGTACATGAATGCCTGATTGCTGGTGTTCCAACCCCGAGGTTAAAACAAGAGGGGGGGGTATGTGACAGCAGGAAGGTAAAGTCACCTGGTTGCATCCAGGGGGGTAGATATATTTCGCCCAGATTCAGGCTTTACGCCGACTTATACAACTAGGTGGAGAGTTGTATAAGGCTAGTGGGCTCATGGATGACTCATACCTCTAGGGAGAGGGCTGGGCGTCGTGCAGACAGGGAGTTGATGAGACCAGCTGAAGCTTGTCAGCTCATTTAGGCCTCTATAAGAACTCCCAGATTCATTAGGTGTTAGCTCATGCCTGGAACCAGACCTGTGTGGACTGTCTAGGGAGAGTGAACCCCTGTGCGGTGAGACAAAGCCTGTGTGGCTATTTGCTTGGACATTTAAAACCAGGGACTTAGGGACTAGGACAGCACTAGGCTGATCCCAGTTGTTAGTTAGGAAACCTGTATGTTTAGTCAGAGGTCAACTTGACCAGGATTTATTTTGGTTATGTTTCTTTTGCTTTGCTGTGTTTTGTCACTGTAAATAGAAAATAAACCGCACCTTTTTTGATTTTGAAAACCACAACCTCCGTTTGCTGGGCCTGTTTTGTGTGGGGAGCCCATCCCGGGGGTCACACACACCCGCTGCCGAGCTAACCCCCTCACAGTCACCTACACAACTCACCTGGGAGGAAGCCTGCATCATGCAAGTGTAGCGGGGGTCCTCAATTTAAGGAAAGTGTTTGGGAGGTAGTATGCCCAAACACCCTAATTTGTCAGGGTTTACAACCATTTTTATCCACAGGGAGAGTATTGGTGTACAGTTCCCTGTGGCCTACAGGTGGCGCTGCCATAGTAGGCTAGGGTTGAACCACTAGTACAGGGCTGTGCTTTTTGTGTCCCCTCTCGGCAAACGTACGGTAGGGCGGGGTTAACCAGCTGTGCATGCTGGGAGAGGAGATAAAAATGGACAGACACTGCCTGTTCGGGGTTAGTCGGTGGGGTCCTACCCCTGGTTCTGGTTCCAGTCCGTCCTGGGCGCCCTAGGCCCAGGGGAGGGTGCTCTCTGTTCCTGTTCCATCCTGGGCACCTTTAGTCCCAGGGTGAGGTACTACTCTGCTGTTCCTGTCCGTTCTGGATGCGAGGACTTGGAAATTGCAGCAAAGGCCTGGGCCCAGCACCTTTGGCTGGAGCCCATCGGGGATCGACTAGTCTCAGGGTGCCGCCTTGCGAAGGGACCCGTATCTGAGTAGAGGAGGCCGGGTGAGGAACCGTTCCGAGGGTCTGATGCGGTAGTCATGGTGAAGGAAGGGGTCCCGGTAACTCCCTGGAGGGATGTCTTCTCCCTAGGCCAAGGTCAAGTTCACCAGGTCTGTGATAGAGGCCTTGAGTAAAGCGTGAGTGTCATTTGGCTGCTAGTCTCGTCCTAAGTAGACTATCCATTTGAGGCTGAGTCTGTTCGAGAAGCTGAACAGTGAAGTGACAGAGATTGTGCCTGGACCTCTCCCCACATCTTATGCTGTCCTTTTCTTGCTCCAACCTTTGTTCCTATCAAGAGACTGTTATTTGCTAAGAGAAGAAATAAACTCTCTGTTGGAGTTATAGCAAGTGTGGACAATCTATTCACTGGGGGAAACAAGTACTCAAATCTGTTATCCACAGGAGGTGAGGAAACCATTCTTTGGCTCAACTGTGAAATGACCCACCAACAACACCGCTCAACGTGGAAGAATGGGGGCACTCTTGGTCAAATCTTGTTAGCACCACATCCCATGTAATATGAAATTGGAAAAAGGGGGGGGGGGGGGGCAGTGGGTATACTCAATACCCTGGGATTTTTAAATACGGTGCTAGATAGAGATTGACAAAGGAATCAGAACTTAAAAAGATTAAATTTTATTACATGACAAAAACAGAAAATACATAAAATATCATAACCATCCTTGAAGACGTGTGACTCAGTGATCAAAGATGCAATTGCTAGGTCGCCACTCTACTAGTTTCGCTATGATTAGCTTCCTCAGGAGTGATTGTGACAATAGCAGATTATACTGAAAACACAGAATACATATGGTTAACATAGAGGATGGTTACAAATTAGTGAGCATAAGCACATAACGTTATTTAAATTACATTGCGGAAATTACCGCAACAATATTGACATGATAGTAAGAAGAAAATATTGAAAAAATATTGAGGAAAAAAATATTGACATGCATAATTGATCAGGACCCATGCTGAACACCGAACGTACATATGTGTACACCGCTCAACCTCTTAATACAGGAGGGTACGGGCTTGTGGCATGGTGTGCCCCTATTTTTCTGCGAAGAGCCAAAGAACAAGGCAGGTAAAAGGGGGTCTGTGTGCTACACAAGTGTAGCACTACCCCCAGTTAAGAGAGCTGCTGGTTTGTTTTGGGTCTGTACCCTAGCTATCAACCCCAAGAATCTGTCTCGAACCCTCCCTTGCCACAACTGGTCTGCAAGAGATTGTGGAATCCACTGGCAATGGGATACACAATAATACTGCACAACACTAAAATGGTACATAAAATTGTTACCTTGTATAGCCACTGGTCCGGCATGGTAATAATGAGAACGCCACACAGTATTCCGCTTAACCAAGAATCACGTTTACTTAGTGGTAAAAAATAGCAGAGTTAAACAGCTGTACAGTTGACTTGTGCAGGGCCCTGCAGAGTCAATGATATATGTCAATATTATAACGCAATCTAAATACGCACTTTCTAAATAAGTAAAAGGCCTATGCTCGCAAGCTCCCCCCAATTGTCAATATGGTGCCCGTGCCCGTGTCCCGTCACTATCAATCCTAGTCAGGTCTGACCAAGTTCAGTGTCCAGTTCCTTCAGTGGTAGGAGTCTTCGCTAGCCAACGTTGGTGCACATAGCATTTGTAATCCACAGGGGTATTAAAGGAAAGAAAACAAAACTTCCACCTTGTTTGTGAATGAAAACTCTATGGCGGTGCAAACGCCAACTTTAATCCATGCGGCCGCGAGATGCGCTATGTCCTGGCAGGTGGTGCACTACTAATAACGGTGGGCCTTAACAAAGTTACAGGCCTACACAAACAGTTAATAAAGTCCGGGCAGGTGCCCTCTCACCAAAGTAGGCCTCGTCCCTCCGGTACGTCCCGCTGTCAGTACCTCGATCCGCGGCCTCTCCGCAACTTGCAGTCTCCGGTTCCTCTCACATCCGCAGTGGATGTCGGTTGATGGATGACTCCGGTCTCTGAGAAGCGCGAGCTGGTCACACGGAAGAGGATCTTTCTTTTAGCTGAGTGATCCTCCGCTGCAGGCCTCACACAGACTTCCTGCTTGATTGAGGGTGAAGTCCAGAGAGAGCGAGCGTAGCCCCTCCCTTCCTTTAAGTAACCTCCCCCAGAAAGCTGTGCGAGAATGCAATGCACTTTGGGAGTACAGCTGCACTGTGGGTACCATAGTCTATTAGATACCCATGACAATGGAGTCCCTTTCTCCCTGTACCATAAGTTCCACAATGTATCGTTCAATAAGGTTAAACAACAGTTGCTGCAATATCTTAAAAAGTCTCCAGAGGGAGCTGAGGATATTCTCAAGATAACCATAGTCCTTTATAACACACTACAAATCGGCACCCCGCTACACAAGTATTGTGGCAATGTGCATGTACGAGAGAAAGAAAAGTGTCCTGCATATGGGAAAATCTGTACTGCATGTGGTAAACCAAATCACTTTGCAAGAGTGTGTCTCTCCAGTAAAATGGAAGCAAGGAAGCTGCACACAATTGAGCAAATGTCAGATCCGGAGGACGCACACCTGCTTAGCACTGATATGATTTACTCCTCAGAATGCATTGGTGCTGTAAACACAAAGGGCAAGCAAGGATACCCGACAGCTGTCAAGCGCAGAGCATGCCAGTAAGTGATGAGAGGAGCCCAGTAACTTCAGAGAGGGCTAAAGGAATCCTTGCACAAGGGCCAGTCTTCACCCGTAGTGGTAGATGTTCAAAACCACCTATGAGACTTATCCTGTAGAATGTGTTATTGCTGTGTCTCTTTTGAATTTCACAATGTTCATTTATTAACACTAAAAGGGGGATATGTTATGGATGATATGTTTCTTTAAATGCAACTCTATGGTGCATCTTTGTTGTACTTCTTCCTGTGTGGTGTTTCCTGTTCCTGCTGGGTCTTTTCAGTAAACATGGCTTCTGTACAGTAATGGCTTGTGCTGTCTCTTCACATATATCACATCAAACAACCGGCTCTCTGCTCGGGGAGCTCTGAGAACTGAGTGATCAGCTGTGTTTGATCGCTCAGTTCTCAGCCTTAGAGCCAGCATAGGACCGATGTGGCATTGGACCGATGCTGCTTCCTCCTATGTAAGTGTGGCGCCCCCCCCCCAATATTTGGGGGTGCTTTGTGGAAATTTAAGGGCAGTCTGAGCCAGTAGTTGGGCTCAGACCAATTATGTTTCAATTGTTGTTCTGCTCTGGGTGGGATACTGACTGGCAGTTTTGTTCTCCTTTGCCTGCAGGTAGCACTGTCACCGCCGGCACGGGCTGGACTACAGTGGTATCACAGCACCTTGGGTGTCCTCTCTCGGCAGCTGTACAGTGGGCGTGGTCTACCCGCTGTGCATGCTGGGAGAGGGTACAAAAATGGGCAGACGCCATTTGGCGAGGCGATTCCAGGGGGACCTCTGGTCCAGCGAGTGTGCCTCGTGGCCCGCATGGCATGGGGTGCGCTAAGGCCTTGGGCACCTTCAGCCCGAGGCCCTGTTGCTGCATTGTAGGCCCAGCTCCACTGACAAGGGTCTATGCTTCAGAGAAGGATCCCAGGCTGCCCGTTTGTAGGGGGCCCATCTTGAGGAAAGGAGTTCCAGGGGAAGAACAGTCCCGGCGGAGACTTGCGACGGTACTGCTGTCTCGGGGAGAGGCCTGGAGACCTGCCTAGAGGGGGATTCATCATCTCTGACATCCGTGCTCCATCCCGGCTGCTAGGACCTCTCTCATGGGGACTATCCGGGTGAGCAATACCCACTCAGGCTTGAGTGGCGACGAGTGTAGATACTGGATTTAAAGTGGTTGTAAACCCACTTTATAAACAAAGACCTACAGGTAAGCCTAGATTAAGGCTTGCCTGTAGGTGCATGAAATATCTCCTTAACCTACACGGTTAAGGAGATATTTGCATTTAAATGCGGCGATGCTGACGTCACGCGCATGCGCATGGGGTTAACCCCATTCACAAATTCGGCTAGGTCGCAACATTCGACGACCTAGCCGAATTCGACGGCTCGCGCGCGCATGCGCGGAGTGACGTCTTCGCCGCTCCGGCCAATCACAGCGCCGCTCCGGCGCTGTGATTGGCTGGAGCGGCGATACCCGGAAGTAACCTTCCGGCTATCACCGCAGCGATGGCTGCGGCTGGAGAGGGAGACGAGGACGGCTTCGGGGGCCCCGATCTAAGGTAAGTGATGCATAATGAGCTATTATGCTAGTCATATTAGCTCATTATGGCTTTCTCTTACAGCTAGTTAAAAAAAAAAAAAATATTTAGGAGGATTTACAACCACTTTAAGTGTTGCGTGCCTGAACCTTCCCCTACGTCTTTCAACTTTTCTGCTCTTGCTTTCTTCAAGTTAACTCAAAGTGGAAAAAGAATAAAGCCTTGCTAATTAGGTTTTACTCATGTGTGGACGTTGGCCTTATTCCTGGAAGATATTGGTGTACCTAGACAACGGAGCTGAAGATCCACTCGTGGGAGGTAATTGCTGCACACCCAAAGTAACGAAACCAGTAGATTCCCATTTAATAACAAAATGTGAATCCTGAGTAGCAGGTGTGAGGTAGCTACACGAGTACGATTCCAAAAAATTAAAAAGTTAAATTCTTCTATTTTAAGGGTGCAAAGAAATTTTACAATTGTTAGGGGCGGGGACACAAACTACAGCACCGCAAAGAAATGCCACCATTGTAGTAGGGGCAGAGATACTAATGCAGAGAAAACTTCCCCTTGTGGCAGAGGCACAAACTATTGGGGGAATACAGTATAATATCAATATGGGAGTGGTGGATGGAGAAAAGCATGTGACAGAATAGTAGTTGGTGTCTCAACTAAGAAAAGCATGTGACAGAGAAGTAGTTGGTGTCTCAACTAAGAAAAGCATGTGACAGAATAGTAGTTATAAGTGCAAACCCAGTCATAGTTGGAAGATCCTCAGACTTATTTGCTTTTTGCTTTATATTCTGCAATCCATCCAAGCCAAGTGTGACTCATTTATCAAGTGATTGGCCGTATCTGGTTTTCTGACATCAGGGACATTTACAAAACAGGGAGAGAATAGGCGTTGGTGCGTTTATCTTTGTGCAGTTTTATATAGAAACCCCACAGGCTGCTGCATAACATTCCCGGGAAAGGATGATGAGGTCACATGACTGGAGAACGCAGACTGACCCAGTAGAAGGATCCCACTGTTCATCTGTCTTCAGAGTGGGAGGTGCCGGGAATGTGGGACATCAGCCCAGCCGCCCTCCCTGCCATCCATCTAAATGGAGAACAATGGGGGTCCTTACTGGTGAAGCGCAATGAGGTCATCAATGTCACCTCATACAGCCGCTTCCTGGAATATACAATAGAGATCTCTGATCCTTCCAGGAGAGGAAGAGGAGGATGCCATCATCACACTTACCCAGCATAAAGAACAAGAAATGTACATGCATAAAGAATAAAAACAGATACTGAGAATTACACCCAACATACAGGACAAGAGAAGTAGTACTGGGCAGAATCCATACATATGGAATAAGAACCAATACTGAGAAACCCAGCATACAGAATAAGAGAAGTGGTACTGGGCAGAATCCACAAAAAAAAAATAGGAACAAATACGGAGAATTACACCCAACATATAGGAGAAGAGAAGTGGTACTCTGCAGAGCCCATACATACAGAATAAGAACAGATACCGAGAATTACACCCAGCATACAGGACAAGAGAAGTAGTACTGTGCAGAGTCCATACATGCAGAATAAGAATAAATACTGATTATTACACTCAACATAAATAAGAGAAGTGGTACTGGGCAGAGTCCAAACAAACAGAATAAGAAGAAATACTGAGAATTACACCCAACATACAGGATGAGAGAAGTGGTACTGGGCAGAATCCATACATATGGAATAAGAACCAATACTGAGAAACCCAGCATACAGAATAAGAACAGATACCAAGAAATACACCCGACATACAGGACAAGAGAAGTGGTACTGTGCAGAGTCCATACATACAGAAAATGAACAGATATTGAGAATTACCCCCAGCATACAGGACAAGAGAAGTAGTACTGTGTAGAGTCCATACATACAGAATAAGAACAGATACTGAGAATTACACCCAGCATACAGGACAAGAGAAGTAGTACTGTGTAGAGTCCATACATACAGAACAAAAATATATACTGAGAATTACACCCACTATACAGGACAAGAGAAGTGGTACTGTGCAGAGCCCATATATAAAGAATAAGAACAGATGCTGAGAACGATGTGTTTGTAGTGCAATGCAACCGATCATATTTTCTGTATTCGGATCATGAAGCAATTGTTATAACTAGAACTGGCCTGTAGGTGGCAGTAATCGACCATTCACTGTAATAAGAAGAAATGAGAAGCTGGAGAGATTTTATTCAATAGTGGCAGAGTTTTGTAGTTATAGCGGTGTATAAGTGGTGGTGATAAAAGAGGAAGGGGGGATTATACAGGATCTGTAGTTATTTTATGGCTCCCGATAGAGATAATACTTCTCTTGGAACAGGACTGTTAATAATACAGGTTCACTTAAATTGTGGCCTTTCCAGCAACTGTGTGATCAGAAGGATGGGATGGATCATATGCTGCACTCACATGCAGTCAGATACAATATATTGTCAAAAGTATTGGGACGCCTGCCTTTACACGCACATGAACTTTATTGGCATCGCAGTCTTATGCCGCGTACACACGGCCGTTTTTCTCGTCGAAAAAAACGACATTTCTCCCATTCGACAAGAAAAACCATAGTCTGTGGGCTTTCTGTCGTTTTTTTCGACGAGAAAAACGGCATTAAAAACGACGAGAAAAATTAGAACATGTTCTAATGCTTCTCGTCGTTTTTTTCGACATGTTTTCCGCGGCAGTGTTTCCCATAGGGAAACACTGCCGCGGAGCCCACAGACGGTCGTTTTTCTCATCAAGAGAAAAAATGACGTGAAAAACGACCGTGTGTGGGGAACAAGCTGTTCCCCCGTTTTAAATGACATTATTCACGGCGTTTTTTTAACCGCCGTGAATAATGATCGTGTGTACGCGGCATTAGGCTAGGTTCACACTGCTGCGATGTCAGAGTTCGCATGTGATCCGCACCGCACTGCAAGTGCACATCACATGCGATCTCTGTGCCGTGCGATTTCAGCCATACAAATCGTATGGCTGAATTTGCATCAAACTCGCAAAGGACCCTTTTTTTTGTCCGCAGCAGAATCGGATCGCATGGGTGTGAGTGTCCGAGTTTACAGATCGCACTGCGATATGCGAACTGATTTGGGAGTGTCATTAACTTTTAATTGACACTCCCAGCAGTTTGCATAGGGCAGTGTGAACTGCCGCCGGAAAACCTGCGATGCGGGAACCCGCAGTGGAATCGCAGCGTTCCCGCATCGCAGCAGTGTGAACCTAGTCTTAATCCGTAGAGTTCAATATTCAGTTGGCCCAAACTTTTGCAGCTATAACAGTTTCAACTCTTCTGGGAAGGCCGTCCACAAGGTTTAGGAGTGTGTCTATGGGAATGTTTGACCATTCTTCCAGAAACGCATTTGTGAGAGCTGAAGTGTTCAGTGAGGAGAGATCGGAGAGCTGGTTGGAGAGAAGAGACACGCCCACTTCACACAGCACACAAGAACAGAGCTGAGGCCGTCAATCAGTTGGAGATCCCTCCTCTGTCACCAGTTTTCTCTTGGTGTCTGGAAACCGTGTCAAAAGTGATTCATGCTGATAGCAGAGGAACGAGGCAGCAGACAGAAATGACGCCTAATGCTTTTAATTGAGACAATTACACACTATAGAGGGATATGCTTTGTTCACATTTCATGTCTGAGGTTTGCAACCACTTTAACTAGTTGCCTACCAGCCGCCGTCGGCAACAATTTGGCTCCCCTGCGCAAATCCCAGTAGCTGTAAGGCGGCCGATTTAAGGGCTATAGGGCGTGCAGCTGGAGCCCATGCGCGTCGCCGGCGATCCGCGATTACTCCTTAGAGAGACAGAACAGGGATCTGTCCATTTAAACAGACAGATCCCCGTTCTGTCAGGGAAGTAGAGAGCGATACGCTGTTCCTAGAGATTAGGAACAGGGATCTCTCTCTACTCCCTGTCAGTCCCCTCCCCCCAGTTAGAAACTCCTCCCAGGGAACACAATTAACCCCTTGATCGCCCCTTAGTGTTAACCCCTTCCCTGCCAGTGACATTTATACAGTAATCAGTGGCTATTTTTAGCTCTGATCACTGTACTGGTGTCACTGGTCCTAAAAAAAGTGACAAGTGTCCGATCTGTCCGCCGCAATCCCACTAAAAATCCGCTGATCACCACCATTATTAGTAAAAAAAAAAAAAATTATTATAAAAATGCCATAAATATATCCCCTATTTTGTAGACACTATAACTTGCGCAAACCAATCAATATACGTTTATTGCAATTTTTTTAATCAAAAATATGTAGTAGAATACATTTTGGCATAATGGGATATTTATTATAGCAAAAAGTAAAAAATATTGTTTTTTTTTCCAAAATTGTTGCTCTTTTTTTTGTTTATAGCGCAAAAAACAAACAAAAAAAAACCGCAGAGGTGATCAAATACCACCAAAAGAAAGCTCTCTATTTGTGGGGAAAAAAGGACGTCAATTTGGTTTGGGTGCTACTACGCATGACCGCGCAATTGTCAGTTAAAGCAACGCAGTGCCGAATCGCAAAGAATTGCCTCGTCAGAAAGGGGTTAAATCCTTCCGGTCCTTAAAGGGTTAAAGTATAACTAAAGGTGTTTTTATTTTTGTTTTAGCTAGAGTGGAGAGGGATTAGAACACCTGTCAGTTTTTATTGCCGTCTGTGTCTCCTTTAAGATAAGAAAAACACCCAGAAATCTTGAGCATTTAAAATCATTTACCCCCTAATTTAAAGTGGAGGTCCACCCTAAAAAAAAAAAATTTTACATAAAAATCCCGGAAAAAAAAAAAAATTGAAAAAAATATTATTTTTTTTACTTACCATAAATTGTGATTGCTAGGCAGATTTTCCTAATCTGCCTCTTCCTAGTCCGAGGCTGGTCTTCTTCCTCGTCCTCCTCGCGTTGTCTGCTGGGGAATGGGGTGCGGTGTCTTCTGGGAACTGTGTGTATCCCAGAGAACAGCCGCCCATTCAGAAAACGCCGCGCGACTCGCGCGTGCGCAGTAGGAAACGGGCAGTGAAGCCAAAAGGCTCCACTGCCTGTTTCCCTTAGTGAGGATGGCAGCACCGAGACCTGCCATGATCGAGGGATCGGCCTCGGGGGGGGCGACATCACGGGGGCGCCTAGGACAGGTAAGTGTCCTTATTAAAAGTCAGCAGCTACAGTGTTTGTAGCTGCTGACTTAAAAAAAAAAAAAAATTGCGGATGGGTTGTATTGGCATACAGCAATCTTCAAGTCATGCCATAGATTTTTAAATGGATTAAGCTCTGGGCTTCGACTGTGCAATTCCAAGACATATACTGCAAATGTTTCCCTTTAAATCACTCCAGTGTAGTTCATTGTTGAGTCATTGTCCTGCTGGAAGGTGAACCTAAATCCCAGCCTCAAACCTCTGGCAGACTAAAACAGATTTTCTTTAGGAAATGCCTTTTATTAAAAGAGTGCATAATAAGCATACTGTATTTATGGGCGTATAACTCACACCTTAATTTTACGTAGGAAGTTTCAAAAAAGAAACTTAAATTTTAAATAAAGAACTTTGAAGCAAAATAAGTGTCAGTGCCTATCTGCAAGCCTCACCAGCGACCATCAATGCAGCCTCACCATTGCTCATCAATACTGCCTGACCAGTGCCCATCTGCAGCCTCACCATTGCTCATGAATACTGCCTGACCAGTGCCCATCAATGCAGCCTAATCAGTGCCCATCAATGCAGCCTCACCAGTGCCCATCAATGCAGCCTCACCAGTGCCCATCAATGCAGCCTCACCAGTGCCCATCAATGCAGCCTCACCAGTGCCCATCATGGCATACTGATCGGTGCCCATCTGCAGCCTCACCAGTGCCCATCAATGCAGCCTCACCAGTGCCCATCAATGCAGCCTTACCAGTGCCCATTAATGCAGCCTGATCAGTGCCCATCTGCAGCCTCACCATTGCCCATTAATGCAGCCTGATCAGTGCCCATCTGCAGCCTGATCAGTCCACAGAGATTGGAGACGCCGGATTACACAGGGCAGGGATCTCGGCGGCTACTGTAATACGAAGTCCCGCCTCCTGGACCGGCTCTGGTCCAATTCTGGGACATTTGATGTCTATCATAGGAGCCGGGTCAGGAGGTGGGACTTAATATTACAGCGGCCGCCAAGTAAACAGGATTTCCTCGCTCTGTGTAATCCGGCGGCACTCGCCACTTTCCCCTCCGAGGCAGCCCAGGTAAATTATTGGCGTATAACATGCACACGTGATTTGTCCTCTATTTTTAGGGGGGAGAAGTTTGTGTTATACGCCGATAAATACGGTGCAGCTGTCCCCTGCCAGCTCTACATTAAGAACTGGGAGATCAAAGCTCTTTTTAGTCTTCAGTGAGCAGCGAGCCAGTGACTGTCGGTGTTCACTGGAGCATCAAACTGTGGAGAGGGTGGGACGGCATTTGGACGGATGCCGACATTATTGCTGGGATCCCTGCAGAGCCTGGACTGGCTATGTTACCTCAGCCAACAGCAAGCGTTAGCCCGCTGTTAGTTGAATCTGGGTCACAGGAGTGCAGAACTAAGTGCACTCCTGTGACTTACAGAAGAAGAATGGCCAAATTAGCTTTGACTGTATTCTCCTTTAATCATCATCCATCTTTCCTTTAATCCTGACCACAGCATGTTGCTGCCACCATCATGCTTCACTGTGTGTAAATGTAAACAGGAGAAAAAACAGTAATGACACGTACACACGACCGTTTTTCATGACGAGAAAAATGCCATTTTTTTATTTGGTCATTAAAAACGATCGTGTGTGGGCTCCAGAGCATTTTTCACGACGTGAAAAATGGGCATTAAAAATTTGGAACACGCTCTAATTTTTCTCGTCAATTTTCACGTCGTCATTTTTCTCGTCATGAAAAACGGCCGTGTGTAGGCTTTAACGGCGTGAAAAAAATGCGCATGCTCAGAAGCAAGAGATGAGACCGGAGCGCTCGTTCTGGTAAAACTAGCGTTCGTAATGGAGATAGCACATTCGTCACGCTGTAACGGACTGAAGAGCACGAGGCTGAAAAGCGTGAATCGTCTCTCACCAAACTTTACTAACGCGAGGATCAGCAAAAGCAGCCCAAAGGGTGGCGCCATCCGAATGGAACTTCCCCTTTATAGTGCCGTCCTACATTTCGTACGTCACCGCGCTTTGCGCGAGCATTTTTTTTCATGATCATGTGTAGGCAAGGCAGGCTTGAGAAGAATCACGTCCAGAAAAACTTTTTTTTCAATGACATTAAAAACGGTTGTGTGTACGCGGCATAAGAGTAAGTCCAATGTAATATGGCAGAGTCACTAGTCACCAGAAAAATGTCTCCCAGTAACCTAGGTACATAGGTTTTTGGAATCAAAAGCTCACAGGTATCAAATGCAACAGGTTTTTCTTTAACCTGAAGAAGGTGTTAGAGAACTAACTCAACCCAGTGAAAGCGCCTCAGTGTGAAAGTGGTCTAAGACCACTTTTACACTGAGGCGCATTTCAAGCGCTTTCACGCTAAAAACAGGGCCTAAAAAGCTCACGAAAACGTATTTCCATTGAGATCAATTAATGCTTTCACACTGGGGCAGTGTGCTGGCAGGGCTGTGAAAAATAGGATTTTTATAACAGCTTACCTGTAAAATCCTTTTCTTGGAGTACATCACGGGACACAGAGCGACATAGTCATTACTAATGGGTTATATAGATACCGTCAGGTGCTGGCACTGGCAACTTCCAAAACCGGAAGTACCCTCCCCTATATAAGCCCCTCCCATCCGGGAGCACCTCAGTTTTGTAGCAAAGCAATAAGTGTCCCTAAAGAGGGGCGGGAGCTCTGTGTCCCGTGATGTACTCCAAGAAAAGGATTTTACAGGTAAGCTGTTATAAAAATCCTATTTTCTTTCTCGTACATCACGGGACACAGAGCGACATAGTCATTACTAATGGGATGTCCTAAAGCAATGCCAAATGAGGGGGGGGATACACCATATATAAGCTGAGCGCTATCAGACATGAGGATCTTTTGCGGCCTGCAACACACTGCGCCCAAAGGCGACATCCTCCTGACTTCTAACGTCCACCTGGTAGAACCTAGTAAACGTGTGTACTGAAGACCATGTTGCGGCCTTACAGATTTGAGCCAGGGAGGCCTGGTGATGCACTGCCCATGAAGTTCCAACTGCTCTCGTGGAGTGCGCTCTAACTTTGAACGGAGGCGGTCTCCTTCTCAAGCCATAAGCTTGCATTATGACCTGTCGAATCCACTTGGCTAAAGTAGATTTTGACGCTGCCTGACCCTTTCTGGGGCCTTCCGGCAGAATAAACAAAGTATCCGTTCTGCGAATCTGAGTAGTGGCTTTTAGATAAGCTTTAACTGCTCTTACTACATCCAAAGAATGCAATAACTTTTCCTCTACCGAAGTAGGTTTTGGGGAAAAAAGAAGGAAGAACCACATCTTGGTTCAAATGAAACCTCGATACCACCTTAGGAAGAAAGGCTGGATAAGGACGTAACACTACTCTGTCCTTATGGATAACCAGATATGGCTCCTTACAGGACATAGCTGCTAATTCCGATACTCTTTTAGCCGAACAAATGGCTACTAGAAAAATCAATTTCCTGGTGAGAAGTACCAAGGAAATATGCTGTAATGGTTCAAATGGTTGTTTCTGTAGAACCGACAGAACCAAGTTTAGATCCCATGGACATATGGGAATATTAACCGGAGGACTAATACGCATCACTCCTTGTATAAAGGCTTTGACTAGTGAATGCGAAGCCAAGGGCCTTTGAAAAAATATTGACAAGGCCGAAATCTGACCCTTGATAGTACTCAAGGCAAGCTTCCTATCTACAGCCCACTGTAGGAAGTCCAGAATCCTACCTATTACGTACTTATGTGGATGCCATTTCTTGGCCTCACACCAGGCGATGTACGCCTTCCAGATTCTATAGTAGATCTGCCTGGATACCGGCTTCCTGGCATTGATCATGGTAGATACCACAGCATTAGAGAGCCCTCTCTTTTTTAGAATGTGGGCTTCAATAGCCAGGCCGTCAAACCTAGGGCTGGTAAGGAAGGGTGGTATATCGGTCCTTGCGAAAGCAGGTCCGGACGACGTGGGAGAGTCCAAGGACTCCCCACTGAAATTTTACAATCTCCGCGTACCACGCTCTTCGGGGCCACGCTGGAGCCACCGGAATCACTGGTTTCTTTTCTACCCTGATTCTGCGGAGTAATCGAGGTAACCACTGTGGCGGTGTGAATGCATATATCAGCTTAAACTGATCCCAAGGGAACACTAGGGCATCCGAGCCGCAAGCTAGGGGATCCCTTGTCCGAGAGACAAACCTGTCCCCCTTTGCGTTGAATCTGGATGCTAGAAGATCTACATCCGATGTTCCCCACCGCTGACATATTGTCCAGAAAACCTCGGGGTGAAGGGACCCTTCCTCTGGGCCTAATTGCTGGCGACTTAGAAAGTCCGCCTTCCAATTCTCCACTCCTGGAATGAATACCGCAGATATGGCTGGGACATATTTTTCTGCCCATTTCAGGATGTAATTTACTTCCCTCTGGGCTGCACGACTCCTGGTGCCCCCCTGATGATTGATATATGCCACTGCTGTGGCATTGTCTGATTGAATTCTGACAGGGGACCCTTGAAGTTTGGATGTCCATGCTACTAGGGCATACCGGGCTGCTCGTATCTCTAAAAGATTGATGGGCAGGGCCTTTTCTGCATCCGACCATCTGCCCTGGAGAGACTATTGCTCCAGTACTGCTCCCCAGCCTATAAGGCTGGCATCTGTAGTGACCACCTTCCAGGAAATCGGACTGAAGGATTTCCTTTTTTCAGATTCTGGGGAACCAACCACCAACGGAGGCTCTTGCAAACGGAAGGGGACAAGGACATTGTAAGTCTAGGGCCTGAACTTTTTTGTTCCAGGCTGACAGTATGGCCCCTTGCAAATTCCTTGAATGGAATTGACCGTAGGGTACTGCTTCGAATGATGCCACCATTTTTCCCAGCAGCCTCATATACAGGCGTATGGACGGCTGTCTTTTTTGTACCCACTAAGTGGATCAAATCTTTCAAAGACAACACCTTTCCTCGAGGCAAGAATATTTTTCTCTGGCCTGAATCCAACCTTAGCCCCAAGTATTCCAGACTTTTGACTGGTTTTTAGGGCTGACTTGTCTCGGTTGATAATCCAACCGTGAGATTCCAGATACTTGATCGTCTTGTGAACGACCACGTCTAGTTTTTTCACTGAGTGGTCTATCAGCAACAAGTCATCCAGATATGCCATTATCATTACACCTTGTGTTCTTAAATTGGCCAATAAAGGGCCAGAATTTTTGTAAACACTCGTGGTGCTGTGGCCAAACCGAAGGGTAAGGCTCTGAACTGAAAATGGCGCCCTTCTACTGCAAAGCGTAGAAATTTTTGGTGGACTGGAAAGATGGGAATGCGCAAATAAGCATCTTTGATGTCGATCGTGGCTAACCAATCCTCCCCTTGTAGGGCAGTGGCCACCGATCGGATCGACTCCATCGGAAAGTCCTGATATACAGGAATTTGTATAGCCCTTTTAGAATTAATATGGGCCTCCCGTCCGCGTTTGCTTCGGGACTGTAAAGAGGTTTGAGTAAAACCCGAACCCTCATTCTTCCAGGGGAACCTCCATAATTACTCCTTGGAGCAATAGTTGTTCTAGTGCCAACAGGAGGGACTCTCTCTTCCGGGGATCCCTTGGCACGTTTGACCTCAAAAATGGGAAGGAGGAGAGTCTTTTAACTCCAAACTGTATCCCAAACCTACTGCGGAGAGCACCTATCTGTCTTGATCGTGTCCCGCCAGGTCTCTTGCGAACAACTGGAGTCCTCCCCCCACCCGACTGAGTGGGGGCTTCAATGAATTTAACTTTGGGGGAGGTTTTGTACCTCCCCTGACCCAGGGTTTCTCATTACCCTGCTACTGTCCCTGTTTTTTACCCCCGGGATTTGACCGAGGAGGCCGTCGGAACTGTTACACAGCCGCCCCAGGGACTGGAGAAGCAGGCCTCTTAAAGAGGGACCTCTAACTCTGCTTTTAACCGGCAAGAGCGTATTTTTACCGCTGGAAATTTTCTGGATATATTTGTCCAGGTTTTCCCTGAATAAGCGTTCACCATGAAATGGGACGCTAACCAGCCATACTTTACAGGGAGCTTCAGCAGACCAGTTTTTGAGCCATAGGAGCCTACGCATATGTACTATAGACAGCGTAAGGCGGGAGGCCTGATGGACTGAATCCTCTATGGCGTCAACCGCAAAGCCTAAGGCTCTAGGTAGATCAGCTAGGGCAAAGCCTGCTGATCTGTCAAGTCCCTCAAGACCTGTTTCAACTGATCCTTCACTGCTTAGCAGACCCCAATAGCTGCTACTGCTGGTTGTATCACCAAGCAGATTTTCATAAGGACTCCAATCTTTTATCTATTGGGTTCTTGAACATTTGGACATTATCCACTGGACATGTCAGTGATTTATACATACAAGAGATGGCTGCGTCCACTGTAGGGACCTTCCATTTTTTTTTTTTTTTTTTGATGAACTTATCCTCCATGGGATAGACCACCGGAAATCTCTTGGGGGAATAAATATTTTCTCAGGACGTTCCCAATCCTGGTAAATAAGCCCTTTCAGTAAAGGGTGAAGTGGAAAAGAACAAACAGTCTGGGGGCTTCTAGCGACCCCAACGAGGATACAGTAGTGGTTGATGGTTCCGCAAGGTGCATTTTTAAATGCTGATCGGACCATGTTAGTCAGAGACTGAACCCATAATCTTTCAGCTTGAGATGCTGAGAAAAGGTTCCCCCACTGTTGATTCCTCTATAACAGAATCAACCTTATCCTGATCCCCTTCAGGCAGGTCGATCCCTGTATGGGACTGTTGCTCTGCTAACAGGCACTCTGAAGGAGGAGACGGAGATCGGGCGTGCTTTCCCTGACAGGGAGGCAGCCTCTCTAATCCTCCCAGAGCTGAGGAAAAAACCTCCTCTGTTACATACACAGGAGCAGGTGAACTGAGGACAGCCACAGTACCAAGTACCCCTGCGGGGTCTCTACGGTCACTTACCTCTGAACTTCAGGGGAGACTGGTGCAGCAGAAGCATGCCCAAGATCCTCAGAGCCCGATGAGACCCCCTTCGCTTCCTGGAAGATTCAGTTCCGGAGCTTCTGGACGGCATATTCCTAAGCCTAAAGCTGAGGTATTCCAGCCGTAATACACCACTTTTACTGAGAATAGTCTAGCACAATTGCTGCTATATCACAGTTGGTGTCTACTAATGTGCCTTTCTAGGGGATGCCTGTATCAACCGCTTGCTGTATGCCTTTAAATGTTGCCAGCTCTGTCTCTGTACTTCATAGCCAGCTCACTACAATATTGTGGTTTTTTTAAAACTGCTGGGACGCCCGCACATGCGCAGAAGCGCTGCGGCGCGCACAGAGCGTCATCCCCCAGGCTCCGCCCCCTTTCCCGGCTCACCTCTATATATAGAGGCGCGTGCACGCGCACGCGCGCGGGCACGTGCGCCTTCGGCGCTAATTTCAAATATGGTAACAAGGGACAGGAGCCAGGGCCCCTCTTTGCCGCAGGCCGGGGGATGGACGAGCACTGCAACATGGCAGAGGAAGCAGTTTCCTATAAGAGAACTCACCATCTGCCTGGACTTTGCTCTGCTGAGAAGAAGCTAGTCCACATGACAAGAAAACATTCCACAGCGGCCTCTAGTGGACAAACACAGGTACCGCAGTCTAATATATTAAATATATATATAAAAATTTTTTTTTTTTTTTCTTGACCACCATTAAAAATTATTAATTTTTTTTAGTAGTTACAGGCATGCACAGAATTTTGCGGGAATACCATTAGGTAACAGACAGAAAGACAAATTAGGCTTGGGGGTCCCCCAATAGAACCAAGTTCCTGGGAGCCCCCACTTACCTGTTCCCCGCCGCAGGACTTTGTTTGGTCCACAAAAGCCCAAACTTCACCTATCACGGCAGGCATTGTAATCAAACCTTCAGGGACCGGGTTCCCAAGGATTCCACTCCCCTGGACCTGTATAGCACCCTGCACAGAAAACATCTTGGTCGTGGGTATGACCAGAGCTCTGGATCCCAGGGTCCAGCTCTCCTAAGAGAAGCATTACAGGCAAAACCTTGCTCTTCTCTGCAAGGCCCGGGTACCGACCGTTTAGCTATGAAGCTTTTTTGGTCGGATCCGGAATAGCTTACTGAGGCCCAAAAGAACCTGTACGCAAGCTCAGTGAAAAACACATGTTTCTTCTTGGCCAACACCTTAGACACTGGCAAAAAAACTGAGGTGCTCCCGGATGGGAGGGGCTTATATAGGGGAGGGTACTTCCGGTTTTGGAAGTTGCCAGTGCCAGCACCTGACGGTATCTATATAACCCATTAGTAATGACTATGTCGCTCTGTGTCCCGTGATGTACGAGAAAGAAAACTTCCCTCTCCATTGAAATGAATGGAAAGCTCTTTAAAATCGCTTATGCCACCTACACACGACCGTTTTTAATGACGAGAAAAATGCCATTTTTTAAATTGGTCATTAAAAATGATCATGTGTGGGCTTCAGAGCATTTTTCACGACGTGAAAAATGCCCATGAAAAAATTGGAACATGCTCTAATTTTTCTCGTCGTTTTTCACATCGTCGTTTTTCTCATCATGAAAAACGGCCGTGTGTACGCTTTAACGACGTGAAAAAAAATGTGCATGCTCAGAATCAAGTATGAGACGGGAGCGCTCGTTCTGGTAAAACTAGCGTTCGTAATGGAGATAGCACATTCGTCACGCTGTAACGGACTGAAAAGCACGAGGCTGAAAAGCGCGAATCGTTGCTCAACAAACCTAACTAACATGAAGGGTGGCGCCATCCGAATGGAACTTCCCCTTTATAGTGCGGTTGTACGTGTTGTACGTCACCGCGCTTTACTCAAGCATTTTTTTCCACGATAGTGTGTAGGCAAGGCAGGCTTGAGAAGAATCACGTCGAGAAAAATGCATTTTTTTTCCAATGACAAAAACGGTCGTGTGTACGCGGCATAAGTGTTTTTACTGGCAGTTTAGAAGCGCATCAGTGTGAAAGTGGCCTAAAGCTAAACATATCGATTTATGAACAGGATGAGTACATGGAGTACAGGATGAGTACATAACAATGTAAAAATGTAACGAGTAGTGCAACGAACAAACTAATAAAGCACAGGTGTCAAACACAAGGCCCGCGGGCCGAATCCGGCCCTCCTGGCCATTTCATGTGGCCCTCGCACCTCCTGCAGCTGCAGGAGAGCTCCAGCCTTCCTATGGTCCCCCTCCAGACCCTGTACTTTCTGCTTTCAAGCAATGCATCCATCTTTTTCCCAGCATCAGCATAAGGTAAGGGGGTGCACTGTGATGTAAGGGAGGGTGGGGGGGACTCAACTTCTGATGGTGGGGTGGCTCTTGACATTTAATTCAAGGGGAGGGGATGCGCTGGACATCTAATCTTACAGATACAACCGGCCCTTTTGAGAGCAATCATAATGCTAATGCGGCCCATGATGAAATTGAGTTTGACACCCCTGCAATAAAGTATTAAATCGAAACCATTAGAAAGTTCCATCAGAAGGAAAAAAGTAAGCTAGTGACTATTGGTTCATTTTGCAAGAGCAGAAATAAGGAGATCAATCTTAATAGGTATATATTAAAAACAAAAGAGATCATGTGTTTATTAGTACCACACAACATTAAAAGAAAGGTAGAATACAAAAAATAGGAGTAGATATAGAGAAGAGGGTAGAAAAAAGGGGGGAAGGGAATGAGGGGGGGGGGGGGGGTTACAAGTGGTGATGCGATCCCAAATTAATAGAAAGTATAGTCAAGGCGAATAGAGTAAAATTACCAAGGCAATAATAGTGTGTCATCAAAGTCTGGAGGTAAACAATGCTTAACCCAAGGAAGCCAGAGTTTCTCAAATTGACCGATTCGATCTCTTTTGACTGCATACTCAGCTGGAAAGAGCATACGCACTGGTCACTATTGGAGATTGCTATGGTATAGCCCAGAAATCAGTTCTGATCTTTCTGGAAATCTTGGACCATCCACAAAGAGAAGATCCAAAACCTACCAGATGAGGCAACAATCATCTCATGTCTATGAAAAGGTGCCCCCTACACAGAGAACTCTCACTATAAATGGGAGCTCTACTGTGATATCAATTTACAAAGTATAGGCATCTCAAACCTCCCAAACTCTTGTCCTACAGGCCCTGGAGCGAGGGCTGTGATATATACCTGGTGGTGTGTTATAGCTGGCCCCCAGGGGCCCTAGAATGAGATTGTAATATGTACAGTGTGGTGTATTATGGGAAGGCCCCCCAGAGGCCCTGGAGGTACTGTGTATGGTGTGGTGTATATAGATGGTTTCCAAGAGCCTCGTGCAGAGGGCTGTAACATGTATAGGGTGATGTGTTATAGCTGCCCCCCCATGGGCTCTGGAGTGTGACTGTAATATGTAAGTGTTGGTGTGTTACAGCTGGGCCCCGGGTGCTTCAGAGTGAAGCTGTAATATGTACAGGGTGGTGTTTATTATCTGGCCCCCAGAGTAAGGTGACCATATTTTTTTATTGAAATCTGGGGAAATTTTTTTTTTTTTTCACTAGTAATGGCGGCAATCAGCGACTCTGCCCGTCGCCGCCACCGCTGCACAGCCTGTCAAGTCTTACTCTCCGGGGCCCCGGCTACTACTGGGTGGGGAGCGGAGGAAGATCACTCCGTCAGGGAAGGCAAGGAGATAAGCAGGCAGACGGCTGGCCGGGACTTGAGCCAAGGCAGAAGAACATGCGAGCGGAGCTGAAAGGGCATGCACCCGAAACGTAAAAAATATTCCCTCCGCTCCAGTCAGCACATGATCATCAGAAAGGGGCAAATATAATGGAAAAAAATACACCCCTAAGCTAGTAGGAGCGGCAGAGCGGGGGTGTGTAATTCAGATTTTTTTTTTTTTTAATTCTGCACTGACTGTCTTTGAAATTGCCCCAGCCCCTGTTCAAATCCAATCCGGGGACAAAACCGGGGACAGATTAAGTCTGGGGACAGTGTCCTCAATCTGGGGACTGTCCCCTGAAACCGGGGATGTCTGGTCACCCTACCCCAGAGGCTCTGGACAAAAGGCTATATGTTTACGACGATGATGTGTTATAGCTGTCCTCAGGACTGTGGACAGAGGGCTGTAATATGCATCAGTGTCATGCGTTATACAGTAGGTGGCCCCCAGGGGCCCTGAAGTGAAGCTGTAATATGTAGAGGGTGTTGTGTCGTAGCTGTGTGATATGTATTACAGAGATTCGGAGAAAGCGTGTGTGAAGGCTCAGAGACGTTCTCTGCCGTCACTGCAGATCTATATTTAGTGGCGTCTGATGGAGCCGCTTCTATTCCTGTCTCTCCGCACTGACAGATTATTTCAAGCTGTGACCTGAATCCTTCTATATTCTCCCCTCCATTCCCGAATCCCCCAGAATACCCTCCTTCTTCCCTGAATCACCCCCTCCCCCATGTTCCTGAATCCCTTTTACTTCTGTACTACCCTCCCTGTTCCCTGAATCTTTCCATACTACCCCCCTGCATCCCTAAACCCCCCCCACCCCTCCTAAGACCCCCACTTCTTCCCTGAATCCCCCCCAAACACCCATCTTCTTCCCTGAATTCATTATACTAACCCCCTTCTTCCCCAAATCCTCCATCCCTAAAACCCCCAACACCCCCAACCCCCACACTACACCCAGCTTCTTCCCTGAATTCATTATACTAACCCCCCTTCTTCCCCAAATCCTCCATCCCTAAAACCCCCTACACCCCCCACCCCCACACTACTCTACACCCATCTTCTTCCCTGAATTCATTATACTAACCCCCTTCTTCCCCAAATCCTCCATCCCTACACCCCCCACACTACTCTACACCCATCTTCTTCCCTGAATTCATTATACTAACCCCCTTCTTCCCCAAATCCTCCATCCCTAAAACCCCCAACACCCCCAACCCCCACACTACACCCAGCTTCTTCCCTGAATTCATTATACTAACCCCCCTTCTTCCCCAAATCCTCCATCCCTAAAACCCCCTACACCCCCCACCCCCACACTACTCTACACCCATCTTCTTCCCTGAATTCATTATACTAACCCCCTTCTTCCCCAAATCCTCCATCCCTACACCCCCCACACTACTCTACACCCATCTTCTTCCCTGAATTCATTATACTAACCCCCTTCTTCCCCAAATCCTCCATCCCTAAAACCCCCTACACCCCCCACACTACTCTACACCCATCTTCTTCCCTGAATTCATTATACTAACCCCCTTCTTCCCCAAATCCTCCATCCCTACACCCCCCACACTACTCTACACCCATCTTCTTCCCTGAATTCAATATACTAACCCCCTTCTTCCCCAAATCCTCCATCCCTAAAACCCCCTACACCCCCCACCCCCACACTACTCTACACCCATCTTCTTCCCTGAATTCAATATACTAACCCCCTTCTTCCCCAAATCCTCCATCCCTAAAACCACCTACACTCCCCACCCCCGCACTACTCTTCACCCATCTTCTTCCCTGAATTCATTATACTAACCCCCTTCTTCCCCGAATCTCCCATATTAACTTTCTCCTTCTCTTGAATCCCTTGTACCACCCTTCCCTGAACCTTCCCATACTACCTCCCTCCAGCCCTAAACCCCTCTACACTCCCCACCCCCTCCTCTCTAAGCCCCCCCGCACTACTGCACTTCTTCCTTGACTCCCCCACAACACCAATCTTCTTCCCTGAATTCATCATACTAACCCTCTTCTTCCTTGAATCACCCATATTACCTTTCTCCCTTTCCTGAATCTCCCAAAGCATCCCTTCCCTAAACCCCCACACAACCCCTCCGTCCCCAAATCCCCCTCCTCCATCCCTAAATCCCCCATCCTTAAATCCCCCACACCACCCTCCTCCATCCTTGAATCCCCCATACCACCCCCCCAATGCCCCATAATACCTCACTTTGTCCCTTAAACCCCACCTGCCCACCCCCATCACTAAATCCCCCAAACCAACCTCCATCCCTAAATCCCCCATACCACCCTCCTCCATCCCCAGATTCCTCACCTACCCCCCATTGCCCCATACTCCCTCACTTTCACCCTCAACCCCCTAGCCCCCCCCCCCCCATCACTAAATGCCCCCCACCAAACCCTTTTCCTATGAATACCTCACACAACCTCCTATCGCTTTATGAATACATCAGTGACACTCCTCTTGCTCAACAACACAGGTGCACAAATTTTACAGGTCACATTTCACGCTTCTAATGTTATATACTTTTACTTACATTGGTCCCACCCCTTTCCTGTTTAAAGATTTACTTAATAAAGTTTTGTATGCACCAATGACATTTCACCAGAATATCTTCTCTGTATGCAGTCTCTAATCTAATCTCTATCTGAGATATTGAGGGGGAACTCTACCTATACAGTATAAAGGGAGGAGCCTGGCTGACAGACAATCATGGAGCAGAAAAACGTTCAGTCGCCATTTCTAGAAAAATCTTCAACCTCTCAGGGTGGAAACTTCACTTAGAGAACCTTGTTACACCTACACAACAATCCGCGTCAGACACAACACCCAACATCACACTTCATACACCACAACACCCAACATCACACTTCATACACCACAACACCCAACATCACACATCATACACTACAACACCCATCATCACACACCACAACACCCAACATCACACTTCATACACCACAACACCCAACATCACACACCATACACCACAACACCCAACATCACACTTCATACACCACAACACCCAACATCACACTTCATACACCACAACACCCAACATCACACTTCATACACCACAACACCCAACATCACACACCACAACACCCAACATCACACATCATACATCACAACACCCAACATCACACTTCATACACCACAACACCCAACATCACACATCATACACTACAACACCCATCATCACACACCACAACACCCAACATCACACTTCATACACCACAACACCCAACATCACACACCATACACCACAACACCCAACATCACACTTCATACACCACAACACCCAACATCACACTTCATACACCACAACACCCAACATCACACTTCATACACCACAACACCCAACATCACACACCACAACACCCAACATCACACATCATACATCACAACACCCAACATCACACTTCATACACCACAACACCCAACATCACACATCACACATCATACACTACAACACCCATCATCACACACCACAACACCCAACATCACACTTCATACACCACAACACCCAACATCACACACCATACACCACAACACCCAACATCACACTTCATACACCACAACACCCAACATCACACATCATACATCATACACTACAACACCCAACATCACACACCACAACACCCAACATCACACATCATACATCATACACTACAACACCCAACATCACACACCACAACACCCAACATCACTCTTCATACACCACAACACCCAACATCACACACCATACACCACAACACCCAACATCACACATCATACATCATACACTACAACACCCAACATCACACACCACAACACCCAACATCACACATCATACATCACAACACCCAACATCACACTTCATACACCACAACACCCAACATCACACATCACACATCATACACTACAACACCCATCATCACACACCACAACACCCAACATCACACTTCATACACCACAACACCCAACATCACACACCATACACCACAACACCCAACATCACACTTCATACACCACAACACCCAACATCACACATCATACACTACAACACCCAACATCACACACCACAACACCCAACATCACACATCATACATCATACACTACAACACCCAACATCACACACCACAACACCCAACATCACACTTCATACACCACAACACCCAACATCACACTTCATACACCACAACACCCAACATCACACATCATACACTACAACACCCATCATCACACACCACAACACCCAACATCACACTTCATACACCACAACACCCAACATCACACTTCATACACCACAACACCCAACATCACACTTCATACACCACAACACCCAACATCACACTTCATACACCACAACACCCAACATCACACTTCATACACTACAACACCCATCATCACACACCACAACACCCAACATCACACTTCATACACCACAACACCCAACATCACACACCATACACCACAACACCCAACATCACACACCATACACCACAACACCCAACATCACACTTCATACACCACAACACCCAACATCACACATCATACATCATACACTACAACACCCAACATCACACACCACAACACCCAACATCACACTTCATACACCACAACACCCAACATCACACACCATACACCACAACACCCAACATCACACTTCATACACCACAACACCCAACATCACACATCATACATCATACACTACAACACCCAACATCACACATCATACACTACAACACCCAACATCACACACCACAACACCCAACATCACACACCATACATCACACTTCATACACCACAACACCCAACATCACACTTCATACACCACAACACCCAACATCACACTTCTTACACTACAACACCCAACATCACACACCACAACACCCAACATCACACACCATACACCACACTTCTTACACCACAACACCCAACATCACACACCATACACCACAACACCCAACATCACACACCATACACCACAACACCCAACATCACACTTCATACACCACAACACCCAACATCACACTTCATACACCACAACACCCAACATCACACATCATACACCACAACACCCAACATCACACTTCATACACCACAACACCCAACATCACACTTCATACACCACAACACCCAACATCACACTTCATACACCACAACACCCAACATCACACATCACACACTACAACACCCAACATCACACATCATACACTACAACACCCAACATCACACACAACACCCAACATCACACACCATACACCACAACACCCAACATCACACTTCATACACCACAACACCCAACATCACACATCATACACCACAACACCCAACATCACACTTCATACACCACAACACCCAACATCACACTTCATACACCACAACACCCAACATCACACTTCTTACACTACAACACCCAACATCACACACCACAACACCCAACATCACACACCATACACCACAACACCCAACATCACACTTCTTACACCACAACACCCAACATCACACTTCATACACCACAACACCCAACATCACACTTCATACACCACAACACCCAACATCACACTTCATACACCACAACACCCAACATCACACATCATACACCACAACACCCAACATCACACTTCATACACCACAACACCCAACATCACACTTCATACACCACAACACCCAACATCACACTTCATACACCACAACACCCAACATCACACATCACACACTACAACACCCAACATCACACATCATACACTACAACACCCAACATCACACACAACACCCAACATCACACACCATACACCACAACACCCAACATCACACTTCATACACCACAACACCCAACATCACACATCATACACCACAACACCCAACATCACACTTCATACACCACAACACCCAACATCACACTTCATACACCACAACACCCAACATCACACTTCATACACCACAACACCCAACATCACACATCATACACTACAACACCCAACATCACACATCATACACTACAACGCCCAACATCACACACAACACCCAACATCACACACCATACACCACAACACCCAACATCACACTTCATACACCACAACACCCAACATCACACTTCATACACCACAACACCCAACATCACACTTCATACACCACAACACCCAACATCACACATCATACACTACAACACCCAACATCACACACAACACCCAACATCACACACCATACACCACAACACCCAACATCACACTTCATACACCACAACACCCAACATCACACATCATACATCATACACCACAACACCCAACATCACACTTCATACACCACAACACCCAACATCACACTTCATACACCACAACACCCAACATCACACATCATACACTACAACACACATCATACACTACAACACCCAACATCACACATCATACACTACAACACCCAACATCACACACC
This sequence comes from Rana muscosa, assembly GCA_029206835.1. Classification (NCBI taxonomy): domain Eukaryota; kingdom Metazoa; phylum Chordata; class Amphibia; order Anura; family Ranidae; genus Rana; species Rana muscosa. The sequence continues at coordinate 216,437,259 of CM055126.1, forward strand.
ACAACACCCAACATCACACACCATACACCACAACACCCAACATCACACTTCATACACCACAACACCCAACATCACACATCATACACCACAACACCCAACATCACACTTCATACACCACAACACCCAACAACACACTTCATACACCACAACACCCAACATCACACATCATACACTACAACACCCAACATCACACATCATACACCACAACACCCAACATCACACATCATACACTACAACACCCAACATCACACATCATACACTACAACACCCAACATCACACACCACAACACCCAACATCACACACCATACACCACAACACCCAACATCACACTTCATACACCACAACACCCAACATCACACATCATACACTACAACACCCAACATCACACACCACAACACACACCATACACCACAACACCCAACATCAACATCACACACCACAACGCCTAACATCACACACCACAACACCCAACATCACACACCACAACACCCAACATCACACACCACAACACCCAACATCACACACCACAACACCCAACATCACACACCATACACCACAACACCCAACATCACACACCACAACACCCAACATCACACACCACAACACCCAACATCACACACCACAACACCCAACATCACACACCACAACACCCAACATCACACACCACAACACCCAACATCACACACCACAACACCCAACATCACACATCACACACCACAACACCCAACATCACACACCACAACACCCAACATCACACATCATACACCACAACACCCAACATCACACACCACAACGTGAACAGTGAACTATACAACACCCAACATCACACTACATAACACATCATACACCACAACACCCAACATCACACCGTGAACACAGCACAGCACAACACCCAACACGTCATACACTACAACGTGAACACAGCATAACACCCAACATCACTCTACACAACCCGTCATACACCACAACGTGAACACCGCACGGCACAACACCCAACATCACACACCATACATCACACACAACGTGAACACCACACAGCACAACACCCAACATCACACTACACAACCCGTCATACACCACAATGGGAACACCACAACACCCAACATCACACATCATACACCACAACGTGAACAGTGAACTGTACAACACCCAACATCACACTACATAACACATCATACACCACAACAGCCAACATCATACACCACAACACCCAACATCACACCGTGAACACAGCATAGCACAACACCCAACACGTCATACACTACAACGTGAACACAGCACAACACCCAACATTACACTACACAACCCGTCATACAACACAACGTGAACACCGCACGGCACAACACCCAACATCACACATCATACACCACAACACCCAACATCACACACCATAACACCCAACATCACACATCACAACGTGAACACCACACAGCACAACACCCAACATCACACTACACAACCCAACCCGTCATACACCACAATGTGAACGCTGCACGGCACAACACGTCATACACCACAACAACCAGCATCACACTACAGAACCCAACTCGTCAAATACCACAACGTGAACACCGAACTGCACAACACCCAACATCACGCTACACAACACGTCATACACAACAATGTGAACGCAGCACCGCACAACACATCATACACCACAATGTGAACACTATACTGCACAACACCCAACATCACACTGCACAACATAACAGACATTACAACACCTAACATCACACATTAGATTTCACAATATACAGTACAACACAAGATGTCATGCACAATGTGAACACCGCACTGCATAAAACCCAATATCACAAAACACTTCATACACCACGAGAATACTACACTTCACAAACACCCAAAATCACATATATTACAATATACAACATGCCACATTATATAATACAATGTGAACACTGCACTGTACAACACCCAACATGAATGTCGTGTCGTATCAGTGTGAACCCAGCCTAAGGGTCCCAGTGATGGGGGGAAGGTGTTCCCGGGTGTCAGGGTCCCGGTCATGGGGGAAGGTGTTCCCGGGTGTCAGGGTCCCGGTCATGGGGGAAGGTGTTCCCGGGTGTCAGGGTCCCGGTCATGGGGGAAGGTGTTCCCGGGTGTCAGGGTCCCGGTCATGGGGGAAGGTGTTCCCGGGTGTCAGGGTCCCGGTCATGGGGGAAGGTGTTCCCGGGTGTCAGGGTCCCGGTCATGGGGGAAGGTGTTCCCGGGTGTCAGGGTCCCGGTCATGGGGGAAGGTGTTCCCGGGTGTCAGGGCCCCGGTCATGGGGGAAGGTGTTCCCGGGTGTCAGGGTCCCAGGGATGGGGGAAGGTGTTCCCGGGTGTCAGGGTCCCAGGGATGGGGGAAGGTGTTCCCGGGTGTCAGGGTCCCAGGGATGGGGGAAGGTGTTCCCGGGTGTCAGGGTCCCAGGGATGGGGGAAGGTGTTCCCGGGTGTCAGGGTCCCAGGGATGGGGGAAGGTGTTCCCGGGTGTCAGGGTCCCAGGGATGGGGGAAGGTGTTCCCGGGTGTCAGGGTCCCAGGGATGGGGGAAGGTGTTCCCGGGTGTCAGGGTCCCAGGGATGGGGGAAGGTGTTCCCGGGTGTCAGGGTCCCAGGGATGGGGGAAGGTGTTCCCGGGTGTCAGGGTCCCAGGGATGGGGGAAGGTGTTCCCGGGTGTCAGGGTCCCAGGGATGGGGGAAGGTGTTCCCGGGTGTCAGGGTCCCAGGGATGGGGGAAGGTGTTCCCGGGTGTCAGGGTCCCAGGGATGGGGGAAGGTGTTCCCGGGTGTCAGGGTCCCAGGGATGGGGGAAGGTGTTCCCGGGTGTCAGGGTCCCAGGGATGGGGGAAGGTGTTCCCGGGTGTCAGGGTCCCAGGGATGGGGGAAGGTGTTCCCGGGTGTCAGGGTCCCAGGGATGGGGGAAGGTGTTCCCGGGTGTCAGGGTCCCAGGGATGGGGGAAGGTGTTCCCGGGTGTCAGGGTCCCAGGGATGGGGGAAGGTGTTCCCGGGTGTCAGGGTCCCAGGGATGGGGGAAGGTGTTCCCGGGTGTCAGGGTCCCAGGGATGGGGGAAGGTGTTCCCGGGTGTCAGGGTCCCAGGGATGGGGGAAGGTGTTCCCGGGTGTCAGGGTCCCAGGGATGGGGGAAGGTGTTCCCGGGTGTCAGGGTCCCAGGGATGGGGGAAGGTGTTCCCGGGTGTCAGGGTCCCAGGGATGGGGGAAGGTGTTCCCGGGTGTCAGGGTCCCAGGGATGGGGGAAGGTGTTCCCGGGTGTCAGGGTCCCAGGGATGGGGGAAGGTGTTCCCGGGTGTCAGGGTCCCAGGGATGGGGGAAGGTGTTCCCGGGTGTCAGGGTCCCAGGGATGGGGGAAGGTGTTCCCGGGTGTCAGGGTCCCAGGGATGGGGGAAGGTGTTCCCGGGTGTCAGGGTCCCAGGGATGGGGGAAGGTGTTCCCGGGTGTCAGGGTCCCAGGGATGGGGGAAGGTGTTCCCGGGTGTCAGGGTCCCAGGGATGGGGGAAGGTGTTCCCGGGTGTCAGGGTCCCAGGGATGGGGGAAGGTGTTCCCGGGTGTCAGGGTCCCAGGGATGGGGGAAGGTGTTCCCGGGTGTCAGGGTCCCAGGGATGGGGGAAGGTGTTCCCGGGTGTCAGGGTCCCAGGGATGGGGGAAGGTGTTCCCGGGTGTCAGGGTCCCAGGGATGGGGGAAGGTGTTCCCGGGTGTCAGGGTCCCAGGGATGGGGGAAGGTGTTCCCGGGTGTCAGGGTCCCAGGGATGGGGGAAGGTGTTCCCGGGTGTCAGGGTCCCAGGGATGGGGGAAGGTGTTCCCGGGTGTCAGGGTCCCAGGGATGGGGGAAGGTGTTCCCGGGTGTCAGGGTCCCAGGGATGGGGGAAGGTGTTCCCGGGTGTCAGGGTCCCAGGGATGGGGGAAGGTGTTCCCGGGTGTCAGGGTCCCAGGGATGGGGGAAGGTGTTCCCGGGTGTCAGGGTCCCAGGGATGGGGGAAGGTGTTCCCGGGTGTCAGGGTCCCAGGGATGGGGGAAGGTGTTCCCGGGTGTCAGGGTCCCAGGGCTGGGGGAAGGTGTTCCCGGGTGTCAGGGTCCCAGGGATGGGGGAAGGTGTTCCCGGGTGTCAGGGTCCCAGGGATGGGGGAAGGTGTTCCCGGGTGTCAGGGTCCCAGGGATGGGGGAAGGTGTTCCCGGGTGTCAGGGTCCCAGGGATGGGGGAAGGTGTTCCCGGGTGTCAGGGTCCCAGGGATGGGGGAAGGTGTTCCCGGGTGTCAGGGTCCCAGGGATGGGGGAAGGTGTTCCCGGGTGTCAGGGTCCCAGGGATGGGGGAAGGTGTTCCCGGGTGTCAGGGTCCCAGGGATGGGGGAAGGTGTTCCCGGGTGTCAGGGTCCCAGGGATGGGGGAAGGTGTTCCCGGGTGTCAGGGTCCCAGGGATGGGGGAAGGTGTTCCCGGGTGTCAGGGTCCCAGGGATGGGGGAAGGTGTTCCCGGGTGTCAGGGTCCCAGGGATGGGGGAAGGTGTTCCCGGGTGTCAGGGTCCCAGGGATGGGGGAAGGTGTTCCCGGGTGTCAGGGTCCCAGGGATGGGGGAAGGTGTTCCCGGGTGTCAGGGTCCCGGTCATGGGGGAAGGTGTTCCCGGGTGTCAGGGTCCCGGTCATGGGGGAAGGTGTTCCCGGGTGTCAGGGTCCCAGGGATGGGGGAAGGTGTTCCCGGGTGTCAGGGTCCCAGGGATAGGGGAAGGTGTTCCCGGGTGTCAGGGTCCCAGGGATAGGGGAAGGTGTTCCCGGGTGTCAGGGTCCCAGGGATAGGGGAAGGTGTTCCCGGGTGTCAGGGTCCCAGGGATGGGGGAAGGTGTTCCCGGGTGTCAGGGTCCCAGTGATGGGGGAAGGTGTTCCCGGGTGTCAGGGTCCCAGTGATGGGGGAAGGTGTTCCCGGGTGTCAGGGTCCCAGTGATGGGGGAAGGTGTTCCCGGGTGTCAGGGTCCCAGTGATGGGGGAAGGTGTTCCCGGGTGTCAGGGTCCCAGTGATGGGGGAAGGTGTTCCCGGGTGTCAGGGTCCCAGTGATGGGGGAAGGTGTTCCCGGGTGTCAGGGTCCCAGTGATGGGGGAAGGTGTTCCCGGGTGTCAGGGTCCCAGTGATGGGGGAAGGTGTTCCCGGGTGTCAGGGTCCCAGTGATGGGGGAAGGTGTTCCCGGGTGTCAGGGTCCCAGTGATGGGGGAAGGTGTTCCCGGGTGTCAGGGTCCCAGTGATGGGGGAAGGTGTTCCCGGGTGTCAGGGTCCCAGTGATGGGGGAAGGTGTTCCCGGGTGTCAGGGTCCCGGTGATGGGGGAAGGTGTTCCCGGGTGTCAGGGTCCCGGTGATGGGGGAAGGTGTTCCCGGGTGTCAGGGTCCCGGTCATGGGGGAAGGTGTTCCCGGGTGTCAGGGTCCCGGTCATGGGGGAAGGTGTTCCCGGGTGTCAGGGTCCCGGTCATGGGGGAAGGTGTTCCCGGGTGTCAGGGTCCCAGGGATGGGGGAAGGTGTTCCCGGGTGTCAGGGTCCCAGGGATGGGGGAAGGTGTTCCCGGGTGTCAGGGTCCCAGGGATGGGGGAAGGTGTTCCCGGGTGTCAGGGTCCCAGGGATGGGGGAAGGTGTTCCCGGGTGTCAGGGTCCCAGGGATGGGGGAAGGTGTTCCCGGGTGTCAGGGTCCCAGGGATGGGGGAAGGTGTTCCCGGGTGTCAGGGTCCCAGGGATGGGGGAAGGTGTTCCCGGGTGTCAGGGTCCCAGGGATGGGGGAAGGTGTTCCCGGGTGTCAGGGTCCCAGGGATGGGGGAAGGTGTTCCCGGGTGTCAGGGTCCCAGGGATGGGGGAAGGTGTTCCCGGGTGTCAGGGTCCCAGGGATGGGGGAAGGTGTTCCCGGGTGTCAGGGTCCCAGGGATGGGGGAAGGTGTTCCCGGGTGTCAGGGTCCCAGGGATGGGGGAAGGTGTTCCCGGGTGTCAGGGTCCCGGTGATGGGGGAAGGTGTTCCCGGGTGTCAGGGTCCCGGTGATGGGGGAAGGTGTTCCCGGGTGTCAGGGTCCCGGTCATGGGGGAAGGTGTTCCCGGGTGTCAGGGTCCCGGTCATGGGGGAAGGTGTTCCCGGGTGTCAGGGTCCCAGTGATGGAGGAAGGTGTTCCCGGGTGTCAGGGTCCCAGGGATGGGGGAAGGTGTTCCCGGGTGTCAGGGTCCCAGGGATGGGGGAAGGTGTTCCCGGGTGTCAGGGTCCCAGGGATGGGGGAAGGTGTTCCCGGGTGTCAGGGTCCCAGTGATGGGGGAAGGTGTTCCCGGGTGTCAGGGTCCCAGGGATGGGGGAAGGTGTTCCCGGGTGTCAGGGTCCCAGTGATGGGGGAAGGTGTTCCCGGGTGTCAGGGTCCCAGGGATGGGGGAAGGTGTTCCCGGGTGTCAGGGTCCCAGGGATGGGGGAAGGTGTTCCCGGGTGTCAGGGTCCCAGGGATGGGGGAAGGTGTTCCCGGGTGTCAGGGTCCCAGGGATGGGGGAAGGTGTTCCCGGGTGTCAGGGTCCCAGGGATGGGGGAAGGTGTTCCCGGGTGTCAGGGTCCCAGGGATGGGGGAAGGTGTTCCCGGGTGTCAGGGTCCCAGGGATGGGGGAAGGTGTTCCCGGGTGTCAGGGTCCCAGGGATGGGGGAAGGTGTTCCCGGGTGTCAGGGTCCCAGGGATGGGGGAAGGTGTTCCCGGGTGTCAGGGTCCCAGGGATGGGGGAAGGTGTTCCCGGGTGTCAGGGTCCCAGGGATGGGGGAAGGTGTTCCCGGGTGTCAGGGTCCCAGGGATGGGGGAAGGTGTTCCCGGGTGTCAGGGTCCCGGTGATGGGGGAAGGTGTTCCCGGGTGTCAGGGTCCCGGTCATGGGGGAAGGTGTTCCCGGGTGTCAGGGTCCCGGTCATGGGGGAAGGTGTTCCCGGGTGTCAGGGTCCCAGTGATGGAGGAAGGTGTTCCCGGGTGTCAGGGTCCCAGTGATGGAGGAAGGTGTTCCCGGGTGTCAGGGTCCCAGGGATGGGGGAAGGTGTTCCCGGGTGTCAGGGTCCCAGGGATGGGGGAAGGTGTTCCCGGGTGTCAGGGTCCCAGTGATGGAGGAAGGTGTTCCCGGGTGTCAGGGTCCCAGGGTTGGGGGAAGGTGTTCCCGGGTGTCAGGGTCCCAGTGATGGGGGAAGGTGTTCCCGGGTGTCAGGGTCCCAGGGATGGGGGAAGGTGTTCCCGGGTGTCAGGGTCCCAGGGATGGGGGAAGAGTGATGGGGGAAGGTGTTCCCGGGTGTCAGGGTCCCAGGGATGGGGGAAGGTGTTCCCGGGTGTCAGGGTCCCGGTCATGGGGGAAGGTGTTCCCGGGTGTCAGGGTCCCAGTGATGGGGGAAGGTGTTCCCGGGTGTCAGGGTCCCGGTCATGGGGGAAGGTGTTCCCGGGTGTTGGAGCCCCAGGAATATGGTAAGAGTTCCCGGATTCGCAGTGCAGAGCGTAGTCGTCCCCGAATGTTCCCAGTGGTAAGTAATGAAGGTTTCCCGGTGTCAGGGGAAGGGGTACCCGGAGGTGGGGGGAGGGGCATATCGCTTTCACAGACAAACAAAAACAACACAGAAAGTCGTCTCCCGGGTAACGCCGCACCCACTGGGCGGGGAGGCGGGTCACATGGCCAGTGTTTAGCCGGTGACGTATACTCTGCTTGTTCCCACGGAGACACGCCGTGACGTCAACGCCCCTCCTGTGCTCACGAGCCAAATATTTCGTCGTCGCCATAGTAACAGATCCCCGCTGCCTCTGTCCTGGCAACAGCGCGCTGATTGGCTGGCCGCGTTCCCGCCTCTCTCCATGGTTACCTGAGCGGTTTTCAGCTTGTTGTCACCGCAGCCGGAGAAGGGAAGCCCGGATACCGGGGGCTGTGACGTCACCGTGTGTGTATATGCACCCCTTTTTTTATTTCTGTACAATTTCATCGGACGATATATGTAAAACACGTGATGTAATCATTTTGTTTGAGCCATAGCATACAGTAATGTGAGGTGTGTGATAAAATAATGCAATACATGTACAACACTTGTGACGTGAAATATGATATATGTGACGTAAGGTGATGTGATATACACTATATTACCAAAAGTATTGGGACGCCTGCCTTTACACGCACATGAACTTTAATGGCAGCCCAGTCTAAAGCCTCGTACACACGATCAGATTTTCGGACGACCGTTCGTCCGTTTTTTGTGGCATGCGAGTCTCATGTCGAAAGTGAAGAGGTTACTCACAATACGAAAATTCTCGTACGACAGAAGTGACGTCATGTGTTGAATAGTTTTGTATGTATTCTTTTGTTTCTGAGCACGCGCAGTATTGCTCTTACGTTTTTTTTTTTTTTCGGATGAAAACCGTACTGATGAATCGGACGTTGAGTTCACATCCGACAAAAATGATATAGTCTGCACATCCACTTTTTGTCTGACGAAAAACCGGAATTGACCGTCGAAAGCACCGTACTAACGCTCCGAAAATCAGCATATCGTTCGTAGGATAAAATTTTACTCTCGATTTACGTAACGTGTGCGTGCATTTTGGACGAGAAGGCCTGGCTCGCAGTTTCCGCTCTCATTCATCCCGAAGGGTGTAAAGGCCAGCCAAGTTCCTCCACCCCAAACTCGCTCATCCATGTCTTTATGGACCTGGCCTTGTGCACTGGTCCAAATGTTTTAGTGGAGGGGGGATTATAGTGTGGGGTTGTTTTTCAGGGGTTGGGCCTGTCCCCTTAAGCAGGCCATACACGGGTCAAATTTCGAACAAATATTCTTTTCAAAAATCAGAAAGTCAGTTTTTTTTGTGATCCGATGATGCCACCATTGATTTTCGAAATTCGGCCGACCAAACCTTCATTTTGCCTGGAATATTCTTTTCTCTCCAGGAATATTCGTTTCTCTCCGGGAATATTATTTTCTTGCACATGCGCATTTTCTTTTCTATTACATTTCTCACACGATTCTCCCATCATTGATCAGAAAATCCAACATGTCAGATTCCTCAAATTTGATTGCCGCACGAAAATCGGCTGTTGCTGCAGCCCACTAACGGGGCGAAATTCGTACGAAAATTCTTTAAAACGATTTTCGAAAGAAAATTCTTTCGAAATTCGAACCGTGTATGGCCGCCCTTAGTTCCAGTGAAGGGAACGCTTAAAGGATTTGTAAACCATCGTGTTTTTTTCACCTTAATGAATCCCATTTTTTTTATGGCATTTTTATTATTATTATTATTATTTTTACTAGTAATGGTGGCGATTTACGATTTTTATCGTGACTGTGACATTGCAGCGGACAGATCGGACACTTTTGACACTACTTTGGGACCAGTGACATTATTACAGCGATCAGTGCTATAAATATGCACTGATTACTGTATAAATGTCACTGGTTGGGAAGGTTTTAACACTAGGGGGCGATCAAGGGGTTAAATGTGTGTACTAGGGAGAGTTTCTTACTGTGGTGGGAGGGGACTAACATGGGGAGGAGACCGATCGGTGTTCCTATATACTAGGAACACACGACAGTCTCCTCTTCCCTGACAGGACGTGGATCTGTGTGTTTACACACACAAATCCACGTCCCTGCTCTGTGACAAGCAATCACGGGTGCCCAGCTGACCATTGGCTCCCGAGTGAAGCGGTGAGCGCACGCGCCCCCTATACCACTGGGAAGCCGTGGACGCCATATGACGCCCCACCCAGGATGGGAGATCCCATCTGCAGACGTCATATGACAATGGGCAGGTAGGAAAGTGGTTAAATAAAATAAAAAATCCTATTTTTTTTTTAAATCATCAATTTTTATCAACCCTGTAATAATGTGATATACATGACATTCATCGGGTAATAATGTGACTTATGTGATGTAATAATGTGACAAATAATACATGTGTGAGGTAATAATGTGATATACGGGTGTAGCGGCCTCCTCACCCCAACCTCTTTAGCTAGGGGTATGTCGAGCGACAGAGTGAGGTGCGCTACGGCCCATGTCCTCCCCATGCATGTGGGTGAGGTGAAGGCCAATATCAATCTTTTCCTCGGGCCAAATGTGTGCTGGTTATGAGGGTCAGTCCTTCCGTGCCGGAATCTCCCTTTGTTCCCATCAACAGAGTCCATACACCCATCAAAGTCCAAACTCAGGTTTATTGCGTATCTCCACATACAGTCAAATGCAACGGCATGATACGATGGGAAAGCAGGTCGAGGCACTGTACAGGTTCCTAGTCCCTACACTCCCTGTGCTATGACCAGGGGTTGCAGGAGTCTTGATGGAAGCTCCTCCGCTGCGCTGAAGCCCATATCAGGGGAAGATGTCCTCCAAGGGAGTTACTGAAGGCCCATCCGTCACCGGGTTGACGCTACACCGGGTCTTCGGACGGGTGACCCCCCCCCAGCCTCCTCACCTCAGATGCGGGTCCCCTCGCAAGGGGCGCCCTGGAGCAACTTCACCCTTGCGGGACCCAGTCGGAGTCACCGGGTCCCAGGCCTCCTCAATAGTACCTCACCCCAGGCTGAAGGTGCCCGGGATGGACTCCATCTTCGTTCCGACCAGGCCTTGGGGCGCCTAGGCCGGAACCTTGAACCGCCCGCACCCAGGCCTAAGGTGCCTGGGTGCGTGAAGGGGTGACCCCCTCCCACAAGAACAACAGACAGGCGACGACGACCACGAGGCGTGGGCGTCTCCCCCTTTTATATCCTCCCATCGACACCACGGCGGGTTCCCCGCCCCAGCCGTACCATCAGGTACCATCAGCCAGGAAGGAACCAAAAAAAGGGTAACACTGTGATAGCGATTCTACCTCGAGCCAGCAGGTACACTGACACCCACTGGTCAAAGAGAATATTACACCACCCAATCCTCCACGAATAAGAAAAGGGGTCTAATCCCTGACATAATTACACACCTGGGTCTCTCTACCCCCAGGTGTATCCCACTAACTTTGAAGACCCCGCTACACGGGATACATGTCAGATAATATTATTATATACATGACTTTTGTGAGGTAATAATGTATATTACCTCACAAACTTATCTCAAACTAAAATGGCACCCAAAACTGAAAGCATCATCTTCAGTAACCAGGTGTTTCCCAACTTGTTTCTATCCTGGCCTGAATCTTTTAAACCTTTTCCATTTCCGGCCACTCAGGTCAGGGACTTGGGTGTCACCTTTTGACTCTAGGTTGAACTTGCGCCCTCAGGTAAATCAGGTGGTGAGTTCATGCCACTTCCACCTGAGACTCCCGAGGTCGACTTTTCGCTATATCGCAGACTCTGATAAGATCCCCATGGTCAATGCCATTATCGGCAGTCGATTGGACTACTGCAATGCTCTGTACCTGGGTTTGCCTGCTTGTACCATCTACAAGCTCCAGTTGATTCAGAATGCCGCAGTGCGGTTACTGACGGGTGTTGGTCGTCGTGACCACATCACTCCATCTCTTAGTGCCCTGCATTGGTTGCCTGTGAATGAACGGGTTCTGTTCAAAACTAGATGTCTTGTGCATAAGGCATTGCATGGATGTGGCCCAGAGTATTTGAAGGAAAAATTCATCAGGTATGCGCCTACCTGATCCTTGAGATCGGCGAATCTGGCCAAATTGAAGATCCCAAAAGTAAAAAAAAAAAACGCGGAGGGAGAACGTGTGAAGTACAAGGAGCTGAATTTTGGAACTCTTTGCCTCTGAAACTGAGACTTGAAAATGACCTTCTGAAACTCTGAAAGGAACTGAAAACCGTACTTTTTGCACAAGCTTTTGGAGTCCCCTAATTTTAATGGGGTGGGACGGACAGACCCCCATTTTTTGACTCTGTATGTTGTTATTTTTGTATGTTGGTTTTCCTAAGGTCTTTTAATGTTATGCCGTGTACACACGACCATTTTTCTCGTCGGGAAAAATTTAATTTTTTCTCTTTGACGAGAAAAAAGACCGTGTGTGGGCTTCTGATCATTTTTCCAGACGAAAAAAACGGCATTAATCACGACGAGAAAAATTAGAAAATGCTCTAATTTTTCTCGTCGTGATTCACGGCATTTTTTTCCGCGGCAGTTTTCCCATAGGGAAACTCTGCCGGGGAGCCTACACACGGTCGTTTTTCTCGACCAAGAGAAAAAATGTCGGGAAAAGCGGCCGTGTGTAGGGGAACAAGCCGTTCCTCATTTTTCCCGTCGTTTTTCTCGACTGTGTTTTCACCGTCGAGAAAATCGATCGTGTGTACGTAGCATTATTCTCTTTTATTTTGCACATCGAGGCCTTCAGGTAAGACTGCATAGGATAAGCATTTTAATAAATAAATAAAATAAGATATATGTGAGGTAATAATGTGATATACAGGATACATGTGAGGTAATAATGTGATTATGTGACTTTTATGTGAGGTAATAATGTCATATATGTGACTTTTGTGAGGTAATAATGTGATATACAGGATACATGTGGGGTAATAATGTGATATACAGGATACATGTGAGGTAATAATGTGATATACAGGATACATGTGAGGTAATAATGTGATATACAGGATACATGTGAGGTAATAATGTGATGTACAGGATACATGTGAGGTAATAATATGATCTACAGTATACATGTGAGATTGTGAGGAAATGTGATATACAGGATACATGATATATGTGACTTATGTGAGGTAATAATGTGATATATAGGATACATGTGCGGTAATAATGTGATATACATGATATTCATGAGTTAATAATGTGATATATGTGACTTATGTGAGCTAATAATGTGAAAATAATTTGTTCTGCATTGACTTCAATGGTATGCAATACCGCATGCGGCGGGGGCGCCGAAGAGCCTCGGAAATGGCCGGAAATGCCCGAGGACACTTTGGCTGACCTCGGCGAACCTCGGAAAGACTTAGTTCACGAGCCTTTCCGAGGTTTGCCGAGGTCAGCCGAACTGTCCTTTGGCCTTTCCGGCCGTTTCCGAACGCCGCCGATCAGCGCCATTTGGCTCCGGCGCCCCCACCTCAGGCCAAACGCGGTACTGCACCCGCTTTCGCCTGAATCCTGCTCGTTTTGCGAGACAACACTCACAAACCGAGTCAGGATTTTGGCAAATACAGTGCTTGTATTGCGAAACGCTAGTTAACCGCGTTACTCGCAATCCGAGGTTCCACTGTATATAGATCAGACCAAAATGAGGGTGAAAGAGGGACAGAGAGACATTGCTCGAAATCAGGGACAGTTGGGAGCTATGCCATAGGGAGTCATCACAAGTCTGTATACTACACTAGATTTTAGCCAAAAGGCCAGAATGATGGCAGAGCACCTCTACTGGACATTTATAAGAACAGATACCACACTTGATCTTATCCAGAAAGCCGAGTTGTTATGTTATGAGACCATATTGTATATCACAAGCTGGTTTGGTTTTTTGCTCTCCTTTGTAGACACTCCAGGAAAACTCACTGTGAATGGCGGACAGAAGGTAGTGGTAGTTTTAAAGTGGTTGTAAACCCACTTATACAACTTGCACCTACAGGTAAGCCTAGATTAAGGCTTACCTGTAGGTGTTTGCATTATCTCCTAAACCTACACGGCTTGGGAGATATTGTGCAGAAAATAATGCACCGTTGTCTACGGCGCATGCGCGCCATAGACAACGGTGCTGCCGCACTGTCAACGCCGGTTTTATCAATGGATAATGCCGGCTTTGACGGCTCCCGCGCGCATGCGTGGTGACGTCATCGCCGCTCCGGCTAATCAGGGCGCCGGAGCGGCGATACCCGGAAGTAACCTTCTGGAGCGATGTCTGCGGCCGGAGGGGGAGATGAGGACGGCTTCGATCTAAGGTAAGTACTGCATAATGAGCTAGTATGCTAGTCATACTAGCTCATTATGCCTTTCTCTTGCAGGTTATTATTTTTGTAAAAAAAAAAAAAATTGGGTTTACAACCACTTTAAGCAGCAATATGATCATCTTTGTAAAGTTACAGACATCGATAATATGATACATGCAGTAAAGTGCACAAAATTTTCATCTATGGGAAAGAAAATTGATAAAGTATATCATAACCCTCACCTTTGAAGAACAACCCATTCAGTTTAAAAGAGATATGAAGCATTTGTGTATGTAAAAAAAACACTATAGACACTTTTTAATTTTTTTTTATAAGTGATTGTAACGGGAAGGCCCGGGGAACCCAGAATCTCTTAGAAAGTATGAGATACCCTTGCTTCGGCTTCCCCAATGCCTCTTATGTGTAAACCACCCTGTGTCCCTACTTGGGGCACAGGGTGAAGAAAAACCCCACTATGATCGGTGATAATCAGATTCAATGCAGTATATATATTGTATATAGATTGGATGTATACTGTGTGTGGGGGTTGTGTAATCATTGCTGTGATGAGGTGGGGGGGTGATTTACATTCTACTGTCTAGTGTGGCTTGTGGTAATTAAGTCTGTAATTATAGGTTGTGGAACTAGCAGACAGAAAGGCTACAGATCCTTTAATTGTGAGATGTGTATTGAAAGTTCGTTATGTAAATATTGTGTGAAGTTTTTAAAAAAATGTGAGACAGTAAGGCTAGTCTAAAGGTCATGGGTCTGAGACAGAAGCTGTAGCTAATTGGCTCATGTAAATTGGGTCTGGTCAGATGGGTATTGGGAGACTGTGGAGGATCGGCAGGGAATCTGTGTCCAGGAGAGGGAATATCTTTAAACGGCGTTACCCCCTTTCGTATTTGGGGTGTCGTTACATTGGTTGGCAGCGGTGGGATTTTCCCTCCAGTCCTGGGACACTACAAACCACCACAGTGAATGACCAGCTATGCAGCCGGCAGGAAAGCCACGCTGAAAGACCTACTTGAGAGCCGTGGAGGGACCAGTGGGACAAAGAACAAGGCCACCTTGATCAGGGAGCTAGCCGAGATGGACCAGAGGGATGGTGATGCAGGACCCCGGTCAGTTGAAGACTTATTTCAGCAACGAGTTCGACAGCGCTTGGCATTATATGGTGCTAACCCATCAGAGACCGCCATACAGGAAGCCATTAGAGGCATCCAGCTGCAGGATGCGTGACAAAAGAGAGAACTAGAGCGACAAGAGAAAAAACTAGAGCGACAAAAGAGAGGACTAGAGCGACAACATGAGCGGAGAATGGCGGAAATACGGCAATCGGAGATCGCCTACAGACAGCTGCTAGAATCTGCTCATCAGCAGGGTGGTGCTACCTTTGCCTGGGACTATCAGGAAATACCAGTACCAACTCTGGAATCCTGGCTGAAGAATCGGCAGTGGAAAATCTGAAGATTGCCATCCCTAAAGCCGATGTGGATGATATGGAGTTCCAGGGAGCTAGCCTGGCTGAAGAATCGGCAGTGGAAAATCTGAAGATTGCCACCCCTAAAGCCGAAGTGGATGATATGGATTCCAGGGAGCTAGCCTGGCTGAAGAATCGGCAGTGGAAAATCTGAAGATTGCCATCCCTAAAGCCGAAGTGGATGAGATGGAGTTCCAGGGAGCTAGGGCAGTTGGCTCATCTCCCCAGCCACAGATTACAGAAGGTATGGACTTAAGAGACTGTTCAGAGAATGTTAGGGATTATGCATCGCCTTCCCAAGTACTGGCAGCAGGACAGAGTACTGCAGACCCCTGCTCTACACCCGTGGCAGTTTTGGAGGCCCGAGGTGAGAAGGTGATGGTTCCTCTTCCCCAGGGGATTTCAGAGATGCAGGGAGGAGAAGCAGCCCTTTTCCCTCCCCAACAGTTAGCCAGAACAGATGGTGAGGAGTCCCCAGCAGAAGAGCTGGCAACAGAGCAGAGTGCCGCGGGCCTCTGCTCTCAACTAACAGAAGAGGGAGTTCCTGTGGGACTGGATGGGACTTTGGTCTTCACTGACACAACCTCAGAAAATGGTGTGACACTGAGACAGGAGGATGTCAGCCTTGCTTTGCAAGCACTGGGGGATTTTCACTGACCACAAGTGAATGGGACTTCAGTCTCCACTTGTATACCTCAGGGATGCTGGGCAGTCGGCCCAGATCCCCAACAGCATGGCAGACTGAGCCCAGTCACCCTGTCTTCTCCCCAGCGGCGGGTATATTCTCTGAGAGAGGCAGAGGTTGGCTGGGTAAGTAATGCTCTGTTTGGAGCAATTTATTTGGAGTACTGTGTGGATACCGGCATTAGAAGAATGGACCTATGGACTAACTTTGGAGTCAACCCATCTGGGGTCGCCTCCTGTGTTAGTCTCCTGCCAAAAGGGGAGAGATGTAACGGGAAGGCCCGGGGAACCCAGAATCTCTTAGAAAGTATGAGATACCCTTGCTTCGGCTTCCCCAATGCCTCGTATGTGTAAACCACCCTGTGTCCCTACTTGGGGCACAGGGTGAAGGAAAACCCCACTATGATTAGTGATAATCAGATTCAATGCAGTATATAGATTGGATGTATACTGTGTGTGGGGGTTGTGTAATCATTGCTGTGATGACTTGGGGGGGGTGACTTGTGGTAATTAAGTCTGAAATTATAGGTTGTGGAACTAGCAGACAGAAAGGCTACAGATCCTTTCATTGTGAGATGTGTATTGAAAGTTCGTTATGTAAATATTGTGTGAAGTCTTTTGATAAATGGGAGACAGTAAGGCTAGTCTAAAGGTCATGGGTCTGAGACAGCAGCTGTAGCTAATTGGCTCATGTAAATTGGGTCTGGTCAGATGGGTATTGGGAGACAAAAGCTAACCTGTTGTCTTCTAGGAGGTGTCAAAATAATGTGTATTGGGCCTTGTTATGTTGTGGGTGGAGTTGGACCATTGTTCATGTAGATTAATGCAGGATTCGTTGAGTGTATAAAAAGACCTGTGTTTTCTCATAATAAAGTAGTTCATTTTTGGAAAGATACAGAGTGCGTCTCGTTCTTTCGGAAGGATTATTCCTATGGGAAGTGGTCGTCTGACTGTGGAGGATCGACAGTGAATTTGTGTCCAGGAGAGGGAAGAGATCTAAACGGCGTTACCCCCTTTCGTATTTGGGGTGCCGTTACAGTGATCACATATCCTCTGTTCTCCACTGCATAAGGAGCTTGGAGAGCTGGGGGTGCAGAACCAGCAGTACACTGATCTTCCCAGTGAATAGCTCTGCAAGCGGGGGGGGGGGTTGTAAGTGAACGTGTCTGACCATTTGAGGACAGGCCTGCTCTCCCAGCGCAGCCAGAAAACTAACCATGCTGGGATGGATGTGCTGTCATGCCTAGCGTGGTCAGTTTAAAATAAGGAAGCAGGGGGACTGGCAGGATCACCAGGGATATCACAAAAAGGAAGGAATACAAAGAAAACAGGATACTTTTTCATACAAGTACATGCTACAGCAGGCACATATCAGGTTGGGTAACATATTCTGTAACCGCTTCCGCTCCAGAAGGTTTACCCCCCCCCCTTCATGACCAGGCCATTTTTTGCGATACGGCACTGCGTTATTTTAACTGACAATTGCGCGGTCGTGCAACACTGTACCCAAATAAAATTTATGTCCCTTTTCCCCACAAATAGAGCTTTCTTTTGGTGGTATTTGATCACCTCTGCGGTTTTTATTTTTTGTGCTTTAACCACTTCCCGCCCAGTCAATAGCATATTGACGTCCGGGAAGTGGTTCTGTTATCCACACTGGACGTCATATGACGTCCTGCGGGATAACAGCCGCCGCGCGCCCGGGGGGGCGCGCATCTCGGCGATCGGTGGAGCGGTGGGTCAGTCTGACCCACCGCTACACTGATCTCGGTAAAAAGCCTCCGTCTGAGACTTTTTACCATGTGATCAGCCGTGTCGAATCACGGCTGATCAGGAAGTAAACAGGAAGAGCCGTTGATCGGCTCTTCCTCACTCGCGTCTGACAGACGCGAGTAGAGGAGAGCCGATCGGCGGCTCTCCTGACAGGGGGGGGTTTGCGCTGATTGTTTATCAGCGCAGATCCCCCTCGGATACCCACACTGGACCACCAGGGAAGCCCCCAAGGACCACCAGGGAAGCCCTAAGCATGTGGATGGCCCCCATGGCCATCCACATGTAGTAAAAAAAAAAAATATGTAAAAAAAAACATAAAAAAATATACCAATCAGTGCCCACACATGGGCACTGACTGGCACAATCATGCCAAGAAAATAATGTGTGGTGGCTGGCATTGCTAGGCAGCAGTGTCACCAGTGCCACCTACTAGTGTCCATCAGTGCCACCTATCAGTGCCCATCTGTGCCCATAAGTGCCCACCTATCAGTGCCCGTCCGTGCCACCTATCAGTGCCACCCATAAGTGCCCATCAGTGCCACCCATAAGTGCCCATCAGTGCCGCCCATAAGTGCCCATTAGTGCCGCCTATGAGTGCCCATCAGTGCCGCCTATGAGTGCCAATCAGTGCCGCCTATGAGTGCCAATCAGTGCCACCTATGAGTGCCCATCAGTGCCGCATACCAGTGCCACATATCAGTGCCCATCAGTGCCGCCTATCAGTGCCCATCATCAGTGCCCATCAGTGCCACCTCATCAGTGCCACCTCATTGGTGCCACCTCATCGGTGCCCATCAGTGTCGCCTTATCAGTGCCCTTCAGTGCCGCCTTATCAGTGCCCGTCATTGAAGTAGAAAAGGTACTTTTTTACAAAAAAAATTAACAGAAACAAAGAAAAACATAGTTTTTTTAAAAAATTTTGCTCTTTTTTTATTTGTTGCGCAAAAAATAAAAATCGCAGAGGCGATCAAATACCACCGAAAGAAAGCTCTATTTGTGGGAACAAAATGATAAAAAAATTGTTTAGGTACAGTGTAGCATGACCGCGCAATTGTCATTCAAATTGCGACAGCGCTGAAAGCTCAAAATTGGCTTGGGCAGGAAGCTGTATAAGTGCATGGTATTGAAGTGGTTAAACAAAAAATAGCGACAATTTTGAAAAAAAAAACTATATTTTTTACTTTCTGCTATAAAACATATCCAAAAAAAATAAAATGTAATTTCTTTATCAATTTAGGCCAATATGTATTCTGTTAAATGGTTTTGGTAAAAAAAATCCTAATAAGTGTATACTGATTGGTTTACGCAAAAGTTATAGCGTCTACAAACTATGGGATAGATTTATTTATTTACTTATTTTTTATTAGTAATGGCGGCGATCAGCAACTTATAGCAGGACTGCGATATTGCGGCAGACGCTAACTGACACCTTTGACACTTTTTGGGGACCAGTGACACCAATACAGTGATTAGTCCTAAAACAATATGCACTGTCACTGTACTAATGACACTGGCAGGGAAGGGGTTAACACCAGGGACGATCAAAGGGTTAACTGGGTGTGCTTACTAACTGTGGGGGAGGTTCTTTGGCTGGGGGAATGTAAAGATCCCAGTCACAGGATCAGCACATTCCCCTCTCACAGAACGGCAGTCTGCCTTGTTTACATAGGCAGACAGCCGTTCTGCCTTTCTCCTGAACGATCGGCGGGTCCCGGGGGACATCGCATCCGCTGATTGGCTCCCACTGTGTCCAACCACAGCAGGAGTGGGGAGGCGCGTGCGTCCCAGAACCGGAAGTATCAGATCGTGTACTAGGTAAGTGATTTGGCACAGAGCGGCCACCCTGCAAAGTAATGTATGTGGGGAGGACGGGTTAAAATCAGCAAATGAAACACAGAAATAGTAAATACTGCAGTTGTATCCGGTCTGTGGGATGTGTCTTTTGCAGCTGTACATTTTTATGTGTTTTCATGCAATTGATGTGAATAAACATTATACACTATGGGGGTTATTTACTAAGGGCAAATCCACTTTGCACTACAAGTGCAAAGTGCACTTCAAAATTGCACTGAAATTGCACTTTGAAGTGCAGTCGCTGTAAATCTGAGGGGTAGATCTGAAATGAGGGGAAGCTCCGCTGATTTATGCAATCATGTGCAAGCTAAAATGCTGTTTTTTATTTTCCTTGCATGTCCCCCTCGGATCTACAGCGACTGCACTTCCAAGTGCACTTTCAGCGCAATTTTAAGTGCACTTTGCACTTGTAGTTTGCACTTGTAGTGCAAAGTGGAGTTGCCTTTAGTAAATAACCCCCTCTGTGGCTTTTATTACCATTTTACGTTATGTGTTACATTTATTACTTATATTTAAAGCGGACCTTCAGTAATTTTTCCATCTTTCCATCTATTAAATCTTCTGCCCTTGTCGTTTTTACTTTGGATAGTAAAACATTTTTTTTCTGCCAGTAAATACCTTATACAGCCCACTTCCTGTTTCTTGTCTGGTAAAAAGCTTAGGCTTATGACCAAGGATGGGCTCGGGCGTGTTCGCAGCTTCACATGCCCGAGTCGGCCAGGAAGCTGACACTGCACAGCGCTAATCACAGGCAGTAAGACATTTCCCGATCCGCGGCTGCACAAATCGGGAAATGCCTCACTGGCTGCGATTGGTGCTCTGCAGTGTCAGCTTCCTGGCGGGCTCTGGCGCATGGTGTTGTGAACACGCCTGAGCCCATCCTTCGTTATGAAAAAATGCACAGCTCTCTCACTCTCCTGTGAGTTTGCCAGGAAGAAAGGGGAGATGAGTCATAAGAGGGGCAATGAGGGCTGCAGAGATAGAGGTGTGTGTTTGTGTAAATCCAGGAAGTGAACAGGCAGCAGCTTAAGCTGCCCACAGTTAAAATGGTTGTAGCCAGACTCAGTGGAGGGAGATTTCTGCAGCATATTTGGCAAGTACAGAATCACAGTATATATAAAATAATATGCAAAGTGGTTGGAGGGAAGCTGCAGAATGGCAAAGATGTTTTTATTACAAATTATGTGAGCAGACTGCAGTTCCTCTTTAAAGTGTATCTATATATAGCAGAGTAGCAGGCTTTAGTTGTGGCGGCTGCATTCATTTTCTTTGTGTAGCAGGGCTCACCCCTCTCTCTATCTTTATCGGTTATATGACTGTTGTCTAGGGGTACCTGGGAGAGAGGGATAAGACACACCACGGCCCATGTCCTCCATAGCTGAGAGGTGAAGGCCAGAAGATTGGGTTTTGTGTAGGTGTCCTAGAGTCAAGTCCAGTACTTCGTCCCTGACTCCTTTTGCTCCTAGTAACCCAAGTTCCACACAGTGAATAGGTACAACTCTGTTTTATTCTTCTTGCCAAGCAATAAAACAGTTTCTTTACTTTGGAAAATGGGGACAGATCGAGTAGGGTGACCAGACATCCCCGGTTTCTGGGGACAGTCCCCGGATTGAGGACACTGTCCCCGGACCAAGTCTGTCCCCAGTTTTGTCCCCGGATTGGATTTGAACAGGGGCTGAGGCAATTTCAAAGACAGTCAGTGCAGAATAAAAAAAAAAAAATCTGAATTACACACCCCCCGCTCCGCCGCGCCTACTAGTTTAGGGGGGTGTATTTTTTCCATTATCTGTGCCCCTTTCTGATGATCATGCGCTGGTCAGAGTGGAGGGAATATTTCTTCAGTTTCGGGTGCCCATTCAGCTCCGCTCACATGTTCTTCTGCCTTGGCTCAAGTCCCGGCCAGTCACCTGCCTGCTTATCTCCTTGCCTTCCCTGGTGGGGTGATCTTTCTCCGCTCCCCACCCAGTAGTAGTCGGGGCCGGAGAGTAAAACTTGACAGGCTGTGAGGCGGGTGGTGGCGATGGGCAGAGAGTCGCTGATTGCCGCCTTTACTAGTAAAAAAATAAAAAATATGTCCCCAGATTTAATTTAAAAAATCTGGTCACCTTAAGATCGAGGCACAATCCTTTCCCTTCTGCTGCTGACCACTGTGCTGTCACCAGTGGTAAATAGTCACTGCCACTGACTAGGTGATGTAGAACGTGAATTACCTTCGCTCGCTCTGCCCCGTCAGAGGAAGAAATCCGTCCAAGGGAGAAATGGAGGCCTCTCTGTCACCAGCGATGCTGCGCCGGACTCTTCAGAGAAGTTACCGCACACCAGTCCTCACGAACTCAGACACGGGCACCCAAGGAGTTAGGGCCCCCTCGGATTCCTCCACCCTCGCGGAACTCAGTCTAAGGTACTGAGCCCCAGGCATCCGCCATAGTACCTCACCCCAGGCTAAAGGTGCCTGAGATGGACTCCATCTCTGCTCCAGCTAGGCCAAGGGTGCCTAGGCCTGAAACACCGGAACGCCAGCACCCAGGCTGAAGGTGCCTGGGTGCGGCCGCATCTTCTGGCTCCGGACTCTAACCCCGTGAACAGGGCATCCGCCCCTTTTATGACCTCTCCCTTTGCGCGACAGCGGGTTCCCCGCCCCGCTGTACCAGCTCCAGGGGAGGACAAAAAGGTACAGTCTTGTGGTGCGAGCCCAACCCCGGTCCAAGGCAACAACGCCACCTATAGGCCGGCGGGAACTTCACACCACCAGAGTCCTCCAAGACTCACAAAGGGAACCTTGAATTTCCTAACAATCAAGGCATCTGGGTTACACTACCACCCAGATGCTCCCCCTAAATTCAAGTACCCGCTACACTTGTTTTATTTTATTTCCCCTTTTCACACATCATAATCCTGGCAGTAACATGCTTCTTGTCCTATGGGAACAATGTTCACTCGCCATACTTTATCTAATGAAGAAAACCCCCATCCTCATCGTCCCCATAACATGGGGAGGCGTTCTGTAGTCCAGTAGGGGAGAACTGGGCAAAGCTAACAATATTTACTAGGATTTTAGTGTAGTGGAGGCACAGTGTTGCAAGCTCCCTACATCACTGGATTCCTGTCAGGATATATACATCAATATAAAATGTAAAGAAAAGTTTAACGTATAACTAAAAACATACGTTTTTTTTAGTTATGGTTAGAGTGGAGATGAATTAGAACACCCCCCCCTGCCCCGCCACAACACACCGGTTAGCGCTGGCAGCCATTGACTGCCAGCACTGATCATATGCGGGTCTGATGCTGGTTTTCCAGCATGCCGTTCGATAGGAGTCGGACAGGCCGTTGTACACATGGGACTTATGTCGGGCAGTTTCTGTTGAACCTGCGGGATACTGGACAATATTCGGCCCGTGTGTACCAGACCTGTTCTGGAGTCAGTAGAAGAAGGGGAGGATCAGAGAAGACAGGATCAAACAGCATTTTTACACAATGCAGAGGATTAACCCCTTAGATTTTTCACAGTAAGTAAAACAAGTGTGCTTTACTGCATATATAGTACAGAATGATTTTACTATTGTGGGTTTAGTAACACTTTAAAAGTGGTTGTAAACCCTCCATTTCAACTTGCACCTACAGGTATGCCTAGATTAAGGCTTACCTGTAGGTACAAGAAATATCTCCTAAACCTACACAGCGGCGCTGTGATTGGTCGGAGCGGCGATACCCGGAAGTAACCTTCCGGGTATCTGTGGAGAGATGGCTGCGACTGGAGGGGGAGACGAGCGCGGCTTCGGGGGCCCCGATCTAAGGTAAGTTATGCATAATGAGCTAGTATGCTAGTCATACTAGCTCATTATGGCTTTGTCTTGCAGGTGGGGTTTGTTTTAAAAAAACAAAACAAAACGGGTTTACTTCCACTTTAACTGCTTCCGGACCAGCCGAAGAGGAAGAGTAGACTGATCGTGTGTTCATACTATGTATGATAAGGTGACCAGATTTTTAAAATTAAATCCGGGGACATATATATATATTTTTTTTACTAGTAATCAGCGATCAGCGGCACTCTCTGCCCATCACCGCCACCGCCCGCCTCACAGCCTCTCAAGTGTCACTCTCCGGGCCCCGGCTACTACTGGGTGGGGAGCGGAGGAAGATCACTCCACCAGGAAAGGCAAGGAGATAAGCAGGAGGCTGGCCGGGACTTGAGCCAAGGCAGAAGAACATGCGAGCGGAGCTGAATGGGCATGCGCCCGAAACTGAAGAAATATTCTCTCTGCTCCGACCAGCACATGATCATCAGAAAGGGGCACAGATAATGGAAAAAAATACACCCCCTAAGCTAGTAGGAGCGGCGGAGTGGGGGTGTGTAATTCAGATTTGTTTTTTTTAATTCTGCACTGACTGTCTTTGAAATTGCCCCAGTCCCTGTTCAAATCCAATCCGGGGACAAAACCAGGGACAGACTTGATCTGGGGACAGTGTCCTCAATCCGGGGACTGTCCCCTGAAACCGGGGATGTCTGGTCACCCTAATGTATGAACACCGATCAATCTCTTCCCCTAGTCAGTCCCATCCCCCCTTCAGTTAGAACACACATTAGGGAACACATTTAACCTCTTGATCGCCCCCTAGTGTTACCCCCTTCCCTGCCAGTGACATTTTTACAGTAATCAGTGCATTTTTTAGCACTGATCTTCCCAAAAATGTGTCAAAAGTGTCCGATGTGTCCGCCATAATGTCGCAGTCCCGATAAAAATCGCAGATCACCGCTATTACTAGTTAAAAAATAAATAATAATAAAAATGCCATAAAACGACCCCCTATTTTGTAGACGCTATAACTTTTGCGCAAACCAATCAATATACGCTTATTGCGATTTTTTTTTTTTTTTACCAAAAATATGTAAAATAATTCATGTTGGCCTAAACTGAGGAAAAAATTATAAAAAAAAAAAAAAAATGGGATATTTATTATAGCAAAAAGTAAAAGATATTGTGTTTTTTTTTTTTTTTTTTTTAAATTGTCGTTCTTCTTTTGTTTATAGCGCAAAAAATTAAAACCGCAGAGGTGATCAAATAGCACCAAAAGAAAGCTCTATTTGTGGGGAAAAAAGAATGTCAATTTTGTTTGGGTGCAGCGTTGCACGACGGCGCAATTGTCAGTTAAAGCGACGCAGTGCCGAATCGCAATAAATGGCCTGGTCATTGGGCAGCCAATTCTTCCGGGGCTGAAGTGGTTAAAGTATAACTAAGGGCTGGTTCACACTGCTGCGATGCGGGAACCCTGCAAATTCACTGCGGGTCCCTGCATCGCAGGTTTCCTGGCGGCAGTTCACACTGCCCTATGCGAACTGCTGGGAGAGTCAGTTAAAAGTTAATGACACCCCCAAATCAGTTTGCAAATCGCAGTGCGATCTGCAAACTCGGACAGGAATCGGATCGCATGGGTTTAAACACCCATGCGATCCGATTCTGCTGCAGACAAAAAAAATAGTCCTGTGCGAGTTTGATGCAAATTCAGCCATACGATTTGTATGGCTGAAATCGCATCGCACAGAGATCGCATGTAATTTTCACTGCAGTGCGGTGCGAATCACATCCGAACTCTGACATTGCAGCAGTGTGAACCGGCCCTAAAGCCCAAACTTTTTTTTTTTAGTTTTGGATAGAGTGGAGAGGTATTAGAACACCTGTAATTTTTTTTATTGCTGTCTGTGCCCCCGTTAAGGAGATTTCCCCTCTCTATTTGTCCTGTTTACCATTATAATTGAAAAGAAAGTAAAAGAAAATCCCAAATTTTGGGTTGTCCCCAGAAAATTAATAGAGGGGAAATCTTCCAATGGGGACACTAGTTTTGGTGACCTGGGAATTCTCAAGAAATTCCCATACTTTGCAGGGAATTCCACTCCCTTCCTGTTTGTCTATGGGACAGGAAGTAAAGGGAAATCTCCGCAATGGGACACAGATGGCGAAAAAAAAAAAAAAATCTGACAGGAGTTATAGCCTTCCCTTACTCTATCCAAAATGAAAAAAAAAAGTTTGCCTATAGCTCCACTTTAATGCTGAGGTTGGGGAGTTGCTTGGCATAGCACATAAAGTATGAGAATAGTACTGAGCTGTAATATCATGTAAGTGGCGGTCATGCTGGTCTGAGTGTTCAATCAAGAGCCTGTGTTGACAAGCTCAATTATAGGTGACAAAGTATGTATAAAAAAAATGTTCTTGCCTAAAAATAGACATAAAGGGAATGCACATAAACAGTTGGCAGCTGTTTACATCTATTCAGATCTGTCTAAATAGAAAAGGACGGAGCCTTAGGCTGGGTTTACATATATGTGATGCAGGAACCAGCGCAATTCCTGTGCGGGTTCCTGCATCGCATGTCTCTCGCAGGCAGTTCACACTGCTCTATGCGAACCCCTGTGGGTGTCAATACAAAGTGTGAACACCCACGCGATCCAATTCCAGTGCGGACATAAAAAAAGGGT
The DNA here is from genome assembly GCA_029206835.1 of Rana muscosa. Taxonomy (NCBI): domain Eukaryota; kingdom Metazoa; phylum Chordata; class Amphibia; order Anura; family Ranidae; genus Rana; species Rana muscosa. Next base: position 216,463,361 of record CM055126.1, read on the forward strand.
CCTGCACCATTTTGGTCCGAATGTGATGCAAATTCAGCCATACAATCTGTATGGCTAAATTCACATCGCACAGACATTGCATGTGATCTGTACAGCAATGTGGTGTGAATCACATTGGGTTCACATTAGGTATGAACCCAGCCTTAGGCCGGGTTCACACTGGTGCGACAAACACTCCGACATTGGGAGCTCATGTCGCATGACGTGTGAAAATCAATGTTTCCCTATGGGAGCCGTCTTAACTGGTCCGACACAAGTCGGTCCGACTTTAAAAATGCTCCCTGTACTACTTTGGTCTGACTTTGATCCTACTTCAGTCCATTGAATATCACACTAGACAGGTTTTTAAAGTAATTTATTAGGCAGCTCCGGGTGTTTTCCGACTTCGGGGGTCTCTTCCGACTTCTCCGCTCTCTCCTCCCACTCTTCGGTTTTTCTCCCGCTCTCTGCTCTCTTCTACTGCTCTCTTCAACCGCTCTCCGCTCTCTTCTCCCACTCTCCGGTTCTTCTGCCGGGCTCCTCCGCTATCTTTTGCTCTTTTGCCGCTCTTTTGCTAGCGTTGGCCCAGTCTTCTTCGTCGTCTTCTTCCCTCTTCTCTTCCTCCGAAGTTGACTCGACGCTCTCTCCCGCTGTAATGCTGTGTGCGCGGTGCGCAACGACATATAGGCATGGGGCGTGGTCACCGGGTGACCCCGCCCCCTTATGACGTCAAAGTCCCATCATGCCCCGGACTGTGACGTCATAAGGGGCGGGGTCACCCAGTGACCACGCCCCATGCCTATATAAATCATTGCGCACCGTGCATTACAGCAGGAGAGAGCGTCAACATCGGAAGAGAAGAGAAGAGGGAAGAAGATGACGGAGAAGACCGGGCCCCTGCTAGCAAAAGAGCTGGCAGAAGATAGCGGAGGAGCCCGGCAGAAGGCAGAAAGCACCGGAGAGCGGGAGAAGAACCGGAGAGCATGGAGAAGGCACCAGAGAGTGGGAGAAGAGGCCGAAGAGTCAGAAGAGACCCCCGAAGTTGGAAGAAGACCCCGAAGTCGGAAGAAGACCCCCGGAGCTGTCTAATAAATTACTTTAAAAACCTGTCTAGTGTGTTTTGTTTTTTCTTGCAATTTTTTCCCGCAGGTGAATGGGTAGGGGTATGATGTACCCCATACTCATTCACATAGGGTGGGGGGCCGGGATCTGGGGACCCCCTTATTAAAGGGGGCTCCCAGATTCCGATAAGCCCCCCGCCCGCAGACCCCGACAACCAACGGCCAGGGTTGTCAGGAAGAGGCCCTTGTCCTCATCAAGATGGGGATAGGGTGCTTTGGGGTGGGGGGGCCGCAGGGCGCCCCCCTGCCCCAAAGCACCCACCCCCCATGTTGAGGGCATGCGGCCTGGTACGGTTCAGGAGGGGGGGCGCTCGCTCGTCCCCACCCCCTTTCCTGATCGTCCGGGCTGCGTGCTCGGATAAGGGTCTGGTATGGATTTTGGGGAACCCCCATGCCGTTTTTTCGGCGTAGGGGGTTCCCCTTTAAATCCATACCAGACAAAGGGCCTGGTATGCTCTTGGAGGGGGAAGCCATGCCGGTTTTCTATTTAAAATTTGGCGTGGAGTTCCCCCTCAACATCATCAGCACAAGTCGCATGCCAAAGTCGGAGCATGCAAGACGGCGTTCCGACTTTGATCTGACTTCAATGAAGGGCCTGGTATGCTCCTGGAGGGGGAACCCATGCCGTTTTTTAGTTAAAATTTGGCGTGGAGTTCCCCCTCAGGATTCATACCAAACACAGTGCCTGGTATTGGCGGGGATCCAAGTCAGATCCCCGTTGATTGAAAGTTGGACGTATGTCAGCTTCAAGTCGCAGGGCAAAGTCGGATCCAAAGTAGGACAAGGGTCGTGTCGTACAAGTGTGAACCCAGCCTTACCGTATATACTCGAGCATAACCGACTCGAGTATAAGCCGAGGTACCTAATATTGCCCAAAAAAACTGGGAAACCTTACTGACTCGAGTATAAGCCGATGCCCCACTGTTCCCTAGCTCGCTGTTCCCTGTAAATAGAAATTTTTACATTGTAAATATTACCTGTAAAGAAGCTGCGGCGTCCATCATTCGAATTCCGCGGCGTCCATCGTTCAAAATTCCGCGGTCTCTTCCTGTTCCTTACTTGATAGGCGAGTCTCAGCAGACACTCTCCGCCTATCACGATCATTCTCTCATCCTTAGTTTTCCCAGCAGACACTGTGTTGGGTGTTCCGCCAATCACAGACGTCTGCTGGAAAACTGAGGATGAGAGAACGTTCGTGATAGGCGGAGAGTGTCTGCTGAGACTCGCCTATCAAGTAAGGAACAGGAAGAGACCGTGGAATTTGAACGATGGACGCTGCGGAATTTGAACGATGGACGCCGCAGCCGCAACTTCTTTACAGGTAATATTTACAATGTAAAGATTTCTATGACTCGAGTATAAGCCGAGGGGGGGACTTTCAGCCCCAAAAAAAGGGCTGAAAATCTCGGCTTATACTCGAGTATATACGGTAATCTTTTTAAAAAATGGACCTGAACGGATACTGATGTAAATATACGTCCGTTTATATCTGCCTGCCCAAAGAAAATAAATTGTGGCTCAGTCTGGATCCGTCTGAAAAAACTGACAGACTGAACATGTGAACGGGCCCTAAGGACCTGGCAAGTTTTAATAGGATGAGGTAGGGAATTCCAGAGAATGGGGGCTGTTCTACAACCATGCATGGGATAGGGATATGAGTCAGTAGGTCAGTGGAGCAGAGAGAGCAGTTTGGAGTATATGTAGTGGTTATACTAGTGGTTATAGCCAGCAACGGCATACATAGTGGTCTCTGCTCACATAGGGGGAACTGTCTATATATCGCACAGCTCTTTCATATACAATACTGACATATTCATACAAAAATATCAATATCAACAATAAAATGTTATCAGGTTGCCAGCTCCATCGTATGTACATCACAACTTGGATGCAAACCCTCACATATACCCAAAGATGTGGACAGCCTCAGATGATACACACGGATGAAACAAATGATCCTACATACATTTTACTTATTCTTTAGAATTCTTACATCGTGTTAGAATTTTCACTTCCTCATTCAGCACTGGGAGTGTAGTCTGGGCTTACATTGGGAGACAGCTGATTGGAGGAAAGGCGCAAAACACCCCCCTCTACATAGTTTGAAGGAAGATACTTTCAGAGCTGTGCTGTGAGAAGACAAGCTCTCTGCTAATCTATTTATAACAACCTCCCACTTTTATCTCCCGTCTCGGAGAACTTGTCAGCAGAAACACACAGGACTTGGTGCTTCGGAGAGAGATAAGAAAACACTACAGATATATGTGCATAGGTCAAATTTCATGAATCAGATTTACATCCACTTTAAAGCGGAGTTCCGGCCACATCATTTTTTTTTTTTTTTTTTTTTTTTTACAGGGATCCCCTCACGCTGCAGTAATAACACACATCAAGTATATCTATATTTGCTAGTGGATATGAATTCTTTTTTTTTTTTTCTACTTACGATTTTGAAAATCGTCCTCTGGCCATTGCCATGAAGAGTGTGGGCATATGAAGCCCAATCACAACCTCTTCCTGGATAAGCGATCGAGAGGTGCATGCTGGGTAATCAGCATGCACCTCTCGATCTCACGCATGCGCATGGGCGTCCGCTCCATAGGGCAAGGGGGGTCAATTGCCCCCCCCCTGGAATCGTAAGAGTGTTGAAGTCAGAGTAAAGACACTTGCCCCCTGTGCTGCAATAACCCCAGCTAGTGGTCAAAGACAGGGTTAAATGCAACTGTGTATCGCCGCTGCCGAAGTGCTTTGCAGGCGCTTCAGCAGCGGTGCCCATTTATTTCAATGGGCGGTGGAGGAGTGGTGTATATAGCGCTGCTCCACTGCCCCAAAGAAGCATGGATGACCTTAAAATAATGCCCCCCCCTTAAAAAAGTTCAGCGGACGCCCATGCGTGATGCTCCGGCGGCCGTAGCGCAGATTGTTTAGCAAGTTGCCATAACAATGGGCGGCAACGGAGGAAGGTCCCGCCCCGTTGTTATGGCAACATAGATAGATCCGCCTTAAATCGCATAATTTCCTGTCGGGAAATAATGCGATTTTTTTTTTTGACACACTCTTGCCCACTGACTGCTGGGAAATTATAACTCACATTTCCCAGAAAAACAGGTGAGGGAGGAAGTGATGCGGATCGCCGCGGAGCCAGAAGTGGCAGATTAGGAGCCACCACCTAGCAACAGGGCACTTCTGGTAAGTATAAAAATAAAATTCTAACTAAATGTTTTTTCTTATTAATAGAGAGCTGTGAAAATTTTAAAATATTTTTCAGGGTGGAACTCGGCTTTAACTGCCTCTGGGTCAGTCCCGACTCTGCCCTCTCACATTTACTTCAATTCCAAGGCCTGCCAATTCAAGTCCTTGTCTATACCCTCATTATCTATGGCCTTCTATTCTGTGTCTGCTACTCAATCAACTAGGATTATCTATCCCTTCAAAGCCTGTTTCTCTCCATTTCTTCGAGGGCTTTCAACCTTAACATAAAGATATATATTTTTCTTTATTTGACTGAAGTCACACATTGCCCTAATTAGCCTGCAGACACAGACCCTCATTATATTACAGGATGGTTGGAACTATTTCTAGAAGATCCAGCAGACGATGGAATGATGGGAGGTCCCATCTCAAAGGAACACTCTGTACAAATTGTGATGTGATAGAGAGAGGTGTTACACATACAGTATATGTATGCCCTTTTTTTTATACCTGGCTTGTTATGGATTCGCCGGAAGATCTGTGAAGGATTGCGTGATTTGGGTTGTACATCTTTGGAATGTAGGAATGACATAGGCCAAGAACTCTGCTCACCTATGTCCCAGTACCTGAGTCTGTGACATCAGCAAGCTACCTGTCACTCCCATTCTACCAACTCTGCAACTGATTCAGTTCCTGCCTGTTTAGACTGGATTGTGCAATGTTTGCTTATAGACAGGCCTTTTTACGTCTTACTTCTTACTATACAGGAAGCAGCTAGTGTTCATGTTCAGCACGCCTTCGCAGGTTGTTGTCACCCATCAATCTATATCTGATGAACCTTCTCCATCCATTTTAGTTATTCCCTCCATAGATCAGGCAGTGTATACTTTTATTGGCAGTACAGTTGCCCTCTGCCTAGTATCCAATCCCATAACTTTCCAATAATTGCCAATGGAGAAAATGTCTATAGGGATTCTAGACATTGTCTTCCCTATGCCAGGGCTATGTGCATGTGAGATGCATGGATTGAGGTTTTTCTCTATGCAGCAGATGAAGTGTGGGCCTATTGTCGATTTCCAGGGAAACCGGGCCCTTTCAGTACTCAATGCATGTTCTAGTCCTGTTCGGGGAAGGGTTAAGTCCCGATGCACAGTTGGTGGGAACAGTGTCACAGGGACAGTGGGAATCATTAAAGATTCTGCCACAGCATCATCCCTACCGCCTTCTTCCTACTCGACACGACCATTCAGTGATTAGAGGGAAGAGCTATGAACACCCACAATGCTGTGGGATAGGCACATGTAATAATACACAATGAGACTCCACTACAATCGACCCTTATATGTACATCAGCCAGAGGAACGCATTTTATGCTGAGAATTGCATTTTTCTAAGATCTTCTTGTGCGTAACTGCTGATAACAAGCCATATTGTGAGTGCTGAATAATATCCACAGTTTACAGAAATCTGGTATTGCAATTGATTGACTTACCCATTGAATACTGTGACAGAGAGAGGCTCTGTCACTATAAGTATTTAGGGAAAAGGTGACCCAGGAGTCTCATTAAGGGTTAACGCGAGGTGTAGAACTAGCATTTCTCCAGATTCTGTAGTTCTAAATCAGAACATTCAGTCCTGGGTTCAGGTTTTGCTAGACGCCTGCAACCTGGCTCACTACACAGGTGTGCAGGGTCATTATATAATCAGGTCTGAGAATTGCTCAGAGCTCCCATTTTGGAGACAGCTTCCAGTATGGGAGATTGAAAGTCTCACCTGGGGTCGGGGGGGCCCAGCCAGAAGCCACAAGATAGAGGTCTCATTGAGGAGTCAGCGGACCCAGCCACAAGCCAGGAGACAGCAGGTCTCGGTTCCAGGAGTTAAGTTGGCTCCTATCAGGGGTGTCAGGAGAACCCAAATCCTTAGGCCAGAGGTGGGCCATGCAGCAGGGCGCTGTGACTGAAGGCTAGAGAGCCAAGTTTTCCGAGAGAGCTGAATGACACAGTCGAAAGGACCGGTAAGAGGAGCAGCAGTGCTGCCAACACGTAAGCCAGGTGGCTTGGTATTTTCGTTAATGCATGTTATGAAGAAGAAACCCCTGCGTAGGAAACTGATGTATAAGTGAACTTTTACTTTATTCAATAAAAGTGGGCTGCCACGCCCTAAAATTACAGTTTGGACTGGCGCAACTCATTATAAATGCACCTGCTGCTTGAGTTTATTCACCCCAATCTAACAATACTTATAACTCCAAGGGAATACTGTCACAAAAGTTACTTCTGACATCCCAGGGAGTTACCAAAACCCTGTAAATTAATTCAAGCCACCAGCAACGTGCCAAAATCATAATTACGTCCTGACTTTTGGGACTTATGTCACACCTGTATGCTACGTTTACGCATGTTGGTGTGAGGCTGTTCTGTTTATTCTAAATGGCACTCCAATGTACTTTCCCAGGGCACAATAACTTATACTGTGCGTTTTTAGGGTTGCCACTTTTTCTTCAAGCCAAACACTTTAGCGGTGTACAGCAAATTTTTTTTTTTTTCATTATACATGTAGCGGGGGCCTCAATTTAAGGGAAGTGTTTGAGAGGTAGTCGGCTCAAACACCCTAATTTGTCAGGGTTTTTACAACCATTTCTATCCACAGGGAGAGTGTCGGTGTGTAGTTCCCTGTGGCCTACAGGTGGCGCTGCCATAGTAGGCTAGGGTTGAACCACTGATACAGTGCTGTGCCTTGTGTGTCCCCTCTCGGCAGCCATACGGTGGGTGTGTTCTACCTGCTGGGCATGCTGGGAGAGGATATAAAAGGGGCAGACGCTGCCTGTTCGGGGTTCTTCTGTCAGCGGGGTCCTACCCCAGGTGTTGTTCCTGTCTGTCATGTAAGCCCAGGAACCACAGTGGAGGCCTGGGGCCTAGCACCTTCGGCTGGGGTCCACCAGGGATCGAGGAATCTCAGGGTGCCGCCTTGCGAGGGGACCCATATCTAGGATGAGGAGGCCGGGAAGGAACTCTCAGAAGACCCAGTGCAGTGTCATGGTGATGGTAGGGGCCCGGTAACTCTCCGGAGGGATGTCTTCTCCTAAACAAGGGCCATAGCTAAAGAAGGGAATCAGTTTTCACCAGGTCTGTGGCAGAGACCAACCTCAGTCTGTGGCAGAGACTGTGCGCCTAGTTAACTTTGCTCAATAAGCTGAGCGAACATCCGTAACGTTTGTGCCTGGACCTCGTCCAAACCTTGTGCTGTTCTGTTTCTTGCTCCAACCTTTCTTCTATCAGAGACTGTGTTATTGCTAAGAGAAAATAAACTCTGAGTTGGAGTTTCAGCTTGTGTGGACATTCACTTTAATGGGAAGTCAAGGACTTGTCTCTAGTTAACATAGAGGCGAGCATCAGACTCTGGAGGTTTTCATGTTCTGACCGTGGAAGACCCAACAACAACACCGCTCAACCTCTTTGCACAGGAGGATACGGGCTGTTAGTGCGGTGTGCCTCTCTCTTCCTGCGAGGAGCCAAAGTTAATGCAGGTAAAGAAAGGGGTCTGTGCGCTACATACACTATAGGATAACAGACCTGGGACACCTTTGAGCGTGCAAAAAAGAATGGTAATGCGGTGAGCATAGTGCCGCCTTACCCTCCTGTCAGGCCCTGTTCGGAACTACATTCACGTCTGAATAATGTGTCCAGGGTCCAGGTGGACTGAAACCTGGACACATGATTCAAAACCCGGACTGTCCGGCTGAATCCTGGACAGGTGGCAACCCTACGTGTGTTTGTGTTGCCAAAAATGCTGCATACACACATCCGGTGTGGATGGACCATTAAAGTGGCACTCCATTCTTAATATAAAGAAGAAAAAATATTTTCAAGTCATATAATCACATTAAAGGTGTGAATATACACCTGATAAGCAATTCCAGTGCAATTTTGGAAATGTTTGCATTATTTTTATTCACTGTGGGTGAATTTAAAAAAAAAATAGAAAATTATTTGCATGCTTCCAATATGAAACGCCCACCTCAAGCTTTGTTACAGTATCCTGTCACTTCCTGGTCATCGATATTATCAACTGTATAAATAGTGTTATGTTGTGATGTCATTAGCTGGGCACATGTAATGTCAGCTTTATATACAGTATATTGCTACATCACTGAGGGCCCATTCAGATTGGTGGGTTACAGTAACCGCACGTTACCACAAAGCACATACCCTAGTGCAGTGTATTGTCAACACACAATGCACTACCCCGAACCACAACACATGTGGTGTGTGTGCACAGTGAAGTGGTGTGCTGAGTTAAAAGAAAAAAGGTGGATGTCTGATTTTTGGAGCATATCAGTGCACCCTTACCAGAGCACACCTAAGGCCCCTTTCACACTTGTGCGACTTGTCCTGCGACTTGGGACTTCAAAAGTCGCACGACAAGTCGTTCCCCATGATTTCCAATGATCACAGTGGCAGCACACTGGTGTCGTGGTTAGCACTTTCACCTAGCAGCAAAAAGGGTCGCTGGTTTGAATCCCAACCACGACACTACCTGCCTGGAGTTTGCATGTTCTCCCTGTGCCTGGGTGGGTTTCCTCGGATTGCTCCGGTTTCCTCCCACACTCTAAAGACATGCTGGTAAGTTAATTGGCTCCTGTCCAAATTGGCCCCAGTATATGTATGAATGTGTGTTGGGGACCTTGGAGTGTAAGCTCCTTGAGGGTAGGGAATGATGTGAATGTACAATGTATATGTAAAGCGCTGTGTAAATTGACCACTATATAAGCACCTGGAAATAAATAAATAACCATTCATATACTGTATGTGTGACTTCAAGTCGTGCCGACTTCAAAGTAGTCACTGTACTACTTTGGTCCAACTTGAGGTCCATAGGCCATTCCCTGAAATTGTGGTAAAATTGTGTGACTTTTAAGTCGCGGAAGTGTGAAAGGGGCCCAAAGGCACGTAATGCATTTTGTTGGGCCTGTTCACACCCGCAGTGCGCATTAAAAATGGCACATCCCGCTATTTACTTTTTATTTTTTTTCTGCTAACTTTATTGAGATGTCACAAAGTGGCGTATCATTAAATTCTATTGTCCCCCGCATTGTGCAGTGGATTGCATCACAACGCTATAAAAAAATTACTGCATTCTGTACTATTTTTCAGGGTACACAGTGGTGTGATCTGACGTGATAGGGAATGAGGCTTATTGCCTTGTCTATGCATTGGGATTGTGATGGACAAGGCTGTCTAGTGCAGCCCAATGCATCTGGTGTGAATTTGTCCTGCGTGGCACAATATGAAGGGACCCTGAAAGTCTGTTTTAAGGCTGGGTTCACACTATTGCGAATTGGATGCGGGATCTCATCCAATTCGCAATAGCAGGAGAATGTGAATGGCTCTCTATGGAGCCGGTTCACATATCTCTGATGTGGCTCCGGTGCGAATTTGCACAGGAGCCCTGTGCGTCTTTTGGTCCGTTTCAGGTCCAAATTCGGGCTAAAATCTGACCTGAAACGGTGAACCAGGAAGCACAGGACCCCTGCTGGGAGCTGCTTTGGCATCCAGTGTGAACCGAGCCTTAAGGCTGTCATTACTCAGTTTAAGGTTTATACCCATACTGTACCATAAAGCTTCTGTTCCGCTGTGTTAAATGTAGAATCTCCAAAATACATGTAGCGGGGTGTCGTTTTACCCGCAGGATTACATTTCCCGGGATGCTTTGCGGCACCCAGGGTGCCATTCCCCGCGCAAGGACTGCTGGGGTGGACTTTAAAGGGAAGGGCGGGGCTCGCTCTTTCTCTTGGAACGCCGCCCTCCTTGCAAGAGGATCCCCTGCACTCACCTGCTGCGCGCGCTAGGCCTGAGGCCTGGGCCACGCGTTCCTGTTCCAGAGGGCTTCCATTCCGCTGGGGAGTCTGCAGAGCATCCGATCCACCTGAGGTGCCATCTTCTTCTGAAGGACCAAAGACTCGGTGCATCGCGGATCACTGTGACGCCATTCACAGTAGTGGAGGAACCAGACAGGAGTCGGTCCGGTTTGGGTGAGAGAGCGCCAGCTCGGAACCTTAAAACAATAACTTTACCTAGGCCTTCTATTGAACATACAGGCATACCCCACTTTTAAGTACACAATGGGACCAGAGCATGTATGTAAAACGAAAATGTACTTAAAGTGAAACAATACCTTTTGTCACTTCTAGGCTGTAGTGGGGGTTTCAGGAGCTGTAGTTGAGGTCTCAGGGGCTGTAGTGGGGGTGTCAGGGGCACAATGGAACAGGGCGGGCTATGCTCTCGGAGCTTCAGCTCCTTCTACTGCGGCTGCAAAATGTTTGTACAGTACTTGTGAGGCACTTTACATACACTCATGGGTATGTCCTTACTCGTGAGTGTACTTAAAGTGGGGTATGCCTGTAGTTATACTTTGGAGAGACTGTTGTCCTGAACTGAGTTTGCCAGTCTCTCCAGTTTGCCAAGTCAGCGGTTATTCAAAACCCCCCCCCCCCTTATTGGATTACAATTTGTTTCTCTATGTGCACCACCGACAGTTGCTAGCGAAGATTCCTCACCAAACTATACCCACAGTTATAGTCAGGCCTGACTGGGTAGTTAGGACATTGCTGGGCGCCATTTCTTCATTTCTTTGCTCACAAGGGAGGATAACTGCAGCGGGGTTAATATTGTTTTATTGCCTAATTGAATGTCAGATGCATATAATGTATACACCTTTATTGCAGGGATCTGCATACGATATTGTACTAAAATTACTCTTTTATATTGTTGCTTACAGTAAACCGTTATAGTTAAGTAACTTGATTGTGAGTGTCCATTATTGTGCTGGTATACAAAGGGGGTTGTACTGTGTAATATATATGTATAGGAGATAGTACAGTTATATCACTACTTTTCCTCCTTTTCTAACTGTGTCACGGGAGAAGTCAGAGCCAATTGCCAGGGGTTGGTAGCAGTGCATTACAGGGGCCCAAACAAACAAGCAGCCCTCTTAAGCTGAGGGTATCGCTATATACATATTTTAGATAATATATATTCGTGTTTTTTTTGTTTTGTTTTTTTAATCGAAGATCAATCTATTCATGTTTATGTGGAGCTCCCTGAGTTTGGGACATCTGCACTGGGGCAGTAATAAAATCCTGAATTGTGATTATTATGAAGAGCACCTACTGATGCTTGGCCTGTCTTGTCTTGGGGCCCCTGAGTGTGCTGTTCCAGGCACCATCAACGCTCAGTTTGCAGTTATCGTGGGACATACACAAATGTCTGACAGAAACCTTTCGAATTTATTATTTTTTTATATTAATCTGAGTCCCCTATTATATATTAGACCCTGACTCATAGCTTGTGGCACATATGTAGATTCTATCAAAGGGAGGACAATGTCTACATAGTTGTGTACGCGGGTGTCTCCCTTTGACCACGCTTTGTTTTGGGTGGGGTCTACTGTGCCCGTGCACGTGGGGTAACTCACGCACGGAGAGCGCTCATTAATGCCCAGGACTAGGCAGTCTGCGGCCATGTGAAGAATCTAACATTAAGGCAGTTCCTCAACTTGGAGATTCCTCTGAAAATCAACTTGTCCCATGTCACTACACACTGTAACTTGTATGGTTACATTAGGAGGGACATGTTGAGCCTTCGCCCACTCCACCAGTCCAGTGTACCTCTGTTACCTAAGGTCACCAGATTTTTTAAATGAAATCCTGGCAAATTTTTTATTTTTTTATTTTTTTACTAGTGTAGCGATACCCCCAGCTAAGAGGGCTGCTGAAATGATTTTTTGGGCCTGTAATGCACTGCTGTCAACCCCCAGCAATTGGCTCTAACCTCTCCTGGCACAGTCAGTAGGGGATGATAGGATTGTGTAACCTGTAACTTTCGGAGGCACAATCTTGCAATAAACACAGCAATATGGTATAGCTATCGATAACCATCTCTTCTGCACAGTAAATGACACAAACACAGGTGTACTTAACCCTGGTTATTGGTTAAGCATAGAAACAGTATACATGAACACATGCAGAGCCCTGCAATGAAAGGGGTATTTTTGCAAACAGACAGATATAACAAAAAAAAAAAAAACTAACGGTCCCCGCTGCAGCTATTCTACCTCGTGGGCAAAAATGGCGCCCAGAAATGTCTACGCTACTAAGTCAGGCCTGACTGTACTATGTAGAAGTTCTGCAGAGAAAGATCTTCGCTAGCAAACGGTGGTGCACTTTTTGAAGAAAACAAGTTCTAATCCACAAAGAGAAAAGTGGTCTTGAACTTGGTGAACACAGGATAAGTCTTAGACTCCTAGATACTCAAGGCACTGTCCCTCCGATGTGCGACTACAAGCACTAAAGTTAGTTCCGAACAACAGTTATCTGGCCTTAGAGATCTGGTGTTTATCTCTGAGCAGGTGCTCTCTCACCCAACCGGACCAGTCCGTGTCTGTATCTTCCGTTGCTGTGTCTCGGCACACAGATTCCACGACACCCGGGTCTTCGGTCCTCCTGGCAACAGTACAGCAGCAGTCGGATGACGTCCTGCAAGCTCCTCGGTGGAAACGGAAGGCTCTTTGGAGAAAAGCCCTGGCTTCAGGCCTTGTTACACAGCAGACTCGACACAGTTCCACTTGCTGGGCGGGCGGTGTCCAAAGAGGCCGAACTCAGTCCTGCCCTCCAGTTAAATAGCCCACCCCAGCAGTCTTTGCGCGGGGCAATGCACCTTGGGTGTCTCGTGGCATTCTGGGTACAGTAGTCTGAGGCCTTAAAGCAATACCCAGCCACACTAGTAATGGCGGCAATCAGCGACTCATAGCTGGATTGCGACATTGCGGTGGACAAATCGGATACTAAGTGACACTTTTTGGGAACCAGTGACACTAATACAGTGATCAGTGCTAAAAATATGCACTGTAGTAATGACACTTGCTGGGAAGGGGGAAACATCTAGGGCAATCAAAGGGTTAAATGTGTGCCTAACAAGTATTTTCTTACTGTGGGAAGGTGCTTTTACTAAGGCCCCTTTCACACTGGGGCGGGCATGTGCGGTGGCGATATAGCGGCGGGATTTTTAGCGCCGCTATACCGTTGTATTTACCGCGATATTCAACCGCTAGCTGTGTGGTTTTAGCCCCCGCTAGCAGCCGAAAAAGGCTTAATACTGCCTGCAAAACGCGTCTACAGCCACGGTTTGCAGGTGGTATTACCGCGGTGTCCCATTGATTTCAATGGCAAGGAGCGGTATACACACCGCTCCTTACCGCTCCAAAGATGCGGCTTGCAGGAGATTTATTTTTTTTTCTCCTGCCAGCACATCGCCCTTGGGCTTTCACATTGAGAATGCTGGGGCAGGAGTAATTCAGGCGTTATTTATGCGTTATTTTTAGCGCTAAAACGCCTGAAATACGCCTCAGTGTGAAAGGGGCCTAAGGGAAGGCATAGATCCCTGTACCTGCTTTGCAGGAACACAGGATCAATGTCTTCCATACTGACAGAACGGCGAGCTGCCTGGCTCCCATACCCAGAAATGCAGGATCACTTATATGCGTGATCCTGCGCAGTCTGACCGCTCTGTAGCAGTAAACCTGTGATCAGCAACTGGTTAACATCAACATTATGATAACTCACAGGCACTCTATCATGGCTCTGCCACAGTGTCACATAACTTAACTTGTTGGTCATAAGTATCAGCACCCATGTTACGTGACCTTGTTGGTCATAAGTATCAGCACCCATGTTAAGTTATGTGACACTGTGACAGAGCCATGATAGAGTGCCTGCTGCCTGTGAGATATACCATCCATTATACCCAAGAGACAGACACCGTGCAATGTAGTCTATTCAGACACCCCACAATGTTAAGGTGACCAGATTTTTAAAATGAAATCCAGGGACTTTTTTTTTTTTACGAGTAATGGCGGCAATCAGCGACTCTCTGCCCGTCGCCGCTGCCGCCCGCCTCACAGCCTGTTAAGTCTTACTCTCCGGGCCCTGGCTAATACTGGGTGGGAAGCAGAGGAAGATCACTCCGCCAGGGAAGGCAAGGAGATGAGCAGGCAGGCGGCTGGCCGGGACTTGAGCCAAGGCAGAAGAACATGATAGCGGAGCTGAATGGGCATTCACCCAAAACTGAAGAAATTTTCCCTCCGCTCCGACCAGCACATGATCATCCGAAAGAGGGGCACAGATGATGGAAAAAAATACACCCCCTAAGCTAGTAAGAGTGGCAGAGCGGGGGTGTGTAATTCAGAATTATTTTTTATTCTGCACTGACTGTCTTTGAAATTGCCCCAGCCCCTGTTCAAATCCAATCCGGAGACAAAACCGGGGACAGATTTGGTCCGGGGACAGTGTCCTCAATTCGGCGACTGTCCCCGGAAACCGGGGATGTCTGGTCACCCTAACCAAAGTACACCTGTGTTGAAGCCTTGAAGGCACTGACAGCCCCATGATTGAATCCTCTGTTCCTGCTGCTGGACACCGTCAGCTGAGCTCAGCTGCCTCTCTCTGCCCATCATCGCCGCCGCCCGCCTCACAGCCTCTTAAATCTCACTCTCCGGGCCCCGGCTACTACTGGGTGGGGAGTGGAGGAAGATTACTCCACCAGGAGTCCGTGTTGCCAACCTACTAGATTAAAATTTAATAACACGACACCCAGAATTTACTGGCACAGCCAAGTTTTTACTGCCATTTCCAAAAGTTACAAAATTACAGTATTTAGGCTACAAACAAATACAATATGCAATTAGCAATATGATTTAAGGTAGATAATAAGGCAAAAAACGTTTCTTTTATTTTCGATATAGTAAGTATCTCAGGGACAGGACTCAGGAGGACAAGAAATTTGAATGGGAGGCAAACACACATAAAATTAACTCTCACAGTGACACTGACAGCAGTGTGCAGCAGCACAGATGATGATGAGACCTCACCGACACAACACATTCCCTCCAGAGTCACAGAGACAGTCTCTCTCCAAGCCAAGTGGTTCCTCCAGTCCACTCCAGTGTAAACAGCACCGATGGTCCCAGCCTGCCTTGCTCCCATACTGCAGACACAAGGCTCTGGCCTCTCTGCTTGGCTCCATTGCACCATGACAACACACGACATGCTCAGGCTCCGCCAGAGCCGTCCGATCACACTATAGCAGGCACTCGGGTTTGGTCTCAGCCAGCTCCGGACCAAGCAGAGTCACAGCCATATGTTTTACTGGCAACCTTTTACTGGCAGGAGAAACTTGCCTGTTTTTTTACTGACTGCCAGTAAAAATACTGACGGTTGGCAACACTGCCAGGAGTGAGGAAATAAACAGGCAGGTGGCTGGCCAGGACTTGAACCAAGACAGAAGAACATGAGAGCGGAGCTGAATGGGCATGCGCCCGAAACTGAAGAAATGGTCCCTTCGCTCAGACCAGCACATGATCATCAGAAAGGGGCACAGATAATTGAAAAAACACACCCCCCTAAGCTAGTAGGTCCGGTGGAGCGGGGGGGGGGGGTGTAATTCAGAATTGTATTTTTTATTTTTTTTATTCTGCACTGACTGTCTTTGAAATGTCCCCAGCCCCTGTTCAAATCCAATGCAGGGACAAAACCAGGGACAGACTTGGTCCAGAGACATTGTCCTCAATCCGGGGACTGTCCCCGAAAAGCGGGGATGTCTGGTCTCCCTACTGTTACCTCACTCCCAGTAACAGAATGGGGTCCCGCAGAGCACCTAGCGCAGACCTCATGCGTGCTCTCACTTAACTCCTTCCCGTACCTCGTTACTAGGCCATAGATCTCCAGAACTACAGTCTGCTCCAGGTTGCCATAGAGATGGACCACTAGGGAGGGAGCCAGAACATCGACCTCCCCCCCCCCCTCCCTCGCTACCAGAGGACCTGTCCCCTTACCAGGTACCATGCCTAACTACTAGTTGCTTTTAGCTTGTTCCGTTCACTTGGTTACTCGTAGCAACTACGCTCCTCTTCTTGTCCCTGCGGAGTTATCCCTGTATAGCAGTATTGCTTCACACCCCACATGTGCTTAACAGACCCAAGTTGTTTTGGTATACACCGAAACCATCATGCACCTCTTTGAATAACTTCAGACCCGGCTCAGACAGTAAATACAACTTTACTGTAAAAATGCAGCATGACAGAACATAACGAATACCGTCCTTTCCCTAAACCCAACTAAGATAACGTAGTAGCCTAGGCATGCCGTAAGGTGAGAGTCCATAAAGGCAAAGTCCATAACTTGGATAATGTCCGTGATTCCCAGTTTCTTCCGGCCGGGTTCAGATATGTGCGGCCGCGGTTCCGGTGCGTTCTTGTTCAACAGTTCAGGTGAGAATCAGATCAGAATTTTTGCCTGAATTCGCAACTGAAACGGACCCAAAAACACGCACAGGACACTTTTGGACAGTGGCGGCTGGTGCTGTATAGTTTGGGGGGCTGCAAAAAAGACACCCGTCAACATCCCCCCCCTGCCACCACCCCCCCGGTTAGTCACTCGTCCGTCCCCCCACCAGCCCCGCACTTAATCTAGCAGCTTTGGCTCCTTCCCGCGTCTCCTCCTCCTAGGCAGCAGCTTCCTCCTGCGTCTCTCCGGCTTCACGGCGGCTTCCCTCCTTCCCTCAGCAGCCAATCGGATCTCAAGACCCGCTTCCTGATTGGTCGGAAGGAGGATCAGGAAGACCATAGCGAATATTAATTCGCTATTGTTACACGACTGGGTGGGCTCAGGGCGCAGTGCTCTGTGCCGCGAGCCCACCCTTTTTATTTATTTATTTTTTAAGCCAATTTAGAGCCTTTAGGCATTGAAATCCAAAGCAAGGTCTATTAAGACATGGATGAGCGAGTTTGGGGTGGAGGAACTTGACTGGCCTGCACAGAGTCCTGACCTCAACCTGATAGAAAACCTTTGAGATGAATTGGAGCGGAGACTGCGAGCCAGGCCTTCTTGTCCAACATCAGTGCCTCACCTCATAAATGCGCATCTGGAAGAATGGTCAAACATTCCCATAGACACTCCTAAACCTTGTGGACGGCCTTCCCAGAAGAGTTGAAGCTGTTATAGCTGCAAAGGGTGGGCCAACTCAATATTGAACCCTACGGACTAAGACTATGATACCATGAAATTTTCTTAACATTAATTAAAATCTCACTATCCTTAGGAGGTGCAACTGTTTGAATTCCAAAGAGAAAATGTACAAAGGTTTTGGGGCCGACAATCGTATTCCAGCATTGTGTGTCTTTTTTTTAGAGGCTGTAGTGGTGAATGGTGTTAGAATACAGGCGGGGGGACAATCCTCTGAAGAGTGACAGTTTGGTGAAGGAACACACAAGCAATGTGGACACATACTCTGACAGGGTGTGCACAGCTTGTTTATTGAAAATCCAGTCTGAGCAGTCCTATGATGTCACAGCCGACTGAGGGAATCCCTCTGCAAATCTCACAAGCCCAGACAGGGAAACCCTGATCTGGCCTCACATTGGAGGAGGAGGAGGAGGGAGTCCTTCACTGGCCTCACATAGGAGGGGGAGGAGGGAATCCTGCACTGGGCCCTCACACAGGGAGGGAGCTTCCAGGAACAGAACAACAGACCAAAACAAAGTGAGAGCAGGGCTGAGGTTTCCTGCCCCCACCACTGAGGATATCCCAGCAAGAGGCTCCCTATCCATGTCATCAGCCAGAAAGGGAAAGTTGTTCCGTTGTCCATAACAACCAGAAACATTGTCTACAATGTGCACTGTACACTGGGGGGCACCCCCCAACACACACTATACAATCCACACTACACTGGGGGACACAACCCCCCAACACACACTATACAATCCACACTACACTGGGGGACACAACCCCCCAACACACACTATACAATCCACACTACACTGGGGGGCACAGCCCCCCCCCAACACACACTATACAATCCACACTACACTGGGGGGCACAGCCCCCCAACACACACTATACAATCCACACTACACTGGGGGGCACAGCCCCCCAACACACACTATACAATCCACACTACACTGGGGGGCACAACCCCCCAACACACACTATACAATCCACACTACACTGGGGGACACAACCCCCCAACACACACTATACAATCCACACTACACTGGGGGGCACAGCCCCCCCCCAACACACACTATACAATCCACACTACACTGGGGGGCACAGCCCCCCAACACACACTATACAATCCACACTACACTGGGGGGCACAGCCCCCCAACACACACTATACAATCCACACTACACTGGGGGGCACAGCCCCCCCAACACACACTATACAATCCACACTACACTGGGGGACACAACCCCCCAACACACACTATACAATCCACACTACACTGGGGGGCACAGCCCCCCCCCCAACACACACTATACAATCCACACTACACTGGGGGGCACAGCCCCCCAACACACACTATACAATCCACACTACACTGGGGACACAACCCCCCCAACACACACTATACAATCCACACTACACTGGGGGACACAACCCCCCAACACACACTATACAATCCACACTACACTGGGGGACACAACCCCCCAACACACACTATACAATCCACACTACACTGGGGGGCACAGCCCCCCCAACACACACTATACAATCCACACTACACTGGGGGACACAACCCCCCAACACACACTATACAATCCACACTACACTGGGGGACACAACCCCCCAACACACACTATACAATCCACACTACACTGGGGGGCACAGCCCCCCCCCCCCAACACACACTATACAATCCACACTACACTGGGGGGCACAGCCCCCCAACACACACTATACAATCCACACTACACTGGGGGACACAACCCCCCAACACACACTATACAATCCACACTACACTGGGGGGCACAGCCCCCCCCAACACACACTATACAATCCACACTACACTGGGGGGCACAACCCCCCCAACACACACTATACAATCCACACTACACTGGGGGACACAACCCCCCAACACACACTATACAATCCACACTACACTGGGGGGCACAGCCCCCCCCAACACACACTATACAATCCACACTACACTGGGGGGCACAGCCCCCCAACACACACTATACAATCCACACTACACTGGGGGACACAACCCCCCCCAACACACACTATACAATCCACACTACACTGGGGGACACAACCCCCCAACACACACTATACAATCCACACTACACTGGGGGACACAACCCCCCAACACACACTATACAATCCACACTACACTGGGGGGCACAGCCCCCCCCCCAACACACACTATACAATCCACACTACACTGGGGGGCACAGCCCCCCAACACACACTATACAATCCACACTACACTGGGGGACACAACCCCCCAACACACACTATACAATCCACACTACACTGGGGGGCACAGCCCCCCCCCAACACACACTATACAATCCACACTACACTGGGGGGCACAGCCCCCCAACACACACTATACAATCCACACTACACTGGGGGACACAACCCCCCCAACACACACTATACAATCCACACTACACTGGGGGACACAACCCCCCAACACACACTATACAATCCACACTACACTGGGGGACACAACCCCCCAACACACACTATACAATCCACACTACACTGGGGGGCACAGCCCCCCCCCCCCCAACACACACTATACAATCCACACTACACTGGGGGGCACAGCCCCCCAACACACACTATACAATCCACACTACACTGGGGGACACAACCCCCCAACACACACTATACAATCCACACTACACTGGGGGGCACAGCCCCCCCCAACACACACTATACAATCCACACTACACTGGGGGGCACAACCCCCCCAACACACACTATACAATCCACACTACACTGGGGGACACAACCCCCCAACACACACTATACAATCCACACTACACTGGGGGGCACAGCCCCCCCCAACACACACTATACAATCCACACTACACTGGGGGGCACAGCCCCCCAACACACACTATACAATCCACACTACACTGGGGGACACAACCCCCCCAACACACACTATACAATCCACACTACACTGGGGGACACAACCCCCCAACACACACTATACAATCCACACTACACTGGGGGACACAACCCCCCAACACACACTATACAATCCACACTACACTGGGGGGCACAGCCCCCCCCCCAACACACACTATACAATCCACACTACACTGGGGGGCACAGCCCCCCAACACACACTATACAATCCACACTACACTGGGGGACACAACCCCCCAACACACACTATACAATCCACACTACACTGGGGGGCACAGCCCCCCCCAACACACACTATACAATCCACACTACACTGGGGGGCACAGCCCCCCAACACACACTATACAATCCACACTACACTGGGGGACACAACCCCCCCAACACACACTATACAATCCACACTACACTGGGGGACACAACCCCCCAACACACACTATACAATCCACACTACACTGGGGGACACAACCCCCCAACACACACTATACAATCCACACTACACTGGGGGGCACAGCCCCCCCCCCAACACACACTATACAATCCACACTACACTGGGGGGCACAGCCCCCCAACACACACTATACAATCCACACTACACTGGGGGACACAACCCCCCCAACACACACTATACAATCCACACTACACTGGGGGACACAACCCCCCCAACACACACTATACAATCCACACTACACTGGGGGGCACAGCCCCCCCCAACACACACTATACAATCCACACTACACTGGGGGGCACAGCCCCCCCCCAACACACACTATACAATCCACACTACACTGGGGGGCACAGCCCCCCCAACACACACTATACAATCCACACTACACTGAGGGGCACAGCCCCCCCCCAACACACACTATACAATCCACACTGTACACTGGGGGACACAACCCCCCCCAACACACACTATACAATCCACACTGTACACTGGGGGACACAACCCCCCCAACACACACTATACAATCCACACTACACTGGGGGACACAACCCCCCAACACACACTATACAATCCACACTACACTGGGGGACACAACCCCCCAACACACACTATACAATCCACACTACACTGGGGGGCACAGCCCCCCCCCCAACACACACTATACAATCCACACTACACTGGGGGGCACAGCCCCCCCCAACACACACTATACAATCCACACTGTACACTGGGGGACACAACCCCCCCAACACACACTATACAATCCACACTACACTGGGGGACACAACCCCCCAACACACACTATACAATCCACACTACACTGGGGGACACAACCCCCCAACACACACTATACAATCCACACTACACTGGGGGGCACAGCCCCCCCCCCCAACACACACTATACAATCCACACTGTACACTGGGGGACACAACCCCCCCAACACACTATACAATCCACACTGTACACTGGGGGACACAACCCCCCCAACACACTATACAATCCACACTACACTGGGGGACACAACCCCCCCAACACACACTATACAATCCACACTACACTGAGGGACACAACCCCCCCCAACACACACTATACAATCCACACTACACTGGGGAACACAACCCCCCCAACACACACTATACAATCCAC
This sequence comes from Rana muscosa, assembly GCA_029206835.1. Lineage (NCBI taxonomy): Eukaryota > Metazoa > Chordata > Amphibia > Anura > Ranidae > Rana > Rana muscosa. The sequence goes on from CM055126.1 coordinate 216,485,245, forward strand.
ACTACACTGGGGGACACAACCCCCCAACACACACTATACAATCCACACTACACTGAGGGGCACAGCCCCCCCCAAACACACACTATACAATCCACACTACACTGGGGGGCACAACCCCCCCAACACACTATACAATCCACACTACACTGGGGGACACAACCCCCCCCAACACACACACACACACTATACAATCCACACTGTAGACTGGGGGACACAACCCCCCCCCCCCCAAACACACACACACACACACACACTATACAATCCACACTGTACACTGGGGGACACCCCCCAACACACACTATACAATCCACACAACACTGGGGGACACAACCCCCCCCCCCCCAACACACACACTATACAATCCACACTGTACACTGGAGGACACAACCCCCCCCCCCCCCAACACACACACAGTATATAATCCACACTGTCACTGGGGGACCCCCCCAACACACACTATACAATCCACACTGTACACTGGGGGGGACCCCCCCCCCTCAACACACACACTATACGATCCACACTGTACACTGGGGGACACAACCCCCCCCCCCCCCCCCCAACACACACACAGTATACAATCCACACTGCTGTGGGAAAACATGCAGTATAGGATCCACATTGTACACTGCCATGGCAACACCACATACAATTCACACTAACATAGTGATGCAATATACACACAGTACACATGTCATACATGCACACTACAGCCTATGTCTTTGACAAAACAAATCCAATGTACTGTAGTGTGAAGAAAAATAATATGTGACAGCTTTGAGAAAACGTGTGACTTTCTAGGTATAAACATCTATATGTTGTGCCCCATGTGGCAGAGTACAGCATGAATTGTCTCCCTGTTTCAGTATGGATTGTGTGTTTTGTGTCCCCCAATTGCAGTGTGTATTGCATACTATGTTTTTGTGTTGTATTCCCATGGCAGTATGGATTGTACACTCTGTGTGTGTGTGTGGGGGGGGGGGGGTGTCCTCAGTGGCAGGGTACAGTGTGGATTGTATACCGTGTGTGTTGTGTCCCCATAGCAGGGTACCGTGCAGATTGTATACTGTGTATGTTGTGGTCCCATTACAATGCACACTTTGTGTATGTTGTGTCGCTGTGGTATTGTACAGTGTGGATTGTATGCTGTGTTGTGTAACCATTAGACTATGCAAGTGTGTGTGTGTGGTGTGTCCCTATGACAGGGTACAGTTTGGATTGTATAGTGTGTGTGTGTTGTGTCCCCATGGTAGTTTATAGTGTGGATTGTATAACGTGTGTGTGTTGTGTTCCTATGTCAGTGTAGATTGTATACTATGTGTAAGTGATATTACTATAGCAGTGTACATTGTAGATTCTATACTGTGTGTGTTGTGTTCCTATGGCAGTGTGCAGTGTATATTGTGTGTTGTGTTCCTATGGCAGTGTAGATTGTATAGTGTGTGTGTTGTGTTCCTATGTGCATTGTAGATTGTATACTGTGTTCCTATGGCAGTGTATACTGTGTGTGTTGTGTTCCTATGGCAGTGTAGATTGTATAGTGTGTGTGTGTGTGTGTGTGTTGTGTTCCTATGGCAGTGTAGATTGTATAGTGTGTGTTGTGTTCCTATGGCAGTGTGCAGTGTAGATTGTATAATGTGTGTTGTGTTCCTATGGCAGTGTAGATTGTATACTGTGTTCCTATGGCAGTGTAGATTGTATAGTGTGTGTGTTGTGTTCCTATGGCAGTGTGCAGTGTAGATTGTATAGTGTGTGTTGTGTTCCTATGGCAGTGTGCAGTGTAGATTGTATAGTGTGTGTTGTGTTCCTATGGCAGTGTGCAGTGTAGATTGTATAGTGTGTGTTGTGTTCCTATGGCAGTGTGCAGTGTAGATTGTATAATGTGTGTTGTGTTCCTATGGCAGTGTAGATTGTATAGTGTGTGTTGTGTTCCTATGGCAGTGTGCAGTGTAGATTGTATACTGTGTTCCTATGGCAGTGTGCAGTGTAGATTGTATAGTGTGTGTTGTGTTCCTATGGCAGTGTGCAGTGTAGATTGTATAGTGTGTGTTGTGTTCCTATGGCAGTGTGCAGTGTAGATTGTATAGTGTGTGTTGTGTTCCTATGGCAGTGTGCAGTGTAGATTGTATACTGTGTTCCTATGGCAGTGTGCAGTGTAGATTGTATAGTGTGTGTTGTGTTCCTATGGCAGTGTGCAGTGTAGATTGTATAGTGTGTGTTGTGTTCCTATGGCAGTGTGCAGTGTAGATTGTATAGTGTGTGTTGTGTTCCTATGGCAGTGTGCAGTGTAGATTGTATAGTGTGTGTTGTGTTCCTATGGCAGTGTGCAGTGTAGATTGTATAGTGTGTGTTGTGTTCCTATGGCAGTGTGCAGTGTAGATTGTATAATGTGTGTTGTGTTCCTATGGCAGTGTAGATTGTATAGTGTGTGTTGTGTTCCTATGGCAGTGTGCAGTGTAGATTGTATACTGTGTTCCTATGGCAGTGTGCAGTGTAGATTGTATAGTGTGTGTTGTGTTCCTATGGCAGTGTGCAGTGTAGATTGTATAGTGTGTGTTGTGTTCCTATGGCAGTGTGCAGTGTAGATTGTATAGTGTGTGTTGTGTTCCTATGGCAGTGTGCAGTGTAGATTGTATAGTGTGTGTTGTGTTCCTATGGCAGTGTGCAGTGTAGATTGTATAGTGTGTGTTGTGTTCCTATGGCAGTGTAGATTGTATAGTGTGTGTTGTGTTCCTATGGCAGTGTAGATTGTATAGTGTGTGTTGTGTTCCTATGGCAGTGTGCAGTGTAGATTGTATACTGTGTTCCTATGGCAGTGTATACTGTGTGTGTGTTGTGTTCCTATGGCAGTGTAGATTGTATAGTGTGTGTTGTGTTCCTATGGCAGTGTGCAGTGTAGATTGTATAGTGTGTGTTGTGTTCCTATGGCAGTGTGCAGTGTAGATTGTATAGTGTGTGTTGTGTTCCTATGGCAGTGTGCAGTGTAGATTGTATACTGTGTTCCTATGGCAGTGTATACTGTGTGTGTGTTGTGTTCCTATGGCAGTGTGCAGTGTAGATTGTATACTGTGTTCCTATGGCAGTGTGCAGTGTAGATTGTATAGTGTGTGTTGTGTTCCTATGGCAGTGTAGATTGTATAGTGTGTGTTGTGTTCCTATGGCAGTGTGCAGTGTAGATTGTATACTGTGTTCCTATGGCAGTGTGCAGTGTAGATTGTATAGTGTGTGTTGTGTTCCTATGGCAGTGTGCAGTGTAGATTGTATAGTGTGTGTTGTGTTCCTATGGCAGTGTAGATTGTATAGTGTGTGTTGTGTTCCTATGGCAGTGTAGATTGTATAGTGTGTGTTGTGTTCCTATGGCAGTGTAGATTGTATAGTGTGTGTTGTGTTCCTATGGCAGTGTAGATTGTATAGTGTGTGTTGTGTTCCTATGGCAGTGTAGATTGTATAGTGTGTGTTGTGTTCCTATGGCAGTGTAGATTGTATAGTGTGTGTTGTGTTCCTATGGCAGTGTGCAGTGTAGATTGTATACTGTGTTCCTATGGCAGTGTGCAGTGTAGATTGTATAGTGTGTGTTGTGTTCCTATGGCAGTGTGCAGTGTAGATTGTATAGTGTGTGTTGTGTTCCTATGGCAGTGTAGATTGTATAGTGTGTTGTGTTCCTATGGCAGTGTAGATTGTATAGTGTGTGTTGTGTTCCTATGGCAGTGTGCAGTGTAGATTGTATACTGTGTTCCTATGGCAGTGTATACTGTGTGTGTGTTGTGTTCCTATGGCAGTGTAGATTGTATAGTGTGTGTTGTGTTCCTATGGCAGTGTGCAGTGTAGATTGTATAGTGTGTGTTGTGTTCCTATGGCAGTGTAGATTGTATAGTGTGTTGTGTTCCTATGGCAGTGTAGATTGTATAGTGTGTGTTGTGTTCCTATGGCAGTGTGCAGTGTAGATTGTATACTGTGTTCCTATGGCAGTGTGCAGTGTAGATTGTATAGTGTGTGTTGTGTTCCTATGGCAGTGTGCAGTGTAGATTGTATAGTGTGTGTTGTGTTCCTATGGCAGTGTAGATTGTATAGTGTGTGTTGTGTTCCTATGGCAGTGTAGATTGTATAGTGTGTGTTGTGTTCCTATGGCAGTGTAGATTGTATAGTGTGTGTTGTGTTCCTATGGCAGTGTAGATTGTATAGTGTGTGTTGTGTTCCTATGGCAGTGTGCAGTGTAGATTGTATAGTGTGTGTTGTGTTCCTATGGCAGTGTGCAGTGTAGATTGTATAGTGTGTGTTGTGTTCCTATGGCAGTGTGCAGTGTAGATTGTATAGTGTGTGTTGTGTTCCTATGGCAGTGTGCAGTGTAGATTGTATAATGTGTGTTGTGTTCCTATGGCAGTGTAGATTGTATAGTGTGTGTTGTGTTCCTATGGCAGTGTGCAGTGTAGATTGTATACTGTGTTCCTATGGCAGTGTGCAGTGTAGATTGTATAGTGTGTGTTGTGTTCCTATGGCAGTGTGCAGTGTAGATTGTATAGTGTGTGTTGTGTTCCTATGGCAGTGTGCAGTGTAGATTGTATAGTGTGTGTTGTGTTCCTATGGCAGTGTGCAGTGTAGATTGTATAGTGTGTGTTGTGTTCCTATGGCAGTGTGCAGTGTAGATTGTATAGTGTGTGTTGTGTTCCTATGGCAGTGTGCAGTGTAGATTGTATAGTGTGTGTTGTGTTCCTATGGCAGTGTAGATTGTATAGTGTGTTGTGTTCCTATGGCAGTGTAGATTGTATAGTGTGTGTTGTGTTCCTATGGCAGTGTGCAGTGTAGATTGTATACTGTGTTCCTATGGCAGTGTGCAGTGTAGATTGTATAGTGTGTGTTGTGTTCCTATGGCAGTGTAGATTGTATAGTGTGTGTTGTGTTCCTATGGCAGTGTGCAGTGTAGATTGTATAGTGTGTGTTGTGTTCCTATGGCAGTGTAGATTGTATAGTGTGTGTTGTGTTCCTATGGCAGTGTAGATTGTATAGTGTGTGTTGTGTTCCTATGGCAGTGTAGATTGTATAGTGTGTGTTGTGTTCCTATGGCAGTGTAGATTGTATAGTGTGTGTTGTGTTCCTATGGCAGTGTAGATTGTATAGTGTGTGTTGTGTTCCTATGGCAGTGTAGATTGTATAGTGTGTGTTGTGTTCCTATGGCAGTGTAGATTGTATAGTGTGTGTTGTGTTCCTATGGCAGTGTAGATTGTATAGTGTGTGTTGTGTTCCTATGGCAGTGTGCAGTGTAGATTGTATACTGTGTTCCTATGGCAGTGTGCAGTGTAGATTGTATAGTGTGTGTTGTGTTCCTATGGCAGTGTAGATTGTATAGTGTGTGTTGTGTTTCTATGGCAGTGTGCAGTGTAGATTGTATACTGTGTTCCTATGGCAGTGTGCAGTGTAGATTGTATACTGTGTTCCTATGGCAGTGTGCAGTGTAGATTGTATACTGTGTTCCTATGGCAGTGTATACTGTGTGTGTGTTGTGTTCCTATGGCAGTGTACAGAACCCCTCCCCTCTCGCTCTCCTCTCAGGGCTCTTCCCGGCAGCCCCGCCCTTCGGACGGATGTTTTCCTTATAAGGATAACTGCGTCAGTGGATTCCCGATGGCCAAACCAAGTTGCGGGTAACCCAAGGGGGATCCGCGGGCACATTGTGCGGGTTGTGGCGAGTTATGATCAGTCAGGAGAAGTGATAACACGGCTGTACCGATCAATCAGGCTCTGGCATTGTGATTCGTGTAACGGAGACTGCGGCAGGGCTGTGTGGAGCGTTCCTTTCCTCCCCCCACACACATGGTCCGTCCTTTTTCGACGTCACCCATTCATAAATTGCATGACAGCGAGTATAAAAGGCAGCAGAGCAGCTAGTTCTGGCAGTGACAGCTCCGGAATTATCGGACGATCTTTTGCTTTATACACAGCAGACATGTACCACGGCTTCTCCAGCAACAGCACCGACTACGAGGCGACATCCTCTCGGTGTAGCAGCGCCTCTCCAGCGGGAGACAGCATGGCTTACTACCCGTCCCCGTCCGCCTCCTTCTCCAGCATGGGATCCCCGCTCACCCCGACGGTAAGTGGGCGACAGAAGACGTGATATATATATATATATATATATATATATATATATATATGGGGGGGATTTGCCTTACACTGAACCCGGCTTTATAGGGTGTGATAAGTCTGGATCGGGCTCTTTACGGGTTTATCTGAATATGGGGGCTTATCTGTGATTGGATTGGGGTGTAAAGCACATGCAATGTGGATTGAGGTTATCGGTGTCTGGATTGGGGGTGCACAGGTGGTGTCTGGATTAAGGTGCACAGTGCTGATGATATGGGTTGGGGGCACACCAATGACATGAATTGGGGGTGCACAGGTGATATGGGCTGGGGTTAATGGTGTCTGGCTTGGGGTGCAGATGACCTAGACTTGGGGTACCCAGATTGTGGTGCTGGTGATATGCACTTGGGGTTAATGTTGTCAGGATTGGGGTGCACAGTGATGTTGATATGGGTTGGGGGTGAACAAGTAGCATGGATTAGGGTGCAGGTGATATGCACTTGGGGTTAATGTTTTCTGGATTGGGGTGCACAGTGCTGCTGATAGGTTGGGAGACACACAGATAGCAACATGGATTGGGGGTGCACAGGTGATTTGGTTTGGGGTGCACAGTGATGTTGATATGGGTTGGGGGTATACAGGTAGCATGGATTAGGGTGTAGGTGATGTGCACTGGAGTTAATGCTTTTTGGGGTGCACAGTGTTGGTGATATGGGTTGGGTTCACTGGTGACATGGATTGGGGCGCACAGTGACATGGATTGGGGTGAAGGTGACATGGATTGGGGCGCACAGTGCCAGTGACATGGATTGGGGTGAAGGTGACATGGATTGGAGCGCACAGTGCCAGTGATATGGATTGGGGTGAAGGTGACATGGATTGGGGCGCACAGTGCCAGTGACATGCATTGGGGTGAAGGTGACATGGATTTGGGGTGCCAGTGACATGGATTGGGGTGCAGGTGATGTGGATCTGGGTTAATGCTGTCTGAATGTGGTTGCATAGTGCAGACTTTTGCAGCTCTGCTTGCTGCATAGTGCAGTGGCTGGGCTGAGCAGCTCCCCCCTCCTGTGTGTGTAAAGCGGATTCATTGATAAAACACTTCCAGAGTTCATTCAGGAGACTCCAGAGCGGCCCCTGCGTCACTAGTGACGTTGGGGCTATTTTTATCCCCTTCTGTCTGGAGTGCTGGGATTGGAAATGCAGCTCCCTCTGGATCAGCCCATTCAGCGTGTGTGCACAGAGGGAGAAGGTGGAGGGGGGGGGGGGGGGGACATGGTGACTTGTCACACTTTATACTTAATGTCCCTTTTTTTTTTTTTTTTCAGGAATTTGGCACAGACTCCAGCAGCTTTGTCCCCACTGTCACAGCCATCTCCACCTCAGCAGACCTGCAGTGGTTGGTCCAGCCTACTCTTGTCTCATCTGTGGCCCCATCCCAGACCAGAGTTCACCCCTATGGAGCAGTTCCAGCTTACAGCCGCAGCGGGGTGTTAAAGAGCTCTTCTGGCAGAGGACAGAGCCAGGGCAGGAGAGGAAAAATTGAACAGGTAATTGTCCAGATAATGTGTGTGATTTGTAGTCTTTTCCTTTTTTCTCTCATCACGTATGAGACTCGACAGATTTATTCCTGAGTTCTAACTGGCTGTCCTCCTTATTTTCACAGCTTTCTCCTGAGGAAGAAGAGAAAAGGAGAGTTAGACGTGAAAGGAACAAGATGGCAGCAGCTAAATGCCGTAACCGTCGCCGAGAGCTGACAGACACCCTCCAAGGTGTAAGTAGATGTCCTTTTTAGCCTTGTGCTGTTGTACAGATCTAGTCTTGCATACTAGGTGGCATTACTGTGTGCTAGAATCCCCCTAATCGGCTGGCTTCTTTTTTTTTTTTTCTTCTCAGGAAACTGATGAGCTGGAGGATGAGAAGTCAATCCTGCAGGCTGAGATTGCAGCCCTTCTGAAAGAGAAGGAAAAGCTTGAGTTCATCCTTGCTGCCCACAAACCTGCCTGCAAGATTCCACATGACTTGGACGCAACCTTCCAGGACCTGACCTCATCCCTGGACCTGACCCCCTCCCTGACATCCACCTTGGACCTGTCTTTGCTCCCAGAAGTGACTAGCTCGTCCAGCTCCCAGGAAGCCACAATGGAGTCTATGTTTTCCATCAGCCTCCCACAATCTTCCATCCCTGAGAAGGAACCCTCCCAGCTGCAGGTATCCCTGGGACTAAAATCTGAGCCTCTCGATGACTTCCTGTTCGGATCCCCTTCCACGGGATCTTCTGACGCAGGTCGCTCTGTTCCTGATGTGGATTTGACAAGCACACTATACACATCTGAATGGGAGCCCCTGTATAACACATTGTCTGTGGACATGGAGCCTCTGTGTACCCCTGTTGTTACCTGCACCCCAACATGTACCACCTACACCACTTCTTTTGTCTTCACATACCCAGAATCTGAACCCTTCCCCAACTGTGGAGCCGCCCACAGGAGGGGGAGCAGCAGCAACGAGCAATCCTCAGACTCTCTCAACTCTCCCACTCTACTGGCCTTGTAATGCCCAAGGCGAAGGTGACCTGGGACTGTAGCCACACAGTGGTCACAGCTTGGTGACTCTCTCCGCAGACAATAAAGGGATGTGGTTTCCTCCTCATCTTAGTAAGACTGCCTCCTTGCTGCTATAAGTGTACACTGTGCATGTGTAGTCCATTCATCTCTGGCCAAAGTTGTAATTGTGAAAAGCCTCGACTGAGCACACTGTCACTGCTAGAGCAAGGGTTGCCAACCTTCCCAGTGCCCGACAACTGCCACCCTGTCCCGCTGGCTGCGACTGGCAGATGTCTCCCTCTTCTTCCAACTGCCACCGAAGGCCGATACCTCTTCCTGACATGTAGCACTGGCATGGACCTTGTTGTGACTCCTGTTTTTTTAAAATATGTAGCATGTTGTATCCTCGCTGCTGCGTCAGTGATGGTGTTTACATGTCTTGTGTTTCATTCTCCTGGTTTGGAAGCTACGGGCTGTTCATTCAGCAGTTTGTTATGGTGCTGGCTGCTTGTGGGCCGCTCTCCTACGGAGCTCCATATCAGTCAAGATTATTTTATTTTTTTCTGATCTAGAGTGTATATATATGATATATAAATATATGAAACCCTCCCCTCCGAAGCCGGACACATGGTGAACGTGCAGTATCTTCCGTTTGATTGTAACACTCAGTCTTTGCTGTCTTTCCAAGTTTTCCATGAAAACGTTTTATTTCTTGTAGACGGTTTCGTTTAATTTATTTTGAATTTTGAGAATATTTATATTTTTATTTGTATTTTTGTTTTCTACTTTTGCGGACAGAGGGTCTAAAAAAAACTTATAGCATATTGTTTTTTTGCTTCTTGTCCAAGACATGGAGAATAAATTGTATTTGCATTCAATGCAGCTCTTGGTGTCTGAGTTTTCATTAACCTGAGTTCTAAGTTTTATGGTGCGCTATTACTCTGGTACTGTCCAGGGGCAGACCTCTTTTTATATGTAGGAAGCTTTATTAGATCTGTAAAAACGCTCTTCAGGAAACAACGATTCACCTAGATCTGCTCTTCAACTTTATAAGTCCACTCGTCATACACTGTATAAGACTCGGCACAAGGACACAACCTTTACCTGATCCAATCATTATGGCCGGCAGGGCTGCAACTAACGATTATTTTCATAATCGATTAATCGAAACAATAAATCGGCCAACTAATCGGTTAATAAACGTAAAAAAAAAAGTAATTTTGCTGCGATTTTTTTTTTTTTTTTTTTTTTTTTTTTTTTTTGCCCAATTTGTTGTTGGGCAGATTACAAAACACAAATTGCCGCAAAACCACATTACATGCTTTTCTGCAGCTTCTCCATTGAAGTATATTAAACCAAAAAAACAAAATAGCACCGTTTTGCGTAAAAAAAAAAAAAAAAAAAAAAGTCCTTGCCCTTTCCAAATACACAGCAGCTGAAAAAATCATGGATGTGAACGTGTCCCATAGGAAACCATGTAAATTAACTGTAGTGTGTTTCTGAAAAAAACAGAGGAGTGACCCAGGCCTGAGAGGTTTAGTAACATAATGGGGTTAAAAAAAAGCTAAAATTAGTACAAAAAGAGCAAATCGCTACTGAAAGGGGTTCATTTTTTACTGTGGGACAGTGAAAGTGATATTTACAGTAGCTCTTTGTTTTTTAATTTTTTTTTCTCCCCCATTATGTTACTGGCCGATTAATCGATTTATGAAAATTGTAATAGATTAAGCGACAACTAATCGATTAGTTGTTTCGGCCCTAATGGCCGGTATCACTGCCTAGGAGACTGACCACTAGAAATACGCAGTTATCATGTACTCCAATGAGGGATGTTGGGGTGTTTTTTAAATAGCTCTCGGGAACTCTATGGCTTTGGAGGGGGGCAATCAATGGAGTAGATTAATGTCCCTTATGATGGGTGGATATAAGAAAAGAACCACATGGAGGAAAAACAGAGGAAGTTTCTCCTCATATGTTGCCACCGTCCCAAATTAGTGGGAATAAACCCAAAAGGGCACAAGTACCCCCCTCCGGTACAACGGGACTTAAAAAGTCCCGTTGTACCGGGGGGGTACTTGTGCCCTTTTGGGTTTATTCCCCCTTATGATGGGTGGGGAGTGCTCAAGATATTTAGAATGCTGAAATATTTTTCTAAATACAAGAAAAATATGCAATCTATTGCAGCCTACCAGTTCTTGGATGTGGTAGCTGCATTAGGGACTGTCGCGGGCAATCCGGGACACGTGGTCACCCTACCCGGACGGTCGGTGGCTGCGGGGGAACCTGGTCGATCGGCTGGTGGGACTTCTTCCAGGCAGCCCGGTAAGTCAGCTTCCTTTACTCATTGCTGGGGGTAGTGGCCGGGGTGAGGGGTTGGTGGATCTGGGACAGGACCCGTTGAGTGGGCAGGCTGGGGGGAGTACGATCCCCACTGGGGGTGGCACACGGCAAGCTGGGCTGCAGGGTTTTCTTGCGGGCATTAAGAATTTGGTCAGCCAGTTTGAAAACGGGGACAGCGGGAATGTCAGCCTGGCCGTGGCTTGGGTCCCGCCGGCGGGACCGGCGGGGTCCTCGGCAGCGGTGGTGACACCGGCTCCTCCTGCTGCTACTAGTGCAGTGGGGGACATGGCAGGGTCGGTTGGCGGGACACTGGGGGCCTCGCAGGTGGGTGTTGCGGTGGAGCAGGCTGCTCGGCAGGACATCATTAGGTTGGCAGACGCCGCAAAATGTGAAGATTATATTTGTTATGAGGCACCCCTGGGGGCGCACCTGAAACCAGAAGTGAGGGAAAAGATATGGAAAGGTGAGTATGTGGAGATGTTCTCACTGTTGCTATTAGAGAAGTTTCATTTAGATAGGGTGAAGCCGGATGATTCAAAGAAGAAGGATGAGGAAAAAAGGAGGTACAAGCTCATTCCGCGGACGTTCACGAATTGGCTGCAGGCGTTTGCTATAATGGCAAGTGTGATAGGACAAAAGAATCCTAAGCACTGTTCAGCACTCTTTGGCTATCAGGACGCTATTGGAGAGGCCTACAGGGTGTATGGGGGCACGGGGTGGCTCCGTTATGATGAACAGTTCAGGCAGAGGAGAGCTGTGCGGACCGACCTGCGGTGGGATCATAAGAACATCAGTTTATGGAATGCGTTTGATGACCTCGCCGAAGGCACCTGGTCAGTTTTTTCAGGGGGGGGGGGGGGCGGTGGAACTTCTTCCCCGGGACAATCGGCCGGGAAGAAAAAGGGGATTTACTGGCAGTACAATGAGGGCACCTGCAAGTTTGGGGGGTCCTGCAGATACAAGCATGAGTGCTCCAGTTGCAGAGGTTCTCACACGCAGGCCAGACGCTTTAAGCAGGGAAAAGGCCGTACCGGAGAGTCTAGGCAAAAGAGGGAGGACTCCGGTGATGGTGGAAAGGATGCGGCTGTTTCTAGGTAGGTATCCAGATAAGGGGGCGGCTCGATTGTTGGATAAGGGTTTTTCAGAGGGGTTTCACATCCCATGTTCCTTGCAGGTTATCCCCCCGGTTTCAACATGCTGATGTGGTCACCGAAAAACTGCGCAAGGAGGTTGCGTTGGGCCGCATGGGCGGTCCTTTCCCTTTCCCCCTTTAGCAAATTTGGTGGTCTCCCCGCTCGGGGTTGTCCCCAAGAAGGAGCCCAACAAGTTCCGTCTCATTCACCATCTGTCCTTTCCGAAGGGTGGGTCGGTCAATGACGCTATTGATCCAGAAGCTTGTACAGTGAGTTGCACTTCATTTGATGCGGCAGTCGGTTGGGTTCGCCGGTATGGGCAGGGGGCGTTGATGGCTAAAGCCGACATCGAGGCGGCTTTTAGGCTGTTGCCAGTACACCCGGAATGCTTTCACCTCCTGGGGTGTCACTGGAATAACGCGTTTTATGTGGACATGTGTTTACCGATGGGATGCTCCATATCATGCGCGTTATTTGAACAATTCAGCTCGTTCGTGGAATGGGTGGTCAGGGATGTGTCGGGGTGAATTCCATTATTCACTACCTGGATGACTTCCTTTGTGTGGGACCGGCCTCGTCTAGGGTCTGTGCGGTGCTCCTGGCCACCTTGGAGCACATCGCGGTACGTTTTGGCATTCCACTGGCGCCCGACAAAACTGAGGGACCTTGCACGGTTATCATGTTTTTGGGCATTGTCCTGGATTCGGATGCCATGGAATGCCGCTTGCCATTGGACAAGCTGGAAGATCTTCAGCGGGAGCTGGAGGGCATGATGGGGGTAAGAAAGGTTCAGCTTCGGGCGCTGCAGTCACTGCTGGGTAAGCTTAACTTTGCGTGCCGCATTCTCCCGATGGGCAGGGTGTTCTGCCGACGGTTGTCGGCCAGCAGGTTTGGGGTCCGGTCACCCACACACTTTGTGCGTTTGGGCAGGGAACACAGGGAGGACTTGCAGGTCTGGCATTCCTTTCTGGAGTCCTTTAATGGCAGGGCATTGTGGATGTCTGGACCGATTAGCAATTTTGGTTTAGAGCTCTACACTGATGCAGCTGGGGGGTCAGGGTTTGGGGCTTTCTTTCAAGGCAAATGGAGTGCGGGCCCCTGGCCACAGTCGTGGATTGATGCGGGCTTCACTAAGAACTTGGTCCTGTTGGAACTGTTCCCGGTGGTGCTGGCGGTAGAACTGTGGGGTGCATGTTTCAGGGATCTGAAGGTGAGGTTTCATGGGGGACAACCTTGGGGTGGTACAGGTGATCAATAAGGTGTCGGCATCCTCACCTCCGGTGGTGCGGCTGCTGCGCCACCTGGTGTTGAGATGTTTGCAACTTAACGTGTTTGTGTATGCGGTACACCTCTTGGGGGTGGATAATGTCATAGCTGATGCGCTGTCTCGCTTTCAGTGGGACAGATTCCAGGAGTTGGCACTGAATGCGGAGCAACGTGGGGTCCCTTGTCCAGGCTGGCTGTGGAAGATTCCGTTGGAATAGTGTCAGGTTGGATCAGGAAATCGGTGAGTAAGGGCACATGGGCGGCTTATGAAAAGGTGTGGCTAGAGTGGCAACAGTTGGTGCAGGAAGCTAGAGCTGACCCGGTGAGTACCGATGTGCGGTTACTGGTGTTGTATTTTCTGTCCAGAAAATGTTTGCAACTTAACGTGTTTGTGTATGCGGTACACCTCTTGGGGGTGGATAATGTCATAGCTGATGCGCTGTCTCGCTTTCAGTGGGACAGATTCCGGGAGTTGGCACTGAATGCGGAGCAACATGGGGTCCCTTGTCCAGGCTGGCTGTGGAAGATTCTGTTGGAATAGTGTCAGGTTGGATCAGGAAATCGGTGAGTAAGGGCACATGGGCGGCTTATGAGAAGGTGTGGCTAGAGTGGCAACAGTTGGTGCAGGAAGCTAGAGCTGACCCGGTGAGTACCGATGTGCGGTTACTGGTGTTGTATTTTCTGTCCAGGAACATGGAAGCTGGGGTGTCCAGGTCGAGTCTGAGTAAGTAGGAAGCTAGCAGGGTTGGCTTTCCTGTTCAAATGGCAGGGGTGTCCTGATTTTACTAAGGATTTTTGGGTGCGTCAGGCATTCAAGGGCTATGGACGGGGGGACAGAAGAAAGACGGCAGGCGGCCCGTCTCGTTTGCTCTTTTGGGAGGTATCATGGGGCAGTTGACGGGTTTGTGCTCGTCTGGGTATGAAGTCTTGCTGTTCAAGGTGGCGTTTTCCTTAGCGTTTTTTGGAGCATTTCGGATAGGTGAGTTGGTTAGCCCATCCAAAGCGCTACACGGGGGTTTGCTGGACAGTGAAGTGGGGTTGACGGAGGAAGGAGTGTCATTGGTGCTCAGGAAATCTAAGACGGACCAGATGGGAAAAGGTAAGTTGGTACAAGTTTTCCCGGTTCGAGGTTCTCAGTTGTGCCCAGTAGGGGCGGTGAAGGGTTACTTAGAGGCTCGCCCGCCCATCGTGGGTTCATTCCTGATACACGCGGACGGGACCCCTCTTTCCAGATATCAGTTTATTGCTGTATTTAGAAAGTGTGTTCGGGCTTTGGGGCTCAAGGATAAGGAATTCTCCTCTCACTCTTTCCGGATTGGAGCGGCTACAGAGGCGGCCAGGTGCGGAATGGATGAGGAGGCGGTTAAGGATAGGCCGGTGGGAGTCTAGACGATTCCGGCTGTATGTCCGCCCTCAGTTACTGGTGGGGTTGGCATAAAAAAAATAAACTGCATGGGGTGGTTGTCTATGTCTGTGTTTATGTTTGTTCAGGGGTTGATGGCAGTGGTTGCTTTCTTCTTTTATTTTCAGGCGGGATGCAAGGTTTGGTCTGGATACTGGGCCATTCGTTTGTGTTCTGGGGGGCTAAGAGGGCTGACGTTAGGCCTGAAGGTCAGCAGCTGGGCTTCCCGAGACATGAGGCATGCGTCCACTGGCTGGGAGTTCCTGGTATGCTGTGGAGCAGAATGGTTCCTGAAGTGCACCGTTTTGCTAGGTTAGACAGGCCAACTGACGTTTTAATATTGCACGTAGGTTAAGGTGACCAGATTTTTAAAATGAAATCCTGGGACATATTTTTTTTTTTTTTTACTAGTAATGGCGGCAATCAGCATATCTCTGCCCATCGCCGCCTCACAGCCTGTCAAGTCTTACTCTCCGGGCCCGACTACTACTGGGTGGGGTGCGGCGGAAGATTACTTTGCCAGGGAAGGCAAAGAGATAAGCAGGCAGGCGGCTGGCCGGGACTTGAGCCAAGGCAGAAGAACATGCGAGCGGAGCTGAATGGGCATGCAACCGAAACTGAAGAAATGGTCCATCCGCTCCGACCAGCACATGATCATCAGAAAGGGGCGCAGATAATGGAAAAAAATACACCCCCTAAGCTAGTAGTAGCGGCGGAGTGGGGGATGTAATTCAGATTTTTTTTTTTTTTTTTTTATTCTGCACTGACTGTCTTTTAAATTGCCCCATCCCCTGTTCAAATCCAATCCGGTGACAAAACTGGGGACATACTTGGTCCGGGGACAGTGTCCTCAATCCGGGGACTGTCCCCTGAAACCAGGGATGTCTGGTCACCCTAAGGTAGGTGGCAATGATCTGGGAATGAGGTCCATGTTGGATGTGTTGAGGGACATAAAATTTGATTTTCTGCGGCTCCGGATGTCCTTCCTGGACATGATCATTGTGTGGTCTGATATGGTTGCACGGACTGCCTGGAGGGGGGCGAGGTCCGTGGAGGGCATCAACAGGGCTCCCAGAAAAATTAACCGGGATGTAGGGAGGTTTGTAGTAAAAAAATGGAGGGTTGGTGGTAAGGCACTTGGAGCTGGAGGTGGACACATGGTGATATTTACGGGGTGATGGGTTCCACTTGAACGAGGTGGGGACGGACTTGTGGGCCTTGGGTCTCCAGGACAGCATTCAACGAGCCCTGAGGGTTTGGAGGGGCACCAAAGGGTAAGGAGTTCCCCTTTGGTGCTGTGGCAGGTGTTTGGTCTTTGCGGGGGAATGAAGATACCTCAGAAAAGCAAGTGGTCAGGACCTATCGGTGGTATGGGTTCTGAGGGTGGATTCCAGCTAACACTGGTTTAGCTGGAATAGTTTGATAATAGGGGCACTGCGGTCCGTGGTCGTCTCTGAGCAGCTGGTCAGCTTGAGGCCTATGACCAGTTGAAGGTACCGCAGTGTCAGGTGGGTTTGTTATTGTTATGTTTATTATTATTATGGTAATTGGAGGTCCCTGCAAAGACCAACGCTAGGAGGCAATGTTAGGAGAACATGGGTTCAGATTATGTTTGATGGTTGATGTTTTTGATAACTGGTGTAACGTTTAAAATAAAGGAGGCTGCTACGGCCATGTTTTACTCCAAACTGAATGTGTGGTCTCATGTATTAGGTATAAGTAAGGTTAGGGGGTAGAATGTGGTATGGCAGGTCATAATACATCTGTTATACAATAGTCATGAATCTGTCGATCACTGACAAAGTTTGAGCGAGGTGACGCACGGCTATTATTCAACACAACAGCCTGTTGGCTGCGATATGGAAAGAAGAATGCCCTTCGGATCTGTAGCATCCCATCTGACCTACAGTCCACACAGACTTCTCGCTGTAGGGCAGATCCTGAGAATGGCGCAACTGGACAGACCGGTCAGTAATGACCAAACAAGTTGTTACTCAGCATTGTTACCTGGAGTTGTAAATGGCTACTTTGCTGTGTACAAAAGTTGTATTAAAAGTGTATGTCATTTGTTTTATAGATGATATCACAATCATTGCCTGTGGGTTCGCACATTATACTACCAAGCCTTCATCAACATAAAAAAAAAAAAAACCTAAAGCTGGCTACACACTATACAATTTTTGTACAATTTTATTGTACAACTTTCCTTTTAGATTTACCAAAACCCTATAATATTAGGTCAAACCTAAATACTTTCAAATTGTATGCACTCAGGCAGGCCCTTGCACTACACAGGTGAAGGTAAATCTGAAGCAAATTAAACAACAAAAATTGTATAATGTGTATCCAGCTTAAAGGGGTTGTAAAGGTTCAGGGTTTTTAAAAAACACACGTCATACTTACCTCCGCTGTGCAGTTGGTTTTGCACAGAGTGGCCCCGATCCTCCTCTTCTTAGCGGCGCTCCTGTCTCCTCCTCTTCATAAGTGCCCCGCCGGAGAAGCGCGCTCCTTCGTGGACACCCATGCGGGCGTGCTCGCGTGTCCTGCTTCTGCGGCTGTTCACACAGAAAGCTGGACTCGGCCCCGCCCCCTGCGTCACTGGATTTGATTGACAGCAGCGTAAGCCAATGGCTGCGCTGCGATCAATCTATCCAATCAGGACACGAGACACCGGCCAGAGCTAGTGGGCTTGTTCCCGTCGTGGGAAACACAGGGCTCAGGTAAGTATATCGGGGGGGCTCTGGGGGGCCGCTGAGTGACATAAGGTTTTTCACCTTAATGCATAGAATGCATTAAGGTGAAAAAACACGAGAGTTTACAACCCCTTTAAGACTTTTCAAAATGTGGAGTACATACAGCCATAGAGCAAAACCTATTGCACACGGCCAAGGTAGTAGAATTAGCTGAGACAACCCTACACATATCATTTTATAATCTAGACCAGTGTTTGGCCCCTTTCACACGGGTGGACCGTACAGGTCCGCCTGTCAGTTTTTTAGGCGGACCTGAACGGACGCTCCGTGCACCTCTATGGAGCCACGGATGTCAGCGGTGACATGCCCGCTGACATCCGACCCGATCCGCTTAAGTGTAACGGAGGAAAACCCTATTTTCCATCTGTTTGGCGGATCGGATGACAACAGACTCTATGGTCCGTCGTCATCCGATCCCCCATAGGGGAGAGCGGCGCTCTGACAGGTCGGTCCCTGCACAGTGTGACCTGTCATCTGCCTGCTTAGCGGGGATCGGCGGAGCGATCCCCGCTGAGCAAAGCGGAGCCCACACACGGATACGTCCATGTGAAAGGGCCCTTTCTCAACTCCAGTCCTCAAGGCGCCCCAACAGGTCATGCTTTCAGTATTTCCCTCAGATAAAACAGCTGTGGTAATTACTAAGGCATTGATAGCAAAATAACGGAAAGCCTAAAAACATGACCCGTTGGGGCGCCTGGAGGACTGGAGTTTAGAAACACTGATCTAGACCGACATTTTTAACTGTTTTACACCAAATAAACCCCTGAAATAGTATTAAAGCGGAGCTCCACCCAAAAGGGAAAGTTCTGCTTGTTTGCATCCTCCACTGCCACTTTTTGGGAGGGAGGGGAGTGTGGGTACCTGGTTTTGAGAATTTACTAATTTGCTGGTTTTGATAGGTACCCACTCCCACTTTTGCTCGGATAGCCTAGGTGATCCAACAAGAAGTTCTCCTCTCCCCCTCCCTCCATGTAGTCTTCTGTTCTGGGACATGTCACAGGTCCCAGAAAGACTGTAGGACCATTCATAATGGGCAACGCGACTCGCATATGCGCAGTGGGCACCTGGCTGTGAAGCCGCAATCTGTCACAGTTGGGTGCCCAAAGTTGAAGTGCTGGCACCGGGGAAAGAGGCCCCCCCCCCTCCATTCCACATCACAGGTCCCAGAAGACTACGGAACCGTTCACAAGGCGCAGCTCAGCTTGCGCTTGCACAGTAGAACACCGGTTGTGAAGCCGTAAGGCCTTCACTGACTGATTCCCTTACTTGAGATGCTTGCGCCTGCACCCGAAGCCGATTGAAGAATTGGCTTGGGTGAAGACACCGCTGGATTCCTGGACAGGTAAAAGTGCCCTTATAATAAAAGTCAACAGCTACAGTATTTGTAGCTGCAGACTTTTAATGTTTTGGGGGGAGCCTGGAGCTTCTCTAAGGTCTCGGGAACTCTTACAAAAACTAATTCAATGGGAGCCAGTTTGCCTTTGGTGGTCAGTGGGAAGAATGCAAACCTTACAGTGGTGGTCAGGGTCATGTTGCTGGTTTTGTCCTGGCCCTGGAACTATGCAGGCACCTTCAGGCCTCTTTCACACTGAGGAATCGATCGGGTCTGCCTGTCCATTTTTCAGGTGGACCATCCATTGCTCTCAATGAAGGGGCTGATGTCAATGGACATGTGACATCTAGGGTGACCACATTTCCAAACTACCATTCAGGGACACCCTCCCTTCCCAAAAATCAGCTTGTGCTGTAACGAATCACAGCACAGTGATTGGACACAAGAGGAGGGATTTATGATTTCTCCAATCACAATCAGGGGGCGGGGATTGTGCTCCTCCAGGCATTCCCGGCCAGGACAAGTACTGTCAGTGAGTAAAGCAGTGATGTGGCGGCCTTTTTTAGGGGCATCAGATTGGCCTGGGGGGTGGCTGTGTCAGTTTCATTCCGGGACACTGTATTGTCCTGGAATAAATGTGCCCGGCACAGACCTGCAAAATACGGGACACGTGGTCGGTCACCCTACCGACATTCGATCCTGTCCACTAAAAACAGATGGATGGGGATCTGTTCCCCATCCCTCCAATGGATTGGGTGACAGTCAGATGAAAACGGAAAGGCGGACCGTTTCCATCCGTCAGCCCACAGAGGACACCGGGCTGTGTGCACCGGCAGAGTGAAAACGGACCTGTCATCCGCCTGCTTAGCGGGGATCAGCGTAAAGATCTCCTGCTGAGTGGGTGGATCCGCTGGCGGACTCTGCCAGTGTGAAAGCGGCCCTTAGATGGGAGGTCAGTCAGCCACAGCTTAAGGAACCCCTAGTAATCTTCAGGGGAACACTAGGGTTCCACGGAACCCTGGATAATAATGGCTAATCGAGAAGGTTAATGGGTAGTAAGGCCAGGCATTCCCTGCAGTGTGCCACTTATCCCAGGTACATATTCATAGAAGCCCCAATATGTTTACTTGTGTCTCCCAAGAAGATGTCAAGTGCAAGGGACATTTAATACAATAGACTTGTGCACAAAGGAAAAATTCCTTTAGTTTCGTTTAAGTTCTTTTCGGTCCTGTTGATTGGTAATCATTCGTAATTTTGCTAAACAGGATTTTTCGTGTTCGGACTAATTCGTATTTTCGCAAGGGACATTTTTTGTTGAATCGGAATGATTCCTATTAAAGGGGTTGTAAAGGTTTGTTTTTTTATTTTCTAAATAGGTTCCTTAAGGCCCGGTTCACACAGGGGCGACTCGTCAGGCAACTCGGTCGCCTGACGAGTCGCGTCCCACGCTGTTCAATGAAACCGTTTTAATAGGAGCGACTCAGGTCGCTTCGACTTAGAAAAAGGTTCCTGTACTACTTTTGGGAGCGACCCAAGGCGACCTGCATTGACTTCTATACAGAAGTCTTTATGCAAATTGCCTCGGCGGGCGTCTCAAGTCGTCTTAAGATCGCGCCGCCGAGGTCGTGCCGCCCCTGTGCATTGTTGGTTCACTTACCTTTTCCTTCCATTTCCCTTCTAAATGTTTTTTTTTTACTTTGTTTTCTTTGTCTGAATTTCTCACTTCCTGTTCCTCCTCAGTAAGCTGTTATGGCTGACTAAACACGACTCGGATGATGGTGTGAAGTTTACTGAGGAGAAAAAGGAAGCGAGAAATTCAGACAAAGAAAAAAACATTTAGAAGGGAAATCAAAGGAAAAGGTAAGTGAACCAACAATGCACTAGCTTAAAGGAACCTATTTAGAAAATAAAAAACGAACCTTTACAACCCCTTTAATGTAAGCCTTATTTTTAGTTGATTTATAATTCGTACTTTCGGTAGAGTACATTGTTTTTCGTTGATTCTGGACACAACTCCTACTTTCGTAACTTTTTTTTGGTTCGTTGATTCGTAATTTTCCGTGTCTCTCTCACAATGGCGCCGCCTAACGTGCTTCGAATGGATTCGTACTTTTCTAAATACATTGCGGTAATTTGTAACGATTCAAAATCTCGTGTTTTACTTTCGTTTTTTACATGCGGCTATAGCCTCCGCCCCTGTACACCATTTTGAGAGGGAGTTCAGCACGGTGAGGGAGGAGCAGAGAGCAGAGCAGAGTGTGCTTCGAATGGATTCGTACATTTGTACCTTTTTTTTGGTTTGTTGATTCGTAATTTTCCGTGACGGATCACAACAAGTCGACTTGCTGTTGCATTAGGCCGCATTAACGCAACAACGAATTATGCCGAAGGCATTCGGGCCTTCGCTATTTGCGATATAATTTATTTCAGATTCGGTTTTATTCGTAATTGCTTTGTTCAGAAATTCGAATGCTTCCGAAAGTTGCTAAATTCGTACGAATTTCGATTCGTTACGAAACGAATTGCACAAGCCTATAATCCAACTGCTCTCTAGATCAGGGTTTCTCAACCAGGGTTCCTAGAGCAATTTCTGCCTCTCATATAAGTGCCTACTGACACCACTAAGGCTCGGTTCACACCTAAACCGGCTGCCGATCGCACAGCAACGCTGTCCGTCCCTGTTCTCCATTTCAGGGACGAATCAGGGCAGAATCTTTGCCTGAATTCAGCCCTAAAACGGAGGCAAAGATGCACAGCGTTTCTGTGCATAAGTGTGAACCCAGCCTGATCCTTTTAGCTATCTGTAAGGAGGGGAATTCTGCCCAATGACCACAAGGGAATGGAGCATACTACCCACTGACCAATCACACTAATGTATCATGAGTTGTAGATAAAGTCATTTTTAGCAGAGGTTCCCAGAGACCGAAAAGTTAATTTAAGGGTTCCTCTGTGTTGAAAAAGGCGGTTCTAGGTTAATAAATCAGGTGAAGGGTCAAATCTTTATGGGCTCTCAAGTCTGGCGGGCGGCTGGGGACACAACTTGTCCCCTTCTTTTTTTATTCTTTCCCTTTTTAAGCCTCCATTTATTTTCCTGTCCTCTTTCTGCTACACTCTCGCGTCTTGCCTACCCCTCCGCTCATAAGACTAATATAACAAAGCATGCCACAATCATTCATACCTGTTTAAAAGCTGAACTAATTCCATTGTAAAGCCTCGTAGACGCGATCGGATTTCCATCGGACAAAGCGTAGGACTTTTGTCCGAAGGGCGTTGGCCGTGAACTTGTCTTGCATACAAATGGCAAAGAATTGTCGGCCAACAAACACGAAACTACGTGTTTTTTCAGCTCTTTAGCGCCACCCTCTGGGCAACTTCTGCTAATGTTGTCTTATGGTTAGCATTGCTTCCGAGCATGAGTGTTTGTACTTTTGGATTTTTTTTCCGATGGACTTCTGTACACACGATCGGATAATCCGACAAGACACATTTGTTGTCGGAAAATTTTAAAGCATGCTATCCCACATTTGTTGTCGGAAATTCCGACAACAATTGTCCGATGGAGCAAACAAACGGTCGGAGTATCCGACAACATCCTGCCATCACACTTTTCCCGTCGGAAAATCCGATCGTGTGTACGGGCCTTTAGAGAAAAAAAAAAAACCTCTGCCAGTATTGCTCATCACATCACAAAGCATCTTTAAAATAGCAAACTTCACAGTACTCACACGTTGTATTGTAGAAAACCTTTGTGTTGAAGGTCAACAGTTGAAGCGTCAAATGAGCATGTCATTCCCATCCTCCTCCGGGAAGAGATTTCTGTATGTACCTGAACCTTCCCTACATCATATAGCCACAGATTAGAAAGCTAAAGCGCTGTTAAACTAGGGTTGCCACCTGTCCAGGATTCACCTGGACAGTTTGAGTTTGGAATCATGTGTCTGGGTTTCAGACTGCCTGGAACCCGGACACATTATTTAGACTGGACTATGGCTTCAAAGCAGGGTTTCTGGCTGCAGTTGTCTAAGCTGAGAGTGGCTCTTACACTCCATTTCTCTTTCACACTGCCCAAGGCCAACACTAACAACCCCCCCCCCCAAACACACACACATACGAGAGAGGAAAGAGGGCTCAATCTGCACCTCTTCCCCCCACCCCTTCCCCTCTGTGTCTGCCCACACTCCAATCCCTGTGCCTTAGAAAAATAAAGTTGGGGCCCGAAATTTGATGTCCAACAGCCTCAGATACATCTGGATGAGAGGTACTGACTGCCAAGGGGTGAGTGAGCTCACCATCCATCCCTCTTTGTGACTAAAGTGTCCCCCCTTCTCTCTCCTGCCTCTGAGTGAGTACACTAAGGTAAATCAGGCTTCTCAGAGCACCCTTTACACCAGAGGCCACAGTGTTCTCCCTTACATCAGAGTCCTCTCCGTACATAGAGTTCTCAGTGTTCCCACTTAAATCAGGGTTCCCAGAGCATCCCTTATGTCTGAGGCCCCAGAGTTCTCCCTTACATCAGAGTCCTCTCCGTACATAGAGTTCTCAGTGTTCCCACTTAAATCAGGGTTCCCAGAGCATCCCTTATGTCTGAGGCCCCAGAGTTCTCCCTTACATCAGAGTCTTCCCCTTACAGTGAAAGGACACTATGTGAGTTCAGATGTAAAAGAGGAACTCTGTGGACTCTGATGTAAAAGGGGAACTCTGTGGATTCAGATGTAAAAGGGGAACTCTGTGGATTCAGATGTAAAAGGGGAACTCTGTGAGTTCATATGTAAAAGGGGAACTCTGTGGATTCAGATGTAAAAGGGAAACTCTGTGGATTCAGATGTAAAAGGGAAACTCTGTGGATTCAGATGTAAAAGGGGAACTCTGTGGACTCTGATGTAAAGGGGGACTCTTGTTATTAACTTCATATGATTAGAAATTGTTTTCAATAGCAAAATATATGTATAGTTTATTCTATAAAAAAAAAATTGCCATGTGTCGTTAAAGGGTTCGGGTTTGACTTGAAGAACAGGTGGCAACCCTATATTAAACCCAACAACAAAAATGTATTATATTACAGCTTACCAATTCTTAGATGTGATGGCTGCATTTCTTTTATTTTTTTAAGCTTTTTTACCCCTTTATTTTCCCCTGGTGATCCAGCCAGTAAGTCTGTTATGTTTTAAATTCCTTTGACAGACTAAGCTGTCGAGCAAAACTGGCAGTTAGAATGTGGTTACAAACCATTTACGACTGACGGGGGTGCTTACAATCGTCAGCTTTTATTCACTTATGTAAAACGTTTATGCCAAAAGGAAAACAAACAGTTGCTGTAATGGCTTAGAAAGTGTTCGTTGGAGTTCAGGTTTCATTAGTTGGCCACTTAGTCCATCCAAGCCGGCTAGTGCCTCTGACGCTACCCTCCCCCCAGATTGAAAATGCTTCTGTCCAAAGGTGTCTCCATTGCTCCTCCATCCAGAGTGGAGACACGCTAAGACAGGAGGTATGTTACTGGCCAGATCACCAGGTGAAAAGAAAAAGGAAAAAAAAAGAAATAAAAAAGAAATGTAATGCAGCCACCACATTGAAAGATTGGTAAGCTGCAATATATTACATTTTTGTTGATGGGCTTTTTACCTCTGTAAGTATGTGTGGGATTCAAACATGTATGGTCAGGTAAAGAAATACCATCACTGCATATTCTGCTTGTAGCTCTAATAAGATGTTGCCTGCTGTAAAGGCTCTGGAGTGTCTTTCACTGAGGCCTGCAATCACAGGTGGGTTTCCATTCTGATTCTAGAGGGCTTGGCAAAGAGTGCCCTCTGCTGGCCATTATAACTAATGACACCTTGGAGACCTGCTCTGTAATGACAGTTCCTTGTATACTTTTGTGATACTAGATCCCCATAAAGCTGCTGGGCTTTATACTACCTACTCATATACACTGTATTACCAAATGTATTGGGACACCTGCCTTTCCACGCACATGAACTTTAATGACATCCCAGTCTTAGTCCGTAGGGTTCAATATTGAGTTGACCCACCCTTCTTCTGGGAAGGCTGTCCACAAGGTTTAGGAGTGTGTCTATGGGGATGTTTGACCATTCTTCCAGAAGCCCATTTCTGAGGTCAGGCACTGATGTTGGACGAGAAGGTCTGACTCGCAGTTCCCACTATAATTCATCCCAAAGGGGTTCTATCGGGTTGAGGTCAGAACTGTGCAGGCCAGTCAAGTTCCTCCACCCAAAACTCGCTCATCCATGTCTTTATGGACCTTGCATTGTGCACTGGTCCAAATCATTTGGTGGAGGGGGGATTATGGTGTGGGGTTGTTTTTCAGGGGTTGGGTTTGGCCCCTTAGTTCCAGTGAAGTGAACTCTTACGGCATCAGCATACCAAGACATTTTGGACAATTTCATGCTCCCAACATTGTGGGAAGAGTTTGGGGATGGCCCCTTCCTGTTCCAACATGACTGCCCACCAGTGTACAAAGCAAGGTCCATAAAGACATGGATGAGCGAGTTTGGGGTGGAGGAACTTGATTGGCCTGCACAGAGTCCTGACCTCAACCCGATAGAACACGATAGAACACCTATGGGATGAATTAGAGTGGAAACTGCGAACTAGGCCTTCTTGTCCAACATCAGTGCCTGACCTCACAAACTTGCTTCTGGAAGAATGGTCAAACATTCCCATAGACACACTCCTAAACCTTGTGGACAGCCTTCCCAGAAGAGCTGAAGCTGTTATAGGTGCAAAGGGTGGGCCAACTCCATATTGAACCCTATGGACAAAAGTATGGGGACGTCTGCGTGTGAAGGCAGGTGTCCCAATACTTTTGACAATATAGTGTACAGTACTTCTAAGCTAAGGTGACTCTCTGCCCATCGCCACCACCCGCATCACAGCCTGTGAAGTTTTACTCTCCGGGCCCTGACTACTACAGGGTGGGGAGCAGAGGAAGATCACCCCGCCAGGGAAGGCAAGGAGATAAGCAGGCCAGGACTTGAGCCAAGGCAGAAGAACATGTGAGTGGAGCTGAATGGGCACCCGAAACTGAAGAAATTTTCCCTCCGCTCCGACCAGCACATGATCATCAGAAAGGGGCACAGATAATGGAAAAAAATACACCCCCCCTAAGCTAGTAGGCGCGGCGGAGCGGGGGGTGTGTAATTCAGATTATTTTTTTTTTATTCTGCACTGACTGTCTTTGAAATTGCCCCAGCCCCTGTTCAAATCCAATCCGGGGACAAAACTGGGGACAGACTTGGTCCGGGGACAGTGTCCTCAATCCGGGGACTGTCCCCAGAAACCGGGGATGTCTGGTCACCCTATTCTAAGCTGTATACTAGCTCCTCATACTATACTTCTAAGCATCATACTAGCACTTCATACACCTCTGTGAATAACATAGCTCCCAACTGTCCCTGATTTGGAGCAATATCCCTCTGTCCCTCATTTGTCTCCATTTGTCCCTCATTTTGTTCTGATCTATATACTTGTATATAAAATGCACTTTATATCTTTCAAAAAGAGTTTTCCAGAGCTAAACCTTTCACCTGATTTCTAAATTGCTGCATTTGCAAATTCCAAAAGCCAATATAAAGGAATAGTAGTGGTAAAAAAGCACTTGTGGGTTTAACCAATCTTGTTTTTTTGTACAATTCTCCTTTTAGGGGGCGCGGCAGGGGGTGTGTCCTATGCCTGCATACTTTTGCTGATAGGTGTCCCTCATTCCCATCTCAAAAAGTTGGGAGGTATGGATTAATACCATTTGTTTGCATAAATGTTTGCTTCATACCAGCTCCTTGTATACCTTTGAGTTTTATACTAGCTCCTGGTATACTCCTATGCTTCATACTAGCTAGCTTTTTGCTTCAGATTAGCTCCTTTCTATGCTTCATACTAGCTCCTGATATGTTTCTGTGCTTCATTTTCGTAAAAATTTTCGTCAGCGGCTTTTTTACAGTGACGAAAACTAAACGTAAAGTACATCACATTTTCGTCCACTGATGAAAACTGTGATAAAAATCTATTCAGTTTTCGTTAAAGCGGTTGCAAAGTCACAAATGATTTCTTTATTTTTTTGTCACCTGCAAGGGAAAGGCATAATGAGCTAGTATGCACTGCATAATAGCTCATTATGAAATACTTACCTTAGAACGAGGTATCGTTAACTCACCTGGTCCACGCCGAGGGAGATGACATGTTGCCTCGGCGTGTCTTCCTGGTATCGCAGCTCCAGCGCTGTGAGTGGCTGGAGCCGCGAGACTTCGTTCCGGCGAGGTCCGGCGTCTGCCGAGCCTTCAGCCCGAGAATCCCCTGTGCGCATGCGCCGCTGCTGTCAGCGGTGCATTGCGAGGGGAATATCTCCTAAACCGTAAAGGTTTAGGAGATATTTTTTTTACCTACAGGTAAGCCTTATTATAGGCTTGCCTGTAGGTAAAAGTTAAAAAATGACTTTACAACCACTTTAACGTAAAGAAAATGTGAGGGAGGGGTGTTTTTTTTACCCTCGTGAACTTCTGGTTTCTATGGGGCTCCACCTGTATAGAGCCTGTGAGTGCATCCGCACTGGAGTCTGTAGCGTGCTTCGCTTAGCAGCAGTTTGCAGCACTGTGCAGCCAGCATTACAGGCCCCTGAGTCCTGTAAGGCACAATTCTGACATTCTTGACAAGCCTCCTGTACCCAATCTGCTAGCCCTGGGCGGTAGAAGTACCTGTAGATATAGGCCTCTGTGCTGTCAACACTAAAATGTCTGATTGTAACATGCAGAATCTAGCAAACCTCAAGAGTAGTCGGATAACCACTTAACCCCCGGACCATTTTGCTGGCCAAAGACCAGGCCACTTTTTGCGATTCGGCACTGCGTCACTTTAACTGACAATTGCGCGGTCGTGCGACGTGGCTCCCAAACAAAATTGACGTCCTTTTTTTCCCACAAATAGAGCTTTCTTTTGGTGGTATTTGATCACCTCTGCGGTTTTTATTTTTTGCGCTATAAATAAAAATAGAGCGACAATTTTGAAAAAAATTCTATATTTTTAACTTTTTGCTATAATAAATATCCCCAAAAAATAAATAAAAAAACAAAAAATGTTCATAGTTTAGGTCGATACGTATTCTTCTACATATTTTTGATTAAAAAAATCGCAATAAGCGTATATTGATTGGTTTGCGCAAAAGTTATAGCGTCTACAAAATAGGGGATAGATTTAAGGCATTTTTATTATTATTTTTTTTTACTAGTAATGGCGGCGATCAGCAATTTTTATCGTGACTGCGACATTATGGCAGACACATCGGAAACTTTTGACACTATTTTGGGACCATTGTCATTTTTACAGCGATCAGTGCTATAAAAATGCACTGTTTACTGTGAAAATGACACTGGCAGTGAAGGGGTTAACCACTAGGTGGCGCTGTAGGGGTTAAGTGTGTCCTGGGAAGTGCTTCTGACTGTAGGGGGGATGGGCTGTGTGTGACATGGCAGTGATCACCGCTTCCGATTACAGGAAGCGGTGATCTGATCAGTGTCCTTGTCACTAGGCAGAACGGGGTAGATGCTTGTTTACATCAGCATCTCCCCGTTCTATCTCTCTGTGAGACGATCGCGGGTATGCCCACGGCGATCGAGTCCGCGGGAGTCGTGGTCGGGCTCGCGGAGCCCGCCCACAACAACCGCTTCTTAAAGGGGACGTATATATAAGTCCTTTTTGCCTTCCCATGCCATGCTGCAGACGTATATCTGCGTGCGGCGGTCGGCAAGCGGTTAAGGGAACACAATCCGGTAGATGTGTCTTTGCTTGTTAGGAATGCAAGCCAAACAAACGGTACAACACTTCATCTCATACCTCCAGAATGTTTAATTGTCAGCTCAACCAACGCTGGTTGCTCAGTTTGCACCATTGACCTGTAGCACTTACCCCCATTTAAGGGACTGGCTGGTTTTGTTGGGTCTGCAAACTACCTCAAAGGCTTCCGTTGTCGGGGTGTGAGAAAGTCTTTAGAAAGGCCAATGTCCACACAATGTAAAACCCAAACAGTCAGGCTTTATTTTACTTTGCTGAAGTGGAAAACTTTAAAGGAAAGTAGGAAACGAGAGAAATACAGGGGAAGGTTCAGGCACGCAACACTAAAGTCCCAATCGTCGCCACTCAAGCCTGAGTGGGTATTGCTCACCCGGATAGTCCCATTTAGTGGTTCTAGCAGCCGGGATGAAGCACAAATCAATCTTTCTAGGGATACGATCAGGAATCCTCTGCCACAGGATTGTTAAAAGTCCCGAACTGCCCAGCCAAGCAATAGTGCCGGTTTGGCGTATTGCAGGGCTTGTAATGATGGATCCCTCCTTAGGTGAGCTCCAGGCCTCCTCCCGAGACAGCAGTACCGTCGCTAGTCTCCTCCGGGGCAGATCCTCCCCTGGTCTCCTTCCCTAAGCGTGGCTTCCCTCAGGTGGGTAGCTGAGGATCCCTTTGAAAGTATAGGCCTCAGCCAGCAGAGCTGGGCCTATCATGCAGCGATGTAGCCTCTGGCTAAAGGTGCCCGGGGCCAGAACACACACACACGCACCCCGTGCCATGAGGGCCACGAGGCGCACACCGACGGGTGGGTTCCCAGGACGGAACCCCAGAACGGACCCCAATCAATGGCGTCTGCCCCTTATGTACCCTCTCCCAGCATGCACAGCAGGTAGACCACGCCCCCTGCACGGCTGCCGAGAAAGGACACCCAAGGTGTTGTGATACCCCCTGTAGTTCAACCTATGCCGGTGATGACAGTGCCATTCACAGGCAAACAGGGAACACTACTGCCAGGCAGTATCACACCCAGAGCAGAAGCAATTTTAGAACAATCAATTGGTCTGAGCCCAACTACTGGCCCAGACTACCCCTAAATTTACACATAGCGCCCCCAAATTTGGGGGGGGGGGCGCTACAGACCTATTCCAACTTTGCACTTGTAACTGAGAGGGAACAACTTTGGATTCTTCCAAATACTTATGTACATCACCTTGTGGCTGTTCCAGGACAAGGCGTCCACATTGCTGTGCAATCACCTTGGCTTATATTGGTCGTGTTGGTAAATGAGCCACCCAACGCCACTCCAGTGCTCCCAGCTTGGCTGTTTCCAGGTAAGCCAATGGATTGTTGTCCGTATAGATGTCCACATGTCCTCCTATCAGGTACTCAAATAATTTCTCAGTTATGGCCCAGACCAGTGGCAACCAGTTTCAATTTGAAGGAGCTATAATTGTGTGGATTACATTTTGTTGGTCGCAGACTGCGGCTGGCACGATCGATAACACGTTCGAGTCCATTTTGTTCTTGGGCGGGCACAGTCCTCAGTCCTTAAAAACTACTTTCAGTGTAGACACAGAAAGGTTTTGTATAATCAGCATACACCAGGAGAGGGGCAGTCATTAACCGTTCCTTAGGGGTTTCAAAATCTTCCTCCTGTGCTGCTTACCAATTGGCCTGGAACAAAGAAAGTGACTTGCCCTTCTGCTGAGTAGAGTGCCTGCACAGCAAGCAACTGTGTATGATTGGCTGCAACCTGAGCAAACCCGGGGATGAATTGTCAGTAGTACCCTACCAGTCCAAGAAAAGAGCACAGT
The DNA here is from genome assembly GCA_029206835.1 of Rana muscosa. Classification (NCBI taxonomy): domain Eukaryota; kingdom Metazoa; phylum Chordata; class Amphibia; order Anura; family Ranidae; genus Rana; species Rana muscosa. Next base: position 216,515,696 of record CM055126.1, read on the forward strand.
TCCGTCACAGTTTTGGAGGCTGGCCAACGCCGAACTGCTTGTAGCTTGGCCGGGTCAGGGGACACTCCTCAAGCCTACACTACATGGCTTAGATACTGTATTCAACTTCTCATAAAATGACATTTCCCTTTTTTTTCGACTTTAGCCCGTACTGTGTTAGCCAGGTGAAAATCTGATCAAGATGGTGAATTTGATCCTCAAAGGTTTTAGAAAAGATGATGATGTCATCCAGATAAATGAGTGCTGTCCAAAAATTGAGTAGGGTTGACACCTGTCCAGGATTCACCCGGACAGTTTGGGTTTGGAATCATACGTCCGGGTTTCAGACTGCCTGAAACCCGAACACATTATTTAGACCAGACTATAGCTTCCCAGCAGGGTTGCTGGCTGCAGTTGTGTAAGCTGAGAGTGTCTGTTACACTCTCTTTCACACTGCCCAAAGCCAGCACTAACAATTCCTCCTCCCCCCACACACACACAGACGGGAGAGGAGAGAGGGCTCAATCTGTTCCTCTTCCTCCCGCCCCTACCCCTCTGTGTCTGCCCACACTCCAATCCCCGACGATGTGCCTCAGAAAAGGAAAGTGGGGGCCAGAAATGTGAAGTCTAGCAGCCTCAGCTACATCTGGATGAGAGGTGCTGACTGCCAAGGGGTGAGTGAGCTCACCATCCATCCCTGTCTATGACTGAAGTCTGCCCCCTTCTCTCTCCTGTCTCTGAGTGAGTACACTAATGCCGCGTACACACGGTCGGAATTTCCGACAGAAAAAGTCAGATGGGAGCTTTTCATCGGATATTCCGACCGTGTGTATGCCCCATCTGTTTTTTTTTGTCTGAAATTCCGACGGACTTAGATGGAGAGCAGGTTCTCTATTTTTCCGTCTGAAATTCTGACGGAGGTTTGCCCGTTGGAAAGTCCGACCGGGTGTACGCGGCATAAGGTAAAGCAGGGTTCTCAGAGCACCCCTTACACCAGATTTCCCCTTTACACCAGAGGCCACAGTGTTCCCCCTTACATCAGAGTCCTCTCCGTACATCAGAGTTCTCAGTGTTCCCCCTTAGATCAGGGTTACAGTGTAAGGGCACTCTGATGTAAAAGGGGAACTCTGTGGACTCTGATGTAAAGGGGGACTCTTGTGCCTAACTTCATTTGATTAGAAATGTTATTTCATTGCAAATATATGTATAGTTTATATATAAAAAATAATAATTTGACTTGAAGAAAAGGTGGCAACCCTAAAATTCAGGCCTCCCAAACATTGTTCCATGAGTCTCTGAAAAGTACTAGGGGCATAAATTAGGCCAAAGGGCATGCAATTCAAGTTATACAGTCCTAGCAGAATGATAAAGCCGGTTTTTCTCGATCCTCCTCTCTCACAGGTGCTTGCCAGTAGCCACTAGCCGAGTCCAAAGTTGAAAAGTAGCATGCCTGCCCTAAGGCCATGAAAAACTCCTCTATCTATGGCAAGGGATAAGCATCTCAATGAACGCATGCATTTAGCTTCCGATAATCCACACAGAAGCATATCCTCCCATCTTTTTTTCTGAACTAGGACAGCCAACCAGCTCTGACTTTCTCAGACGACCCCACTCTGTAACATATTAAGGAGTAAGTCCTTGACTTCCTAAACTGGGTGGGGGTTACGTTCCAGTGGGGCCCATGTCCCTGGTATGTATAGGATGGTCCACAGCCGTAGCAAACCCATAGTTTTCAGGCCCTTTCACAAACACCAGCATATGCTATTCTAGCAGTTGATATGTTGTTGTTCCAGTGAGAACTCATGTACAGGCAGAGTCGGTTGGTCTAACAACTGCTAATACTGAGAGTCTTCTAGAGTGGTCATGACAGCCTTCAAGTAGGTACAGGCAGCCTCTACCACAGGACAGGACACCTTGATACATTTATTTCGAAGTACATTCACATCAGCGATCACCAGTAGAACTGGGAGATGTATAGGGGTGGTCCCCAGGCTGACCATATGGACAAGCACCTTATTGTGATGCACCTTGGACAGAGTCCTGGCCACCAACCATTTACTTCCAGATCCCATCTCAGTTCCATGATGGTAGCTCCTTGCAACTTTGTTTGTACTTCCACCAGGAGGGGACAAACCACCTCTTGGTGTGGTAACTGCTGCAATCTATCGCCTTATTATTCTTACCTTCTCATGTTGAAGCTAAGGTTGCCACCTGTCCGGGATTCACCCGGACAGTTTGGGTTTGGAATCATGCGTCCAGGTTTCAGACTGCCTGAAACCCGGACACATTATTCAGATCGGACTATGGCTTCCCAGCAGGGTTGCTGGCTGCAGTTGTCTAAACCGAGAGTGCCTGTTACACTCGATTTTATGCTGCTCAAAGCCAACACTAACAATCCCCCCCCCGCACACACACACACACACGCGGGCATTAAGAGTTGTCAGTGTTCCCCCCCCCATAATTCAGGGTTCCCAGAGCATCCCTTACATCAGAGTCCCCCCCTTACAGTGTAAGGGAACTCTGTGAGTTCAGATGTAAAAGGGGAACTCTGTGAGTTCGGATGTAAAAGGGGAACTCTGTGAGTTCAGATGTAAAAGGGGAACTCTGTGAGTTCAGATGTAAAAGGGGAACTCTGCGAATTCAGATGTAAAAGGGGAACTCTGCGAATTCAGATGTAAAAGGGGAACTCTGCGAATTCAGATGTAAAAGGGGAACTCTGTGAGTTCAGATGTAAAAGGGGAACTCTGCGAGTTCAGATGTAAAAGGGGAACTCTGTGAGTTCAGATGTAAAAGGGGAACTCTGTGAGTTCAGATGTAAAAGGGGAACTCTGTGAGTTCAGATGTAAAAGGGGAACTCTGTGAGTTCAGATGTAAAAGGGGAACTCTGTGAGTTCAGATGTAAAAGGGGAACTCTGTGAGTTCAGATGTAAAAGGGGAACTCTGTGAGTTCAGATGTAAAAGGCGAACTCTGCAAATTCAGATGTAAAAAGGGAACTCTGCGAATTCAGATGTAAAAAGGGAACTCTGTGGACTCTGATGTAAAGGGGGACTCTTGTGATCAACCTCATATGTTTAAATGTTATTTAATTGCAAAATATATGTATAGTTTATTCTATAAAATAAAAAAATTGCCCTGTGCCGCTAAAGTGTTCGGGTTTGACTTGAAGAAAAGGTGGCAACCCTAGTTGATGCTTGTCCTCCTAGTGTTGAACTTGATAAGCATTCACCAGGTTTTGCAGCTGGATTTGTTCCTTCTGAGCTTTGGGATGCATAGGTGGCCAAGTTGATGCGTTTTTAAGTAATTAAGTCAAATCCAGCTCCCGCAGTGCACTAATGCCCAGTACCATGAGAACATCCATGGGTCACTACCACCCCAATTTGATCAAACACTTGGATAGACATCCAGGTGATTCCCTCTATAATTTTTGGCGGCCTTCAAATTCAACCAGGAGGGATCTAGGTCAAAGGTTGTCCCAAACTGTTGCTGGTAGAAAGTATAGTCTATGGTGGTCACCTCAGATTCTGTGTCCACCAAACACTGGGCCTGTCGCCCATTTAGAATTGCAGATATCCCTCCGCCCCAACCCCCCCCCCTTAACAACTTCAGCCCCGGACCATTTGGCTGGCCAAAGACCAGAGCACTTTTTGCGATTCGGCACTGCGTCGTTTTAACTTACAATTGCGCGGTCGTGCGACGTGGCTCCCAAACAAAATTGACGTCCTTTTTTCCCCACAAATAGAACTTTCATTTGGTGGTATTTGATCACCTCTGCGGTTTTTATTTTTTGCGCTATAAACAAAAATAGAGCGACAATTTTGAAAAAAAAGCAATATTTTTTACTTTTTGCTATAATAAATATCCCCCAAAAATATATTAAAAAAACATTTTTTTTCCTCAGTTTAGGCCGATACGTATTCTTCTACATATTTTTGGTAAAAAAAAATCGCAATAAGCGTTTATTGATTGGTTTGCGCAAAAGTTATAGCAGCTACAAAATAGGGGATAGTTTTATGGCATTTTTATTATAATTTTTTTTTTTTTTTTACTAGTAATGGCAGAGATCTGCGATTTTTATTGTGACTGCGACACTATGGCGGACACATCAGACACTTTTGACACCATTTTGGGACCATTGTCATTTTTACAGCGATCAGTGCTATAAAAATGCACAGATTACTGTGAAAATGACACTGGCATTGAAGGGGTTAACCACTAGGTGGCGCTGAAGGGGTTAAGTGTGTCCTAGGGAGTGCTTCTAACTGTGGGGGGGGATGGGCTGTGTGTGACACGACACTGATCACCGCTTCCGATTACAGGGAGCTGTGATCAGTGTCCTGTCACTAGGAAGACTGGGGAAATGCTTGTTTACATCAGCATTTCCCCGTTCTTCCTCACCGTGAGACGATCGCGGGTATCCCCGCGGACATCGAGTCTGCGGGACCCACGGTCGGACTCACGGAGCTCGCGGCTTGCGCGTCCACAATGCCGTTTCTTAAAGGGGACATATATATATATACACATCCTTTTGCCTGCCCGTGCCATTCTGTCGACGTATATCGTCGTGCGGCGGTCGGCAAGCGGATAATGACCAGGCCATTTTTGCGATGCGGCACTGCGTTACTTTAACTGACCGCCTGGTAGTGCGCATATTAGTGCCGCCTAATCCTATCAGTGCCCATCAATTCTACATATCAGTGCCTGTCAGTAAAGGAGAAAACAACATTTTATAACAGAAACAAAGAAAAACTTTTTTTTTTTTTCGGTCTTTTTTCGTTTGTTTACGAAAAAATAAAAAGATGATCAAATAACACCAAAAGAAAGCTCTATTTGTGGGAAAAAAATGATAAAAATGTAGTTTCGGTACAATGTAGCATGACCGCGCAATTGTCATTCAAAGTGCAACAGCGCTGAAAGCTGAAAACTGTCCTGGCAGGAAAGGGGTGAAGTGCCCGGTATTGAAGTGATGTGTTTTGCCTGGAGACCAACCAACTGCGCTGAGAGCTCTCAGAATAAAGTCACCGCCCCCCTCCTGCACTGAACTGTCACGTTACTAGAAACATACATCCATGACTACACTGTGTGGCTCTATAATTGGGCTCCGCCCAGAAGGATCTGATTCGCTGGGTGACATTTCATCAAATAGACGTCAGCTGTTTATTAGCCCCGCCCTCTAGGCGGACCCATTGGCTTCTCAATCCAATCGCGATTGAAGGACACCGCTACAGCAACATTTTGCATCTCCCTTGCTACGACGTCAGAGACAAACTGTAGCGGCGTCCCCTGCAAAATCACGTGATCTACGGCTCGGCACCCGCCCTTAAGAAAGATGGCGGCGGCTCTGGATCACGTGCCCGTGAGCGGGGCGGTCAGCAGTTCCGGGTCAGCCTGAGTCCAATATGGCGGCGGGCAGAGTCGGCTGATCTCGCCATGTCCGCCCTCGGCCGGTATGACCGGCACTGCGACTCCATCAACTCGGACTATGGAGAGTCAGCGCGGAGCTGCGCCGGTCCCGAGCAGGAGGAGCTTCACTACATCCCCATCCGGGTCCTGGGACACGGGGCCTACGGGGAGGCCACCCTCTACCGGAGGACCGAGGTAGTGCTTGCCCCTCCCCGGGGGCGGGTCACTGAGTGGAATGGGGAGGGTGGGCTGTCTCTGTCTAGGGGCTGAGGCACGTTATTGCCCCTCCCTGGGGGCGGGGTTCTTTCTGCCTAAAGTGTACTGTTTAACCCTCCTCGGGGGCGGGGTTCTCCACCTTACAGAGGACTAAAGTACATATGCTTCTTTGTGGGTGTTTTCTCCACTGGAAGAATGAGGTACTGCACACTGCTCCTCGGGGGTGGAATCAGAGAAGGCTCTTTTGGGATGAGGGGGCTTGAGAATGGCTCTTCAGGGGAGGTCAAATCAGCAGAAGGTTCCTTGGGGGAGGGTGAAGCAGGAAAAGGCTCCTTGAGGTGAGGAAGGGCACAGGAAAGGCCCATCAGGGAGGAGTTTGCATGGGAAGGAGGGATTGCAAGAAAGGCTTCTCCAGGAGGAAGGAAGTTGTGGGAAAGTCGCCTCATGAATGAGAAGGGGTCCTGGGAAAAGCATGGACAGGAGGGTGTGCGCGAAAGGCTCCTTGGGAAGAAGAAAGGGGGGGGATTCTTAAAGCCGAGTTCCACCCGAAAATGGAACTTCTGCTTTAACCACTCCTCGCCCCCTTACATGCCACATTTGGCATGTAATTTTTTTTTGAGGGGTGGGGGCTTCGGGGGGAGTGGGGGCTTCAGTAGGAGTGGGACTTCCTGTCCCACTTCCGCATTCCGCCCAGGGACCGCTTAGGCGACACATCATACCGCATAAGGCGGGCCCCTCCCTGTACGCGATTACCTGGGACCCGTGACAGGTCCCAGGCGATCGCCTGTCCACTCCTAGGGCGCAGCTGTCACGGCCGGGTGCCCACAGTTAGAATGGAGGCGCCGGCGGAGAGGGGGGGAGAGAAGCGACGCTCCGGACGGCCGCGCCGCTGGACAGTGGAGCAGGTAAAGTGTCTGTTTATTAAAAGCCAGCAGCTACACTTTTTGTAGCTGCTGACTTTTAATAAACATAAAAAAAGTCTGGAACTCCCCTTTAAAGGCTTCTCAGGAAGATGGGAGGGAAAAGATTCCTAAGGAAGGGGAGGTGCCGGAATGGCCCAAGTAGGAAGCGGGGGGGAAGGTGGTGCAGTGTACATGTTTATCAGCACACCAAAAGATCACATTCCAGCTGAGAAGTGTAACATTTCGGGGCTACGTAGGCCCCCTTTATCAGGCATGTGATGGTGTCGCAGAAAAGGCTCCTTGGGGGGAGGGGGGGTGAGGGGTATCAGAAGGGTGAGTTGGGGGAGAGAGCAAGTTTTCTTGAGGAGGGAAAGTGTCAGGATTCCACATTCCACAAAGCCTCCTTGGGGAGAGTGGGTTGTCATGGAATTTTTTGGGGAAAATGTGGTGCCAGAAGAAAGGGTAGGTGGGAATGTGTTCTCAGGGAAAGGGGGTGTCAGGTTCCTTGCAGAGAATAGTGTGGGAAAGGCTCCCTTGAGAAGCAAGAGGTGCAGGAAAGGTATCAGAGGAAAAGGGGGTGCCAGGTTCCTTGGGGAGAAGGGGTGTGGGAAAGGCTCCCTAGGAAGAAAGGAAGGTGAGAAAGGGGGTGCCAGTTGGGTTCCTTGCAGAGAAGGGGTAAATGAAAGCCCATCCCCCCCGAGAAGAAAGAGGGGTGGAAGATGTTTCCTGGGGAAAGGGGGCGCCAGATAGGTTCTTTGTAGTAAATGGTGTTGGAAATGCTCCTTGAGAAAAAAAGAGGGGCAGGAAAGTTTTATTATTCAGGAAAAAGGGGTGCCAGGTTCCTTGGGGAGAAGGGGTGTGGGGAAAAAAGCTCCCCAAGAAGAAAGGGGCGGGAAAGGTTTCTCAGGGAAAGGGGTGCCAGTTGGGTTCCCTGCAAAAAAGGGGTGTTGGAAAAGCTCCCTGAGAAGAAAGAGGGGTGGAAGATGTTTCCTGGGGAAAGGGGGTGCCAGATGGGTTCCTTGCCGAGAATCCAAACAGTCAAGTCTCAGCGCCCACTCTGATGGTTAAGGAATTCTTAGCGGTGCTGCTCTCCTTTAGCAGGGAAACTCTAAAAACACTACAAAGAAAAAAAGGACGACGCAAATTCTTATGCCGCGTACACACGACCATTTTTCATGACGAGAAAAATGCCAAAATTTGGAACCTGCTCTAATTTTTCCCATCGTTTTTCATGTCGTCGTTTTTCTCATCATGAAAAATGGCCGTGTGTAGGCTTTAACGACGTGAAAAAAAACGCGCATGCTCAGAAGCTAGTGATGAGACGGGAGAGCTCGTTCTGGTAAAACTAGCGTTCGTAATGGAGATAGCACATTCGTCACGCTGTAACGGACTAAAGAGCACGAGGCTGAAAAGCGCGAATCGTCTTTCACCAAACTTTACTAACACGAGGATCAGCAAAAGCAGCCAAATGGGTGGCGCCATGCGAATGGAACTTCCCCTTTATAGTGCCGTCGTACGTTTCGTACGTCACCGCGCTTTCCTCAAGCATTTCTTTTCACGATAGTGTGTAGGCAAGGCAGGCTTGAGAAGAATCACGTCCAGAAAAACTTTGTTTTTTTCAATGACATTAAAAACGGTCGTGTGTACGCGGCATGAGAGTTTCAATTTGTATGCAATCAGGCACTACATGGTTTTGGTAAAACTGAAGACAAAAATCTAATAGTGTGTATGGGGCCTTAGCTTGCATTCCAGGGACTGCACTCACCCCCAAGAGATATCCTTTGCATAGATTGAGGAAAACAAAACACTTACAAAAAGTCTTAAAGGTACGCTATAGTATACCCTAGTGGTAATACGAGGGGAGGCCAATAAGTTCTGCAGGTTTATAGGTGGATAACTTGGTAATATACATGCCAATTTTTGTGTTTGTAAGTCGTGGTGAATTCTAGTTAGAACCCAGAGAAATGGAATAGGTGTCATGCCAGACAAAGTTGAATACAGAGCCGCGATTCCAAAAACGGCAACGAGTGGAATGTGCACAAAGCCTTTTGGACCTGTACCACGAAGATGAGGAGGACTTTTTAAACAGATTAGTGACCATGGATGAAAGCTGGATATATCTATATGATCCTGGGACTAAAGAAATGAGTAAAACATGGAAACGTGCTTCGTCACCCACCACCAAAAAGGCTAAGGTGCAACATTCATCCATTAATCGCGGCTCGGTATTCCATTTTGTCTGGCATGACACCTACTCCATTTCTCTGGGCTCTAACTAGAATTCACCACGACCTACAAAAATAATAATTGGAATGCATATTACTAACATATCCATTTATAAACCTGCAAAATTTTAGATCCCAAGCACATCTACAGTGCCTTGAAAAAGTTTTCATACCCCTTGACATTTTCCACATTTTGTCATGTTACAACAAAAAACGTAAATGTATTTTTATTGGGATTTTATGTGATAGACCAACACAAAGCAGAACATAATTGTGAAGTGGAATGAAAATGATAAATGGTTTTTCAATTATTATTTTTTTTTTACAAATAAATATGTGAAAAGTGTGGGGTACACATTATGCACACGGGACGGCATAATCCCATTCATAAAGCCGGCCCACTAGTGCGCCTGCGCCGTTGTTTACGGCACGCATGCGCCGTAGACATCAGTGCAGTCTTTTCTGCAAATATCTTCTTAACCGTGTAGGTTAAGGAGATATTTCTTGCACCTACAGGTAAGTCTTAATCTAGGCTTACCTGTAGGTGCAAGTTGTCAGAGTGGGTTTACAACCACTTAAATAAATTTCATTGGTGTTGAAGGTAATGCACTAGGGGTTTGCGCCCTCCTTTTTCTCTTTGTAGTCCTTGCAGAGAATGGTAAAAGGAAAGGCTTCCGAGAAGAAAGCGGGGCAGGAAAGGTTTCTCAGGGAAAGGGGATGTTAGGTTCATTGCAGGGAATAGTTCAGGAGAGGTTACTCGAGGGAGTGGGAGAGGCAGGAAGGGTTTCTCAAGGGGAGGGGGGTACCATAAAGTTTTATAGGGGAGAAGGGGTGTTGGAAAGGCTCATCAAGAAGAAAAAGAGGTGGAAAAGGTTTCTCAGGGAAAAGGGAGTGCCAGATAGGTTCCTTGAAGAGAATGGGGAGGGAAAGGCTCCCCCGAGAAAGAGGGGCGGGAAAGGTTTCTTAGAAAAGGGAAGTGCCAGGTTCCTTGGGGAGAAAAGTTGTGGGTAATGCTCCCCAAGAAAGAGGGTTGGGAAAGGTTTTTCAGGGACAGGGGGTGCCCATTAGGTTCTTTGCAGAGAAGGGGTATGGGAAATGCTCCACAAGAAGAAAGAAGTGCGGTAAAGGTTTTTAATGGAGAAGGGTGTGCCAGATAGGTTCCTTGGGAAGAAAGGTGTGGGAAGGGCTCCCCAAAAAGAAAGGGGTGGGAAAAGTTTCTCAGGGGGAAGGGGGTGCCAGAAAGTTTAATTGGGGAGAAGGGGTGTGAGAGAGGCTCATCAAGAAGAAAAAGGGGCGGCTGAATGGATGATGCGTTTCAAAGGGAGATTGCCTCTTCCTCAGTGGATCTCCCCTCGAAACGCGTAAGGCCCCTTTCACACATGCGGACCGTATATCCGCTTTTTCATCCATCCGTTTATGGATGAAAAAGGGAAATACATTGGTTCCTATGAGATGGCGGGTGTCGGCGGATGAACATCCGCCGACACCCGATCTCATCCGGGTCCGAAATTCTGCAGACGGAGGAAAATCCTATTTTTCTATTCGTCTGCAAAGCGGATCGGATGAACACGGACAGACGGTCCGTGTTCATCCGATCCCCCCATAGGGGAGAGCGGAGATCTGACAGGGTGGTCCCTAGCTTCACGGGGATGGATCTTCACGGATCCGTCCCGTGTGAAAAGGGCCTTAGTAATTCTGTTTTTATATTCTGGTGCCAGAAGGTTCCTTGGGGAGTAGGGGTGCGGGAAAGGCTCATTGAGAAGAAAAAGGGTCTGGAAAGGTTTCCCAGGGAGAAGGGGTGCCAGGTCTCAGGGTGATGGGGAGGCCAAATTGGCTTCTTGGGGAGAAGGGGGGGGGGGCGGGAAAGGCTCTTCGAAAAGGAAAAAAAGGGGCGGGAAAGGTTTCTCAGGGGGAGGGGGTGTCAGTTTCCTTGGGGATGAGGAGTGTGGGAAAGGCTCCTGGAGAAGAAAGAAGGGCAGGGAAGGTTTCTTAGGAAGAAGGGGTGCCAGGTTCTTTGGGTAGAAGGGTGTGGGAAATGTTTCTCAGGGTGATGGGGGCAGATAGGCGAGAGGGGTTGCGGGAAGGCTGCTTATGTAAGGGGGAGCTTGAGGAAGGCTCCCCAAGCAGGTAAGGGTGCAGGGAAAGGTTTCTTAGGGAGAGGAGGGTGCGGGAAAGGTTTTTCAGGCAGAGCCAGGGACCAAAAAGATGAGATACTTTTGTGTTAAAGCACAATGAAACTTTAGTTTGACATTACGGTCCCCTGCATTGCAGCAATAAATAAAAAATAATATATTGAAAAGGGGTTCTGGTAGCCCAGTAGTGGATTATGTCCCCTTCTGTGACACTGTTTTTGCTCGGAACGGTTTCCCAACAGGATGACTCGCTGGTTGTATGGAAGGAGGTTGGCTTGGCTCGACTTTCGGAAAAGGAACGCCGCGATGCTCTGAATGAGATTGTAATTTTGTCCCTCCTCCAGCATGATAACATCATAGCGTATTATAACCACTTCCTGGACAGCAACACACTGCTGATCGAGCTGGAGTACTGCAATGGTGAGTTGAGTTTCAGCTGCTCCTCTCTGTGTAACTGAACTGTCTTCTTACCTTCATCCTCCTTTTCACAGGTGGTAATCTGTTTGACAAGATCGTCCGTCAGAAGAGCCAGTTGTTTCAGGAGGAGGTGAGAGGTGGTGGGTGGAGGGAGCAGCGGGGTATGGAGTTCCAGGAGGAGGTGAAAGGTGGTAAGTGGGGGGGGGGGGAGGAGAGGAGTATAGCGTTCCAGGAGGAGTTAGCGGGTAGTGAAAGGGGATGTACAGTATAGTTCCAGAAGAAGGTGATAGATGATGGGGAGGGGGGGTTTAGAATTCCAGGAGGAGGTGGCAGGTAGTGAAAATGAATGTACAGTATAGTTCCAGAAGGAGGTGGTGGGTGCGGGAGCGGGTATAGAGTTCCAGAAGAAGGTGATAGATGGTGGGTGGGGGAGGGGGTTTAGAATTCCAGGAGGAGGTGGTGGGAAGTGAAAGGGGATGTACACTATAGTTCCAGAAGGAGGTGATGGTGGGTGGGGGAGGGGGTATAGAGTTCCAGGAGGAGGTGGCGGGTAGTGAAAGGGAATGTACAGTATAGTTCCAGAAGGAGATGGTTGATGGCGAGTGGAGGAGGAGGTGAGAAGTGGAAAAGGGGGTATAGAATGCCCTTACTTGTTAAGGACCAAGGGGCAGAACAGTATGTCATTGTGACATGACCATTTATTGTCTGCAGATGGTCATTTGGTATCTCTTTCAAATCGTGTCTGCGGTGAGTAGCATACACCGAGCTGGGATTCTTCACAGGTAAGTGTACAGGTCTCATAGTCACTATATAGGGCAATGATATATATACTGCTCCCTAGTGGTAACATCATGAGGGGTTGGAAGGTGGTGATGGTGGGTACACTGCCCCTTAGTGGTATCATCTTGAAGGGGAGGTTTTGCTGGGTACACTGCCCCTAGTGGTGACATAATGGAGGGGAGGTTATGGTGGTTACACTGCCCTCTAGTGGTAAGATGATGAAGTGGAGATTATGGCGGGCACACTGCCCCACTGATTACATCATGGAGGAGAGGTGATGGTGGGCACACTACCCCTACTGGTAACATCATGGAGGTAGGTATCTTTTTAGTAAGTGTTAACGTCTCCAGTTTCTCTTTACAGAGACATTAAGACATTAAACATCTTCCTAACCAAAGCCAACCTAATCAAACTGGGAGACTATGGACTGGCAAAGCAGCTGGGCTCCGAGTTCTCGATGGCAGAAACGGTGAGCCTCTTGTATAGAATAAAGAAGAAATTATTTGCATCTCATCAGTTTTTTAATCTGAATCTGACAGGGAGAGAATACAATTAACTGCTATCTCACATATGTCATCGTGGTTGAGCAGAGAGATTCAGATTTTTATAAATGTCCCTTCCTGACTAGTACTCTGTTTATAACCAACACATGTTAAGCGTGAAAAATCCGCGCTACCCCCATATGTATAAAAAGTACATGTCCATAGGGAACAACAAAGTCCAATTAAGATGCTATATCCCAAATTTTATACAGTGCTGAGTAGATAACAGCCTCACAGGGAGGGCATGGTTTTCAATGAGTCAGTTAACACAAAGACTTGCATTGTAAGAAGAGGCATTAAAGCACAACTACTGTGTTGTGCTGCCAAGCAAGAAACACCCCAAGTACGTAATTTCCAGACATGTCTGTGTGTACATAAGTCATTACAGATGATACAACGCCCCTCATTGTTGTATATATGTTTGTACAGTCCAGTGCTGTGGTCACATACATGTATAATGTGTTTGCAGTGTGTGGGCACCCTGTATTACATGTCCCCAGAGCTGTGCCAGGGGGTGAAGTACAGCTTTAAGTCCGACATCTGGGCAGTAGGATGTGTGCTGTATGAGCTGCTGACTCTGACAAGAACCTTTGATGCAACGGTAAGTGTCCATCTCCCTTTCCTCCACTCTTCTCCTCCTGTCAGCGTTTCCTCCGCTCCACTCCACTCCTCTCCTGTCAGCGGTTCCTCCCTCCGCTCCACCCCACTCCTCTCCTGTCAGCGGTTCCTCCCTCCGCTCCACCCCACTCCTCTCCTGTCAGCGGTTCCTCCCTCCGCTCCACCCCACTCCTCTCCTGTCAGCGGTTCCTCCCTCCGCTCCACCCCACTCCTCTCCTGTCAGCGGTTCCTCCCTCCGCTCCACCCCACTCCTCTCTTGTCAGCGGTTGCTCGCTCCTTCCTTCTTTGCTCTGTGATTTCACCCTCCACTCCTTTTCTCTTCGGTTGGTGGTTGCTTCGCCTTCTCTTCTTCTGTCAGCCATTCATTTATCATATTATTCTTCACTGCCTGCAGAATCCTCTGAATCTGTGTGTGAAGATTGTGCAAGGAAACTGGGGAGTACAGCTGGACAACAGCGTCTACTCCCAGGAGATGCTTGATGTAGTGCGGTCCTGTTTGGAGCAGGTGAGTGTATACTCCAGAGGCTGATTGTAGGAGGTTACTGCTTAGTTCAGGAGCTGATTTGTTATAGTGTGGTCTTTTTGTGTAGCAAGTTAGTGTGTCCTCCAGAAACTGATCTATGTAGTGCAAGCCTGTGTGTAGCAATTTAGTGTGTACTCTCGAAGCTGAATGAGGTAGTGTGGTCCTGTGTGTAGCAATTTAGTGTGTACTCCCTGAAGCGATCGATCTAGTGCAGTCTTGTGCATAACACTTAGTGTATAGTCCAGGAGCTAATTGATCTAGTACGGTCCTTTTGTGCAACAAGTTAGTGTCTCTTCCAGTATCTGATCAATGTAGTGTTGTCCTGTGTGGAAAGAAGATTAGTGTGTACTCCAGGAGTTGATTGATGTAGTATGGCCATGTTTGAAGCAGGTGTGTATTTCAGAAGTTGAATGTGAAAAGCTGACAATGTATTTTCTGTGTAATTTCTGGTCTCATCTGTGTCCTCTCTCTCCCTAATTCAGGAACCAGATATGCGACCGAGTGCTGATGAGATCCTGGAAAGGCCTCTGCTGGCCCGGAGGGGGAGGTGAGGCTGGATGATGTGCATCCTCTATGTGCTCTTTACAGTAGTCCTCTTTGCAGGATAACTTTTGCTCTGGTTTCTCCACAGAGAAATGGAAGAAGAGGTTTCCCTGCTGAACAAGTTCAACAAACGCTCCAGGTGAGAGCGCCTTGGAACGTGCAGCAGCCCCTTGTAACGTGCAGCAGCCCCTTGTGCTAACCCCTAGCTGGTACCATGTCTCATCGAGTCCCTTCTCTCTCCCAGGCCAGGCACAGTAAATGAGGCGCCAATTGCAGTGGTGACATCTCGAAGCAGTGAAGTGTACGTGTGGGGAGGAGGAAAGTCCACTCCTCAGAAATTGGATGTTTTTAAAGGTGGTTGCCGTGCGCGGCAGGTCTGTGCTGGAGATGCTCATTTTGCGGTGGTGACTGTGGAGAAGGAGTTGTACACCTGGGTGGTGAGTGCTGCGAGTTGCCGGGGGTTGGGTAAACACAAGATGTACCAGGATCCAATACCATAATATGTTCTCGTTGCTTATTAGAACATGCAAGGGGGATCAAAGCTACATGGGCAGCTGGGCCATGGAGATCGTGCCTCTTATCGACAACCAAAACACGTGGAGAAGCTGCAAGGCAAATCTATGAAACAAGTCAGCTGTGGAGGGGATTTCACTATGTGTATTACAGGTTAGTACAAAGGGTGGATGAGGTAAAAGGGGCCCCTGAGGTGTGGATGAAGAGAGGAAAAGGGGCCCCTCAGGTTGACGAGGAGGCGAGGGAGGGGCCCCTGAGGTGTGGATGAAGAGAGGAAAAGGGGCCCCTCAGGTTGACGAGGAGGCGAGGGAGGGGCCCCTGAGGTGTGAACGAGGAGGCGAGAGGACATCAAGGGTGTTTAAGGAGGTGAATTATAAACCTCTTCTTTAAAAGGATTGCAGTCAGATTTTTAACCATTGGGTGGATATTAAGGTGAGAGGAGCCTCTGGGTAACCGAATAAGCGAGAGGAACTTCAGGGGTAGATGAGATGTTGAGAGAGGGCCTTGGAAGTGGATGAGTAGGTGAGAGGGCCTTAAAGGTGGCAAAGAGTTGAATTTGTATGAGCATCATCTTTAGAAGAATTGCAATCAGACCTTTAACAATTATTTGTAGCATGCGACAGTTGAACCAGCAATTGTTTGGCTCAGGTGACATGAACCTGTCTTACCAGGCAGTGGAAACATGATGCAAAAGATGAGGAAGCAGGATGTAATATGATGGTGGAGGGGCCTCAGCTTGTTAACCTTGTATGTCTTCTTCAGATGAAGGCCAGGTCTACTCTTTCGGCTCAGACTATTATGGCTGCCTCGGCGTGGGTCAGGCTGAGGGCTCGGAGGTTCTAGAGCCCATTCTGGTAGACTTCTTCTTGAATGAACCAGTTGAGCTGGTGTCCTGTGGTGACAGTCACGTCATGGTGCTAACGCGAAGCAAGTCTGTGTACTCCTGGGGTTGTGGAGAGTATGGTGAGTGTACTGTGGTGTTTTTCATATGAGGACATTCTGGATCTGGTGGACTGGGTGTAATCTCTCTGTCCCCTGTAGGACGCCTAGGCTTGGACTCAGAAGATGACGTCTACTCTCCTCAGAAGGTGACTATTCAGCCCTCTTTGTCCTGTGCTGTGGTTTTTATATCTATGTATGCCTTGTGCTGTAATCTCTGCACTTGGACTTGGGCATTGTGTCAGGTTATTCTTCACATCCAATTTTCCTCTCTGTGTCAGGTGGAGGTGCAGCGAGGCCTCTGCATTGTGAGTGTCAGCTGCGGCTCAGACGGCAGTTTTCTCTTGACACAATCTGGTAAAGTTCTTGCCTGCGGTTCGAATGAACACAACAAGCTGGGACTGAACCAGTGCACGGCTGGATTAATTAACCATGAGGTGAGAGCCTGACCACTCCTTGAGTAGAATGGGAGGATTTTGCTACACAGGGTGACAGCACATTCTTCTCCTTCCAGCAGACCTATGAGGAGGTGCCATACACCACCTCCCTGACACTGGCCAAGCTGCTGTCCTTCTATAAAGTGCGTAGCATCTCTCCGGGAAAGACGCACACTGCTGCCATAGATGGTGAGATGTGTCTATAGTCTTCCCTCTGTCCCTTGTCATCTTCCCATGTCACTTACACTCCCTCTGCTTTCTTGAATAGAGCGTGGCAGGCTCTTGACGTTTGGTTCCAACAAGTGTGGGCAGCTAGGTGTTGGAGACTACCGGAAACATCTGGGCATTAACCTGCTTGGGGGACCTCTTGGAGGGAAACAGGTGATCAGAGTGTCCTGTGGGGATGAGTTCACCATTGCTGCTACAGCTGGTGAGTAAACCTGCCTGTGCTAGCGGCACTGTCTGCTGTGGACCTTTTTAATGGAGGATCTGTCTCCTCAGATAATCACATATTTGCCTGGGGAAGGAAATGGACGTCTAGCCATGACTCCTAATGAACGACCTCAAGGCTCTGACATCTGTACCTCGTGGCCTCGTCCGATATTTGGCTCATTACATCATGTGCCTGAGCTCTCTTGCCGTGGCTGGAACACCATCCTCATTGTGGGTGAGTATTTGGAAATTGTGTCTTGTTGGTGGGGTATGATGAGATTTCAGCCTCTTATGCTAAGATGCCTCTGCTTCTTTCCCATAGAGAAAGTCCTCAACTCAAAGACTATCCGGTCAAACAGCAGTGGCCTGTCTATTGGAACCCGTGAGTGATTGGCTGGGAAGGGGGATGAGGGGGGAGGGGGGTGTCTATCCAACCCCATGAGAGGTTGGCTAGGAGGGTTGTATCGGAACTGGTGAGTGAATGGCTTGGAGAGGGCATTAAGTCTCTTGCATCTCTTACACCAGGGGTCCCCAACCCCCGGGCTGTGGACCGGTGCAGGTCCGCGGCCTGTTGTTGACCAGGCCGCACAGCAGGAAATGAGTGCTGGCCGCGGTCCACACAGGGCTATCACAGATCACAGTTGCCGCGCAGTCATGCCTGTTTGTCCTTTTCCAGCAACTCTGCCCACCTGGCTGATGTCATACAATCAGGGCAGGGGCAGGAGGAGCTGCAAATCAGAATAGAGAGCTCCTCCTGCCCCTGACGATAGGATGACATCATTAGGAGGGCAGGGGAGCCGGGAGAGGACACACGGACTGAACACAGCCTCTGCCCTGAGTCCTGTGCAGGGGAGGCAGAGATTAAAATTTAGAATTGAAAAGTGTCATATTAGAGGGGAAGGGGGGGCAGACTGCAGGAGCACTGTGGATTGCTAGGGGGACTGTACTGATTTACATCACAGAACCCCCTTACATTACCGTGCCTCCTTTACAGAGCAGTCCCCTTTTACATTAAAGTAAAGGGCACTGTGATGTGAAGGGGAACTAAGCATACCGATGTAAAGGGGGGGGGGCTGAGGACAGACTCCATCAATAGCCCCTCCCTCAATGCCCCCCCCCCCCCCCCCCCCCCCCCGGTAAATTGGCTGCAGTGAAACAGGTTCCTGGTGCCAAAAAGGTTGGGATCTGCCATCTTACAGAACCAGGGCTTTTTTGCTGGGTAGCTCTGATAAAGAGACGAGAATATTTTTGCTTTACAGTTGCTCAGAGCTGCTCATCAGGGGGATCTGCACAAGTGGAGGTTGACAGCGCACGGGATTCCCTGTCTTCTGAGCCCAGTGATGGCGGGTTCCGTGGCACAATGGAGGCGGAGCCAGAGACCAGTCCATTTAACACCACAGAAAATATGGAGAGCAGTGCTTGTCCCAGCTGGTTGCGGCAGGTAACGGGACCATGCCAGATACATTTGTTTAGGTTCTGCTTATTAATTGCTCTGTGTGTATTTGGATGCTATGAACCTTGGGTTTGTGTATCTGCAGGAGCTGGAAGAAGCAGAGTTTATCCCAATGCCAGATACCCCATCCTCTGCCAGTATGGATGTGCCGCAGGCTATATCGGCATGTCTTCCACAGCACACAGAGGCCTCTCCGCCAGCAACGTCACAGAGTACAGAGGAGGTTCTACAGGTGAGAGGGAGGCCATGTGGAGGATGGATGGGGGCAGTCCAAAATGGGTTCTACAGGTGAGAGGGAGGGGAGGCCATGTTGAGGATGGATTGGGGGGGGGGGGGGGTACAAAGTAGGTTCTACAGGTGATAGGGAAACCATGTTGAGGATGTGAGGATGGATGGGGGAAGTATAAAGTAGGTTCTACAGGTGAGAAGGAGGCCATGTTGAGGATGGATGGGGGGAAGTATAAAGTAGGTTCTACAGGTGAGAGGGAGGCCATGTTGAGGATGGATGGGGGAAGTACAAAGTAGGTTCTACAGGTGAGAAGGAGGCCATGTTGAGGATGGATGGTGGGGGGGGGGAGTACAAAGTAGGTTCTACAGGTGAGAAGGAGGCCATGTGAAGGATGGACATGGGGGCGTACAGGGGAGACCGGATAGGTAGGAGTACAGAGGAGGTTTAACAGGTGAGAGGGAGGCAATGTGGAGACTGGACAAGGGGCATGAGAGTTGATATGATTTCCTTCATCCCGTCCAGCTCTGCACTCCATACTGTATATAAAGCTGGGTGCACACCTCCGGGGCGACCGCGGTCCACACTGGAAAAGGGTCATGTGTGTCTTTCGCTCCATTTCAGTCAAAAATTCGGGCCTGATTCGCACCTGAAACAGAGAACAGGGACACACCAGACCAACTGCTGTGAGCCGCAGCTAGTGAGCATCTGACCTGAAATGTTACTCTTGGTTTGCAGGAGCAGCAGGGCTCCAGCTGTGCGTGTAGTGCTCTGCAGGAGGAGGTACAAAGGCTGCAGACTCTTGTGTCATCATGTAAGAGTGAGCAGGAGAATCTACGTCGAGAGAACACGCAGCTGACGCTAAGAGTTCAGGAGCTTGAGGACAAATTGCAGGTGCTGATGCAGGTGAGTGTCCATTCCTGTTGAATGTTTATAATGAAGAGGGCTGCTGTGCTATATACATTTTTATTTAAAATCTGAAAGCAATCTGTGTTTATACTGCATAAACCAGCCCATTTCCATCATGACAGCTTGTTTGACATAACAAGGGGAAGCGTGCTCTCTAGCCACTTGCCTATCAGGCACTTTCACCCTCTTCCTGCCCAGGCCAATTTCCACCTTTCAGCGTTGTCGCACTTTTGAATGACAATTGCGCAGTCATACAACACTGTACTCATATATGAAATTTTTATCATTTTGTTGACACAAATATATTCTTTTGGCGTAATTAATCACCACTGGGGTTTTATATTTTTTGCTAAACAAATGAAAAAAGACCAAAAATTTTGAGAAATAAATAAAATTTCATTTTATTATGAAACTTTGGAAAGAAGTACCGTATTTATCGGCGTATAACACGCACTTTTTTCCCCTTAAAATCAGGGGACACTTTTTTCCCCTTAAAATCAGGGGAAAATCGTGGGTGCGTGTTATACGCCGATACTCCATCGAATTCCCCTGCTGAAAACGAGCGAGAGGAGCGAGCGGAGCCGAAGCCGAAGTACAATCGGCTTTACTCGGCTCCTCTCGCAGTCCCGCCCATCTCTGACTGCGCCGCTGACATAGAGAAAGCCGAGTGTACTTCGCCTAGTCTCGGCTCCTCTCGCAGTCTGCCTGTGACTGTGAGCAGAGCCGAGTCTAGGCGAAGTACACTCGGCTTTCTCCGTCAGCGGCGCAGTCAGTGGAGATGGGCGGAACTGCGAGAGGACGCGAGTCCAGCCGAAGTACACTCGGCCCCGCTCGCTCCTCTCCACAGAAATCGGCGCCAAATTTTAAAAACCGCCGGGACTGACACGATCGCAAAGGCACTGGGCACGGCTGCAGATGGACAGTATGAACACTGGGCACGGCTGCAGATGGACACTGGGCACGCGTGCAGATGGACAGATGGACACTGGGCACGGCTGCAGATGGACAGATGGACACTGGGCAAGGCTGCAGATGGACAGATGGACACTGGGCAAGGCTGCAGATGGACAGATGGACACTGGGCACGGCTGCAGATGGACAGATGAACACTGGGCACGGCTGCAGATGGACACTGGGCACGGCTGCAGATGGGACAGATGGACACTGGGCACGGCTGCAGATGGACAGATGGACACTGGGCAAGGCTGCAGATGGACAGATGGACACTGGGCAAGGCTGCAGATGGACAGATGGACACTGGGCACGGGCTGCAGATGGGACAGATGGACACTGGGCACGGCTGCAGATGGACAGATGGACACTGGGCAAGGCTGCAGATGGACACTGGGCAAGGCTGCATGCTGCATTTAAATGTAAGTTTTTTTTTTCCTTGAATTTCCCTGCTAAAAGTTTTTTTCCTTAAAATTCCCTCCTAAACTTGGGGTGCGTGTTATACGCCGGTGCGTGTTATACGCCGATAAATACGGTAATTTTTCTTCTTCACTGATGTGTGGTGATGAGGCGTCTCTGATGATTAGAGGTCGACTGATATATTGGCCGATTTTTTTTTTGGCATTTTTTTTAAATTTAATCGGTATTGGCCAATTGTGTTGCAAATTAGTCCGATTTAATTTATGCACTAGCCAATTTCACACAGGGGCGATCCGACTTGCGGGGCGACTCAGCGCGACCCCGCACAGCAGGACTTCTGTAATGGACAGAATGCGGGGTCCAATGCTGAGATGTGTTGTCCTATCAAAGCGCGGGTCAGGAGGAGGCGGGGCTGTGTGAGCGAGCAGAGCGGAGAAAATTTCAATGTAAGTTGTAACAGCTGTGACAGCAGGAAGGTAAAGTCACCTGGTTGCATCCAGGGGGTAGATATATTTCGCCCAGATTCAGGCTTTACGCCGACTTATACAACTAGGTGGAGAGTTGTATAAGGCTAGTGGGCTCATGGATGACTCATACCTCTAGGGAGAGTGTGGGGCGTCGTGCAGACAGAGATGAGGAGACCAGCTGAACCTTGTCAGCTCATTTAGGCCTCTATAAGAACTCCCAGCTTCATTAGATGTTAGCTCATGCCTGGAACCAGACCTGTGTGGACTGTCTAGGGAGAGTGAACCCCTGTGCGGTGAGACAAAGCCTGTGTGGCTATTTGCTTGGACATTTAAAACCAGGGACTTAGGGACTAGGACAGCACTAGGCTGATCCCAGTTGTTAGTTAGGAAACCTGTATGTTTAGTCAGAGGTCAAGTTGACCAGGATTTATTTTGTTTGTTTCTTTTGCTTTGCTGTGTTTTGTCACTGTAAATAGAAAATAAACCGCACCTTTTTGATTTTGAAAACCACAACCTCCGTTTGCTGGGCCTGTTTTTGTGTGGGGAGCCCATCTCGGGGGTCACACACACCCGCTGCCGAGCTAACCCCCTCACACAGCATACTTTACCGCTCTGCGATCCCGCCGCTCTCCTCTTCCTCCTGTTATGATCTGGCCGCCAGTAGTGGGCACGGTGAGGCCGCAATGGTGGGCACGGTGAGCATGCATTGATGGGCACAGGTGAGGCTGTGCTGAGGGGAACTGATAAAGTTGTTAATATTTATATTTGTAACTTAATTCTGCATAAAACATTTCACGAGATAATTTGAGGGCGTGATTAGAGACAGAATTAGGGGCGGAGCAGGGTAGGGGTTGGGTGGGGCAACTAGTGGCGAGTAACCCTTGAGGCCTGGCTAGTGGCTCAAGACTTGACATTTTGAGCCCTGATAAATTTTTTTTTTGCAGAGACCCTAGAGAATAAAATGGCGGTTGTTGCAATATTTTATGTCACACATTATTTGCGCAGCGGTCTTTGCAACGCAATTTTTTTTGGGGAAAAAATACACTTTAATGAATTAAAAAAAAAAACTAAACAGTAAAGTTAGCCCATTTTTTTTTTTTTTTTTTTATATTTTTTTTTTATTACCTGTTTTTGTGTATCTAAATTATACATACAAGTGCACGGATTGGAGGCTTGTTGTGTTTAACCCCTTCGCGCCGAGCGTACGCATATATGCAGCCTCGGCTTTAAGGGGTTATACCGGGATGATGCCCGCAGCTGCAGGCATCATCCCGGTATTGTTTTTTCTAGAGTGGGGCGGTCGGCTTTCCAGGGATAAGAGCCTGACACCATGGCAGGAAGGTGCTCTGCAGCTGCCGGGGTGAGACTTGGTAGTGTGCTCTCCCAGGGTGTGGGGGGTAGAGGCATTCTCTCTATTCTGACTTTGGGAGGAGTGGGGGGGGGTGTTAAATGGATAAGGGGGAGAGTGCTCTCCAACTTGACACCCTCAAAGGGGGAGAAGTTGTGAGGAGGGGACAGCATGCAAGCTGTCTAGACAGATTTAGAGATAGTGAAGCTGTAGACTAATATTGTTGGTATAATGTTTTTTTTTTCCCCAGCAGGGTCAAACAGTCAGCCACCATGGAGAGGTCATACAGACTCTTCAGAGACAGGTAAGTGACCATTATGGGGGACCACCATTGATAGGATACAAAGAGGCAGATGATTGGTTCTGTATATTGCTGACAGGCAGTAATTGGCTCAAGTCATCATTTGCACAGATTTCACTATAACAATTCTAAGAGCAGTTTACGCAGCAGTTAATATTTCAGATCTGTGTTGAAGCAAGGAGAGCTGTCATCCCCTGGCTTTGTCAGGAATTATACAAAGATATATGTATGAAATGTCCTGCAACCCACAATTCCCTCTCAAACACAGAGAAGCAGGAAGTATTGTGCATATCCTCTTCTCTGTTCTCCTCCAGTATAAACGGAAATGCTGGTCAGATTGTGAATTTTTCTACAATCATTACACACGGACTCCTTATGATTAATGTAACTTTTTATTGTATACTTAGAGCTGTGTACTGTCTTTCCTGTAGGTGGCGCTTTGTGCAAAAGGACTATCACCAGCTGCTGGCAGTGCGGAGACCTCCCGGGAGGATTCGGATGCAGAGTCATGGTGTTTCTTGGGTGCTGACCCCTGTCGTTCTGCCTCTGGGACCCCCATGTGACGACCCCAGCAATGGACACAAACTTTTTTTTAGTGCCTTATACGAGTACTGTCTAGACGCCCGCCTCACATGTGGAACATTTATTGCCGGACTGGACAATGGTTGTACACAGCCTTTGCTGTAGAGGCCGAGTGCTATTACTGTGGATGGCTGCTGGAACAATGAGCAAGAGCACCGCCTCCACATCTGACACACTGTACACAGCTCAGTATTCAGCTTCTTGGCCATTACTCACAGTAACGTTGAAATAAAACACTGTGTGGATGCCATGTCAGCCTATTCCTGACCATGTATAGTGTGGAGGGGAGCAGATACGTGAAGGGGGATACCAGTCTGTAAGGTCCACCGCTCCCTGGAGTATATATAACTTATGTAATGATGATGTCTCTTCTCTGTATACTAGTCAGATCTCGAAAAGAGTCTGCATTACTAAACGGAGACTGAGAGTAGGATTTATTTTTCATCCATTGAGTCCTGGTTCACACGGATGCAAATTCTACGCAGATTCGATCTGATAGGCATAGATTTGCATTTCATCTAAAAAAAAAAAAAAAAAACAGTTTGCTATGAGAGCCGTTCACATCTATTTGGTGAAATTCTGATCCGGTCAAAAAAAAAATATATGAATAAGGGCCCTGTGTGGGTACGTTGTGCATTTTATCTCCAGCCAAGCTGAATCCCCTCAGAAATCTAATTTAAAAGAGGAAGTAAAGTTTTGTTTTTTTGTTTTTTGTTTTTTTTCCATATTCATACTTAACCTAGGTGAATGTAGCATCAGTCCGATGCTGCATCTGTCCCCCGACGCCTCTACACTGAGAACGGAGCGATCAAACATCGCCAATGGCTTGGTTCTCACAGATCCCCAAGCGGAGAGCTGCTGCCTGTCAATCAGCAGCTCTCCGCTCTTCCATGCTCACTGGAGCGCTGAGCTGTGGAGGGGTGGGGAGCAGTCGTCTCAGCGGCTCGCTGAGAGAGGTGTCAGTCCAGGCACCTGGGGGATCCAGACTTTATTGTCGCGATGCCTGGATTAATGATATCTGTGACGTCAGCAGAGAGCGGACTTTAGTCCACTCTCTGCTGAAAACTGGTCACAGGACTACAGAGCTGAAAACTGGTCACAGGAGGGAAAATTGCCCTCCTGTGACCCATAGGAGGAGCCCAGCCAAATGAGCTTTGGCTGGACTTCTCCTTTTAATTTGCATTAGAATCGCATCTGTCACAACAGAATTTGCATTGTGTCAGTGTGAACCGAGACTAAAAGGGACAGGAATTTTAGATACTGCCAGCTTATACTTCCATCCACAGAAAAAAGGGGACACTGGCAAACAAAAACAATGTGGTTTAGCCCAATATAACCCCCTCCTACTCTCACCATGCCTTTTTTTTTTTTTCTAGTGGTCTAGGAGGATGGATACCCTTTCCTGACCTCTGCTCAAAATATCTCAAGTACTTGACTTTTTTGCTAGCCTTTTCTTGTTGTTTCAGCTGGTCTCTACATAGCAGCAATCCAGATCTAGCCTTGCAGGCCATACCTGGACTGTGCTGAACTGGATCTGTGACACTAGCCATGAATGTGACCTTGGGCCCTGGGACCTGCACTGTGGCTTTTTTCCAGACTAGATTGTACTGTGTTACCTGTGAAGCTCTTTTCAGGTCCAGAACTGTGGCACAGACTTAGGTGTGACACTGTGGAGTTGATTTACTAAAACCGGAGAGTGCAAAATCTCCAGCAGGTGTGCATGGTAGCTAATCGGCTTCTAACTTCAGCTTGTTCAATTAACCACTTGCTTACTGGGCACTTAAACCCCCTTCCTGCCCAGGCCAATTTTAAGCACTGTCACGCTTTGAATGACAATTGCGCGGTCGTGAGACGTGGCTCCCAAACAAAATTCACGTCCTTTTTTTTTCCCCACAAATCGAGCTTTCTATAGTGGTATTTGATCATCTCTGCGGTTTTATTTTTTGCGCTATAAACAAAAAAGAGCGACAATTTTGAAAAAACACTTTTTTACTTTTTGATATAATAAATATCCCAATTTAAAAAAAAAAAAAAGTTTTCTCAGTTTAGGCCGATATGTATTCTTCTACATATTTTTGGTAAAAAAAAATAAAAAAAAATTGCAAAAGCGTATAGTGATTGGTTTGCGCAAAAGTTATAGCGCCTACAAAATAGGGGATAGATTTGACATTTTTTTTGTTACTAGTAATGGCGGTTATCTGCGATTTTTGTCAGGACTGCGATATTTCGGCGGACAGATCAGACACTTTTGACACTATTTTGGGACCATTCACATTTATACAGCGAACAGTGCTATAAATATGCACTGATTACTGTATAAATGTGACTGGCAGGGAAGGGGTTAACACTAGGGGGCGATCAAGGGGTTAAATGTGTTCCCTGGGAGTGATTCTTACTGTGGGGGGAGAGGACTGACTGGGGGAGGTGACCGATGGTTGTCCATATGTACAAGGGACACACCATCGGTCTCCTCTCCCTGACAGGATGTGGATCTCTGTTTACACACAGAGATCCACGTCCTGGCTCTGTAACTGCCGATCGCGGGTGTCAGCTGGACATCGTGGCCGCCAGGCCCATGCATTGGCATCCGTGCGACACGGCGGGCATGGATTTTCCCCCGATGCGCGCCCGCGTGCAAGCAGGAAGTAAACAGGAGGACGTCCAGGGACGCCCTCCCAGCAATTCAGGTCTGCGCTGCGGCCGTCTTTCGACTATAGCGTGAATCTGAAGTTGTTAAGCTGACAAAAAAAACATGGAAGCCGATTCTGTTTCTATGCAGAGCTGCACCAGATTTTGCACTGTCCCAGTTTTTGTAAATCAACCCCTTTGTGTCTTAAGACTCACTTTGTAAGTAAGGTTCAGGCTGAAGCAGATCAGCATTTCCTCAGCCTAGATTTAGACGCTATACCCGGACCCTGTTGGACAAGCAAGCCTAACCTAGAACGTGTCCTCCTAGATAATTCCCCCCCTTACCTTGTAGTTCTCCATCAGGGGTCTCCAAACTTTCTAAACAAAGGGCCAGTTTACCCTCCTTCAGGCTTGGGGGAGGGGGACAACTGTGACTGGTGGGAGTAGATAATGCCATGCTGTCAATTGCAATACCCCATCATTGGTTTTAATGGGAGAAATAGTGCCCCATCATTGAGGTCAGTAGGAAAAATGGTGCCCCATTGTTGTGTCAGTTGGAGGAATAGTGCCGCATTGTTGGTATCAGTTGAAGGAACAGCTCGCCATCATGGGCATCAGTTGGAGGAATTGTGCCCCAAAGGCTGGATAAAGGCAAGCAAAGGGCTGCATCTACACCCCCCCCCCCCCCCCCAACCACAGTTTGGGGACACTGCTTTATATAGAGGGTGCCTAGCCTGCATCTCTTACCCATCTCTGCAAGGATATATCACACATTAATCCCATAGCGTACGGGTGTCAGCGGCGCCGGGCTGGAGGAGGGCAGGGCCTGCTCCTAATCGTTGCACACATGGGTATATGGCGTTCGGCGGGTCGTGGAGCAAAGCGGCGACTGCAGTGAGGACAGGTCACATAATCTGGATTTTCCTCTGGCGGAGGTGGAGGCACGTCAGATGGTTTCCCTCCTTTGCTCACAACGTCCTGCACCAGGCGAGCCTGGCGAATGTTTCGGATGAAAGACTCGTGCTTCTGACGCCATGAGCTGCCTTTGACCTGAAGTGGAGAGAAAACGTCAATGCCAGGGTCAGAAATGACACTAGAATGGGAAACCACCTTTCAGGAACCATAACTAAGCAAGCAATGATCTACACTACAGTATATGATTTATGGCAGTTGGTCACAATGTTATAACAGGTGGACAGTGAGCTATATGATATATGACCCTGGGCAGGGTTATGTCTTAATTGTACATTACAGAACTTCATATTCATGACTACATGGGTTTTACTTCACCTTTCAGGTAAATGGACACTCGCCATAAAAAGCCTAGGTATAAACCCCCCCCCCCCCAGTTCAGCTACATCTCAGTGTTTTGCTGGTGTTCTTAAGTGATGGATGGATGTGCCTACTCTCGCAAGATCTCCTTTTACGGACTTCAGTTCCATGCTTTTTGGCCTATTCTTAACACCCTTGGAGGGCTTTACATGAATTTGTCACGACAGCCAATAGGGACTGTACCTGGACTCAGTGTGAAAATGGGGGGGGGGGGGGACAGACTGCATTGCTGGTAGTAGGTACTGGATCCTACGGGCAGCAATCTTCAGCGTACATACAAGTGCACCAGGTGACCTCGCTGACAGGTTGCTCCTCCGGTCCAGGGCAGTAGACCCTTCGGAGGTCAAGGTCCTGAAGGCTCTGTGGATGAATTTCTGCAGCTTGGACTGGTTAGTGCCTCTGGCCTGAATGGAACAAGTGACAGCATGCCCCTACAATTTCCGCTTGTGCCTTGGGCTGCTAGGCTGTGTTCCCTCGAGTGAAGCGCTACACTGCAGTAATGGTGTTCAAAAGGGTACTAGAGCATGTACTAGATACTAAAGCGTGCACAGTGACCTCATCCTGCATGTTCTGCTGATTCCTGGCAAAAAAACGTGAGGCTCCTGTAGCTCAGCATGGCCAATGGTGAATCTATTCTGCTTAAGCACAGCACGCAAGTATTGGGGACTCTTGTTCGGGGGGGTGACTGCGACCTAGGAATATAGGCACAAGTCACAACACCTTTTACCTCTCCCCTTGGGGTAAAACAGGCCTACACATCCTCATTTAGCCATGGTCTTGCACAGGCAAAGTGATAGGGTGGTCACCCAAACAGCAAGTGGCAAATAGTTTTTTACCTTAATGCAGAGAATGCGTTTAAGGTTAAAAAAAATGTTTTAGCTTTACAACCACTTTTAAGTACCATTAAGGGACAGATCTCTGCCTTGACCGTTCTGTTTCAGAGACCTATCAAATCTCAATCCTTGGTAAAAGCCAGGGTGTCATAGATTGTTACCCCTTTTGGGGCCATCTTTTGTTTGTATCTGTTTTGCAATGTTCTTCATTTTGAGCCTCTGTGAGGACTTTCCTTGTTGCTTCTTACACACAGTCGGACTTCCATCGGACTTTTCTGTGTTTTTTTGTCCGAACGGAGTTGGTTGGGAACACACATAGCATACACACGCTCGGACTTTTCTGTAAACTTTCTTAAAACTTCTTACAACATCACATGTTTTTTCTGCTCTTTTCTGCCACCCTTTGGTCAACTTCTGCTATTGTTGGTTGATTTTAACATTAATTGTTTTGTCCATCGGACTAAAGTCCGATGGTTTTCTGTACACCACGGTCGGACTTTGCTCCATCGGACTTTTGTTGGGCAAAAGTTTGTCCGTTTGCAGACCCAACTTTTGTCAGATGAAATCCAAAACCAAACGAAAAAAGTTTGTCCAATGGAGCGTACACACGGTCGGATTGTTGGTCCAACTTGCTCAAAACGAAGTTTGTTGGGCAAAAGTCCGACCGTGTGTATGGGGCTTTACACACAAAGTTGTCTTTTTGGTTGCTATTACTTTGACTTGTGGAGTATTGGAGTAGGCTGCGCTTTCTTAGGAGGAAGCATTCTTGGTTCTTCACCAGGATAAGATGGGGGTTGATGCCTCAAGCCTCGTACACACGGCCGAGAATCTCGTCGTAAAAAACACGTCGTTTTTTTCAACGAGATCCTTGGACAAGAAATTTGTCCCGGCCGAGTGTACACACGCTCATTTCAAAGAACCCGCGGTTCTTTGAATGGAGCGAACGCGGTGACGTAATCGAATACGACGAGTATGCGCTCGTCACATTCGATGCCGTCGCCGCCATCTTGGTACACCCTATCCTATGCCTAGGAAGCTACCGCGCATGCGTCGAAGTCATTTCGAGCATGCGCGGGCTTCCCGGAGGACAGGTAAGTGTACACACACACAATTTTCTCGTCGAGAAACAGGCTGACGAGAATCTCGACAAGAAAATAGAGAGCAGGTTCTCTATTTTCTCGTCGAGATTCTAGTCGGTTTTCTTGACGAGAAACCATACACACGAACGAATTTCTCGGCAAGAAATCTCTGCCAGCAAGTTTCTTGCTGGTTCTTGCCGAGAAACTCGGTCATGTGTACGTGGCTTTATTCCTCTTTTTTTTTTACCTGAGGTGGTTGCTTCGTTACACCTGAATCGGAACACAGTGATGCCATCTTTTTGTCCTTAACCTACACATCCTAAAGGAGAAGGTAGGTGCTTCACTCTTTGGATGTTCAAATTTATCTGAAGTCTTTGTCGTTTTGACAAGTCTGACTCCCTTTTTGTCCTGCCTGAGGGTCCATGCAATGTTCAGGCTGCTTATTGATCCATTATTTCTGGTGTAATTTGTCAGCTAATTTCTCACGCCTATGGTGAGTGAATAAATACAAGGGCCATCCTTTCCGGGTCAAGGACTATTCCACTAGGAATGTCATCGGTTCCTGGGCGATTCAGCATCAAGCATCTGTTGTTTAGGCCCCTTTCAGACTGGGGCAGTGGGTGTGTCAGCGGTAAAGCGCCACTATTTTTAGCGGCGCTTTACCGTCAATTTTGCGGCGCTATTTGGCCACTAGCGGGGCGCTCTTAACCCCCGCGAGTGAAAAGGGTTACAACAACCCGCAAAGCGCCGCTGCAGCGGCGCTTTGCCGGCGGTATAGCCGCAGTGCCCATTAATTTCAATGGGCAGGAGCGGTGGAGGAGCGGTATACACACACACACCACTGGAGTGTGAGGAGCGGCTCTTTCAGGGCGCTTTGCAGGCACTATTTTTAGCATTATAGCGCCTGCAAAGTGTGAAAGGGGTCTTAAAGTAGAAGTTTAGCCAAATACTAAATGACTCTAAATCTCAAAATGGAGATCTTGTGTTTCTGAAACACGGATCACGGTTTTCCCCTAGTCAAAGCACATCCCCAACGGTTAGAAAGCACCCCCTGGGGACACATTTAACCATCTGATTGCCCTTGATAACTCATTCCCTGCCAGTGTCCCCTGTACAGTGAGACAGTGCATTTTTTTTTTTTTTTTATCACTGTATCGTGTCACTAGACCCCTGAAAGTGTCACATGGTGTCAGATTTGTCCGCCGCAATCCCACAAAAAAAAAAAAAGCTGATCGCCGCCATTACTAGTAAAAAAAATAAAAACTTCTATAAACCTATCCCATAGTTTGTAGACACTATAACTTTTGAACAAACCAATCAATATAGGCTTCATGGATTTTTTTTTTATTTTTTTTACCAAAAATATATAGCAGATTACATATTGGCCTAAATTGATTAATAAATTCGATTTTTTTATTTTATTTATTGGGTATGTTTAATAGCAGAAAGTAAAAAAGTTTTTTTGTTTTTTGTTTGTTTTTTCAAAATTGTCGCTTTTTTTTTTGTTTTTATAGCACAAAAAAATAAAAAACGGAAAAAGTGATCAATACCACCAAAATAAAGCTCCATTTGTGGGGGAAAAAAAAGGACCTCAATTTTATTTGGGTAAAGTGTCGCACGACCGCGCAATTGTCAGTTAAAGCAACACCGTGTTGTATCGCAAAAAATGGCCTGGTCATGAAGGGGGTAAAACCTTCCGGCGCTGAATTGGTTAACCGAGATGGGAGGGGTTATACCTAGACTAGGATTCCTGCATTTTTTGGCTAGTGTCTGTTCACTCAAGTAGTGATGAATACGGAAACCTCTGTGTTCTGCTGAGTGTTCCAAAAAAGGATTTTACAGGTAAACCACGAATCGTAAATTTATAATATATGACACTTGGTCACAATGTTATAACCGAAGGGCAGCGATATAAAAACCAGAGCTGACCAGCCCCGCCCAGAGGGGAGGTCCCTCCAGACATAACCCTCCTACCTGCAGCTAGCAGCCTCAGTTCGTAACAAAGCAGTACAAACCTTAAAGAAGGGTGGGTGCTGTGTCAGTCCATGGACGTCAGAGAAACGGATTTTACAGTGAGTACAAAACTCCTATTTTCTCTTATCGTCATGGACTGACACAGCTCTAATACTGAAACACGTGGGACGTCCCAAAGCAGTATCGGAAAAGGGTGGGAGCAGTAGTAAAGGAAAAACCAAACTCTACTCCAAACAAGCAGAGCTCCTCAACGGAGGAGTTGCAACTTTAAAACAGCGAGGCGCCCCGTAAGCAGTATCAAAAATGCATGCTCCAGAGACGGCTATTACACAGTACACATTGTTCCCAACTGTCCCTGATTTCAAGGGACTATCCGTCATTTGGAAAAAAAAAGTCCCTCTGTCAATCTCATTTGTCCCTCATTTTGGTATAACCTTTATAGTTGTATAAAAAAAAAAAAAAAAAAAATGGAAGTTTTATCTTTCAAAAATGTATAAATATCAAAAGCCAATATAAAGGGGGAGACAAAAAAACCTTGTGGGTTTAACTTTTTTATATATATATATATATATATATATATATATATATATTTTCCTTTAGGGGGCGTGTCCAATGCTTACATACATTTGCTAATAGGTGTCCCTCATTCCCATCTCAAACAGTTGAGAGGTAAGCAGTACACGTTAGTGAGAAGAGATGCAGTTACCTGTGGTGGTGGGTCTTTCGTTCTTCCTTTGGTGTGTAGATACTGCTCGAGGTCGGTCCCTTTGGCCCTAGCTTTGGAAGAATCAATTTTGGAGTTCAGCATCTTCTGGCAGACCTGCATATGTTTCTCTAGACGCTGCACCATAAAACGTCGCCCGCACAGCTCGCATGGAACCAAGTCCTTCTTATTGTCCTCCTCTACGTGATCGCCTATGGCGGATCTGTTGGTTTGAGCACCTTGAGGTGCCACTGTGATATGCGATGAGCCATTTGTCAGCGGTGGAGTAACATTCTTGGTTTGTCTGATATGTTTTGTGCTCCTATCTGAGGTCGGCTCCTGGATCTGGCTTTTAGCTTCTATGTCCTGATAGAATCTGTCCTCCACATGATGATGTCTGTCCTCCCTGTGTTTCTCTTCGCTGTAGCCTGAATAATGGTAGGTCTTTGTTGTCCGGTGCTGGGTTGTGGCTGCCCTCACTCTCCTGGCGTCCTGAATCTCTTGGACTTTTCGGTCTTCCATTTCCGCCTCTTCTCTCTCTCTCTGCATGCGGCGCAGTTCTTCCTCTGTTTTCCGCAGCTTTTCTCTTAGCAGCGCTTCTTTCCTGCGAATCTCAGCTTCCAGGTTGGACTCCTTTTTCTCCAGCTGTTGCCAAGGGTTTGTCCGGGCTGGGCCAGATTTGGACCTTACCTGCTCTTGTACTGGAGGAGGTTTGTACCTGTTAGCTGACGGAGGGTGATGGCTGTCGGGCACATGTGTGGTGGCCTTGCGGTGATAGACTGGTTTGAGAGGATGTGCACGGTCTATGCCAGCAGTCCTCTTGCTTACTGTCCAGTTAGAGGCCCATGCGCTTTCCTCTGGGGCCCAGGGACTTGAATATGGGTGCTGGTGGACTTCATGAAATGACTTGTGTTGAGAAGGATATGCAGTGTACAGCGAAGAGTTGGTGACCCTGTGTGAGATGCGCTCTTGTTGCTGTTTTAGCAGAGTCATCATCTTCTCCTCTTTGACTCTGAGGTTTCGCTCTTGGTAGTCATTCTTTAAAATCTCCAGTCGGGATGGCATTTTAGGGGCTTGCAGTGTAGGAAGCCTTGATTCCACTAACCCCTCGGGGTATGCGTTTGGAGCCATCTTGAGCCTCGCCATGCTGGCCCTGAGGAGTAACTAAAATGTTACAGAATTCAGTATTAGGTATAAACGTAAGGAGATCTCTACATAGCTACCTTCCCTGTGTACAATATGGAATCCTATGCATTCTGGGGGTGGAATGGGAGAAAGGCTGTGCAGAAATATGCTGAATGTATAGAAATCTATGCT
This sequence comes from Rana muscosa, assembly GCA_029206835.1. NCBI lineage: Eukaryota > Metazoa > Chordata > Amphibia > Anura > Ranidae > Rana > Rana muscosa. The sequence continues at coordinate 216,548,818 of CM055126.1, forward strand.
GCTTATGAGCTATAGTAATGACCTGGTGTGCACATTCTATGCCATGTGTGTCAAACACAAGGCCTACAGGCTGATTCCTGCCTGCCAGGCCAATTCCTGTGGCCCTTGCACCTCTCCTGCAGTTGCGGCACCCCCCTTGTCTCCACTCCCACCTTGTCTCAGCAGAGAGGACGACAGAACTACTCCATCAGATTCCGTGCAGCCACAGCACCCCCTCATCTCCACCTCCCCTGGTCTTCGCATTAGGCAGACTTTGGCAGTTGACTCCGGCCCTTCTCTGGTCCTCCTCCAGACTCTGCGCTTTCTGCTTCCCAGCTCCACTCCCAGCAGCAGCACTAGGTAAGGAGGGTGCATTGTGATGCAAGGGAGGGTGGGGGGCTCTTCATATCGGATATAAAGGGAGGTGTGCTCTGGCCATCTAGTCTTACAGTCACAACTTGCCCTTTGAAGGTGACCATGATGCTGCTGCAGTCGCACCCCTGTTCTATACTGTAGGTGGTGAGATTTAAAGCAGAGTTCCACCCAAAAATGTAACTTCCCCCTGAAAGGTGCCGAAAAGCGGAAGGAGGGAGCAGATACCTGTGTAATCCAGGTATTTGCTCCCACTTCCAGGCATAGATCGCCACAGTATCCGCGGCGACCTACGCCACGTCCGGCACCTCCTCCGTCCCCCCGGCTGTCTTCTGGGAGACACACAGGTCCCAGAAGACAGCAGGGACCAGTGGGATCGTGCAGCGCGACTCGCGAATGCGCAGTAGGGAACCAGGAAGGGAAGCCGCAAAGGCTCACTTCCTGATTCCCTTACCGAAGATGGCGGCGCCTCCACCGGAGAGCGGAGGGACAGGTCGGCTTCGGGTGCCGACATCGCGGGCGCCCGGAACAGGTAAGTGTCCATATATTAAAAGTCAGCAGCTGCTGACTTTTTTTTTTTTTTTTCGCCGGAACTCTGTTTTAATGCACAGATGTAAAATCACATGGTGTGGAATGTGAAATTGGAATGGTTGGGTGGCAGTAGGGGTCGCTCTATGGGGTACAGAACTGTTTCCATGGTGGCAGAGTGTACGGAGCTTTCTGGGGATGGAGCACAGAACGGAAAAGAAGCTGGAAATGGAGATGATGAGTCTGGAGGAGACCCCCAAATGATCTGGGGGTCTCTTTGTAGAGTGATATTGGATGGAATGGGTTTGATAGTTTGTGATGTGCCCCTAACCCCTCCACCTTTAGGAGATCCCTGAAAACTCATTTATTCAGGGAAGCCTATCCCACCTCCATCAAATCATTCTCTGCAGCTTTTACCTTTTGTACCACCACCCCCTCCCTTTAAAATGTAAGCTCTAACTGTACAGGTTTAGGAGATATTAATTTTACCTACAGGTAAGCCTTATTATAGGCTTACCTGTAGGTAAAAATAACAGGGCGTGCAGGCCGTGAGCTGCGTGTGCAGGCCGTGCATACTGGTGTCTGTTTATGAAGCAGTGAAATCTATTCACTGCTTCATTCAGTGGATATCTTTCTACTCTAGGTGCCAGTTTATGAAGCAGAGTAGATCGCTTCACCCTTGGAGGAGTGAAGCAATCTACCAACGCTTCCAACACTGGAGAACGGCCCCTGATACCGGAATCTCGTGAGACTCTACAAGATTACAGTACCAGAAATTCACAGAAACATCTCGGATGTCAGTTTATTAAGCAGTGATAAATAATCACCACTCAGTACACTGACAGATGGGTGGTTAATGTTAATAAAATAACGAGTCCCCGTGCATAATATAAATAAAATTATACACACACACACTTTACAGGGGGGACATGGTTACAGGGGTCTGAACGAGGTAGAAAGAAGTTAAAAATCTTCCTCCTTCCTCCTCAGATCCTGCGGGATTCCCTCTTCACCACCTCTGAGCTGGTGAATCGGGGAGTGTGAATTCTGACACAGATCGCCAGTGAAGTGCTGAGATCGCAGCTTTATAAACTGGTCGTTTCTGTGTCATTTAATGAGAATTCTCCTGTGTGCGGAGATCGTCGTTGGGAGAACATGTTCAAACACTTCTCCCCCGATTATCTCTGTGTTATAAACTGTTTATAGGCTGTGATCAGTGGCGATCCTTGGGATCACTGCTTCATAAACAGACACCACTGTGTGTGCAGGCCGTGAGCTGTGTGTGCAGGGCGTGCTGAGGGACGGGTCGGCTTTGGGTAAGGACATTGCGGGCTCCCTGGACAGGTAAGTATCCTTATATTAAAAGTCAGCAGCTGCAGTATTTGTAGCTGCTGACTTTAAATTTTTTTTTCCCCAGGCGGAACTCCGCTTTAATGGTACCTTAAAAGCTTCAACAAAGCTTGCTGAAAGCTCTGCAGATGCTAAGCTTACTGTTCACACTGCTCTGATACAAGCTGAACCCTGTGTGAAACAGGCCTTTGAATTCAGGACTTCCCCTTGATGTAGGTCCAGTGATGAGCGTACCATCAATGGAGAATCTATTTCAGTGATAGAAGCAGAAGCGGGGCCTGGAAAGGAAATTCTAGCATCTGGTGTTTATTGGTGTCACTATGACTACTATCTGCGGGCACACCTCTGGCTTCAAGGACCATTCATTGTCCTGGAATATCCTGTGACTCACAAAGTCCACAAGGAAGTGCTGAGAGGCGGGTACATAGGCCGCTCTCAGGTTTAATACGTTTTTCTGGTCGTACTGCAGCCCCTTTTGTGAATTATAGATCACTGCAGGTTTGATGTCCATGTGAACAATTACAGATTTACTTCTGATTAGAGGGGCAAATGCTTCTTCTGGCTTTAAGGCCCCATTTACACTTGTGCGACTTTGGACCCCAAAGTCACGTGACAAGTCGCACCCATGTTTCCCAATGAGTACCATTCATATCTGTGTAACTTAAAGGGGTTGTAAACCCTCATGTTTTTTCACCTTAATGCATCCTATGGGTCGTGACTGTGTGTGCAGTGCGTGCAGGCTGTGGGCTGTGACTGTGTGCAGGGCGTGAGCTGTGTGTGCAGTGCGTGCAGGCTGTGACTGTGTGCAGGGCGTGAGCTGTGTGTGCAGGGCATGCAGGCCGTGACTGTTTGTGCAGGGCGGCCATGGGTCGTGACTGTGTGCAGGCTTTGGGCTGTAACTGTGTGCAGGGCCTGGGAGGAGAAGTGCCCCATCATTGGCGTCAGTGGGAGGAGAGGTGCCCCGTCATTGGCGTCAGTGGGAGGAGAGGTGCCCCGTCATTGGCGTCAGTGGGAGGAGAGGTGCCCCGTCATTGGCGTCAGTGGGAGGAGAGGTGCCCCGTCATTGGCGTCAGTGGGAGGAGAGGTGCCCCGTCATTGGTGTCAGATGGAGGAATAGCGCCCCATCATTGGTGTCAGTGGGAGGAATAGCGCCCCATCATTGGTGTCAGTGGGAGGAATAGCGCCCCATCATTGGTGTCAGTGGGAGGAATAGTGCCCCATCATTGGTGTCAGATGGAGGAATAGTGCCCCGTCATTGGTGTCAGATCAGATGGAGGAATAGTGCACACAAGGCCGTGTGAAGGGCCACATTGGCCGCAGTTTGGAGACCCCTGGTATAGGACATCTCTTCCAAGCTGTGGTTTTGGCATCATACAAAATGCCTGTAAACGCATTTTTTTTTTTTTTTTGCGCACAAACCGACTGTCCTCAACAAAGCCCCCCCCCCCCCCCCCCAATGGGTGACAACAGAAAGCAGACATAAGAGAGGGTGTGGGGGAGGGGCTGCACAGCCATGACAGGGTGTCCAGGATCCCTCCAGTACTGCTGACAGGGAACACCGAGAAGGAGAGGATAGGAGAGGACAGACGGACGGAATTCTACTCACTGACACTGGAAGGGTGAATGGCTGCAGGAATCCTCCGATCTTCCTCACTTCTCCGCCATCCTGGAAGGAGGGAAAGCTGTGTACTGCAGGAACCATGGAGACCGCTGCCATGGATACAGAGGGGCGTGTGTGCGCTGGGGGCGGGATATAAAGGGAAGACCAATCGATGTACTGGGGGGCGGGATACAGACGACGGAGCCAATGGGCGGGACCGAGGCTGGACGCGCAAAGGAACGGAACCTCCTACGTCATCATCCTGCGACTCTGCTGACCGGTGTTGTCATAGGAACGGAGCAGCGCAAAGTGAGTGGGCTTTTGTGTCAGCAGAGGGCCCCTGTATATCCAACCATGAAGGGCCCCTCCTGTGTATGAATGGGAGGACTGTGAGACTCACTATATATCCAGACATATAGGAGCCCCTCCTATATATCCAGCCACAGAGGGGGGTGAACGACTGTGACACCCTCCCCTCCCCCTATATATCCATCCCCTCAGGTGTAAGGGGTGGGGTGTGTGCAGAAGCCCCCATATATGGGGGTCTTCATGTGTCCTCCCATTCCTCCTGGAGTTGTGTCTTTAGATGCCCCCTCTTTATCCAGCAATAAAAGGGCTTCTTCCTGTATATAAGGGAAGGGGTAGAGCACTGTCAGCAAGAGGCCCCTATATATCCAACCATAGGGGGCCCCTCCTGTGTATGGTGGGGTAGAGTATTTTGATGCCCACTATATAGTCAGACATGAGGGCAGGGTACAAGATTGTGATCCCCCCCCCCGTTTATCCAGCCATGATGGGGGCCCTCTTGTGTGTGGGGGTCTTCTCATTTCTCCTGTATACACAAGGGCCCCTCCTATGTCCCCTATATACCAGCCATAGAGGCGCTCTTCCTGTGTATGGGGGAAGGGGTGGAGCATTCTGTAAGCAGGGGCCCTCCTGTGTATGGTGAGTGAAGAGCAGGGTTCGCCAAACTTTCTAAACAAAGGGCCAGTTTACTGTCCTTCAGACTTCAGGGGGGGGGGGGGGGCAGACTGTGGCTATTGGGAGAAGAAAAGGTCCTGACATAAAAAAAACAATACCCCATCATTGGTGTCATTGGGAGAAATTGTGTCTCATCGTTAGTGTCAGTGGGGGAATTATGCCCATCGCTTATATCAGTGGATCAAATAGTGCCCCAAGGGCCGGATAAAAGCAAGCGGAAGGCCACATCTGGCTCTTGGAACGCAGTTTGAAGACCACTGGTGTAGTGGATTGCGAGGCCCCTTATATATCAAGCCATTGGGGGGAGGGGGATAGAGGATAGTTAGGGGCCCCTCCTGTTTATGGGGGTAGGGTTTTGTCAGTAGATACCCCTATATATATTCAACCATGGGGGTTTCCTCCTGTGCATGGTGAGGGTAGAGGATAGTGAGGCTCCTTATATATAAAGCCATGGGGGGGGGGGGGGTTGGGTTGGGTTGTGTCAGCAGAGGCCCTTGTATAACAAACCATGGGGGGCCCCCTCCTGCGTATGGTGGGGGTAGAGGATTGCAAGGCCCCTTCTATATCAAGCCATGGGGGGGGGGTTAGAGGATAGTTAGGGGCCTGCCTGCGTATGGGAGTTTCCTTGTGTCTTCTCATTCCCCCTGTGTACACAGGAGCCCCTGTTATGTATGGGGGTAGGGTTGTGTCAGCAGAGGCTCCTATTTACCCTCCATTGTATGGTGGGGGTAGAGTATTGCAAGGCCCCCTATATAGAAAACCATTAGGGGGGGTAAGAGGAGAGTTAGGGACCCTTCCTATGTATGGGAGTCTCCTTATGTCTTCTCATTCCTCCCGTGTACACAGGGGCCCCACCTATGTATGAAAGAGGGTAGGCTTGTGTCATCAGAGGCCCCTTTATATCCAGCCATGGAGGAGCCCTTTGTGTGCAATGCAGTATTTGTGCCATTGTCCTGTGTATGTACACAGGGGGCCCCCATGTCCATGAGCACAGTTTTATCCAGAAGTTGGTTTTATCTCAGCAGCCTTTCCTTGGCAAGTACAGGCTGCCATGTCTGAGGTACAATCACCCAGTACAGGGAGAGTAAGAAATGCTCTTGCAAATACAGAGAAGGAAATATGTAACAGCAAAGCAACGCAAGAGTGATGAAGGAAGTAATGAGCTGAGAAGAGGGATTGGTCAGTGAAGAAGCGATGAGCTATTACCGTGGTAACCATGTCATTTGTCTCTTACCCCTCAGGAACATGGCGGAGGGTGGCTCGCTCATCTCCCTGGACTATGAGGTGTTTGGGAAGGTGCAGGGGGTTTTCTTCCGCAAGTACACACAGGTAACGTCCATCCATCCCACTCACCGAGGAGGACCTCACGTGTTGCCCCCTAGTGGGCGTGTCATGTCGTCACTCTCATTGCTCAGATTTCTGACGTCATCGTGCTGACTGTGCTCTTTGTTCCCCCAATTTCAGGCGGAGGGGATACGTCTGGGCTTGGTTGGCTGGGTGCAGAATACAGACAATGGGACGGTCCAAGGGCAAATTCAGGGGCCGCTGAGCCGAGTGCGGGAGATGCAGGAATGGCTGCAGAAAAAAGGGAGCCCCAAATCCAGAATCACAGAGGCCAAATGTCACAACCAGAGGGACATCCAACAACTGGAGTTCAGAAGTTTCTCCATTAAAAAGTGACAGTCTGGACATGCAGGAGTTAATGGTGAACGTTTCGTCCTGCAGGATCATTGGGGTGATGTCATAAAGAAATTGACTGAATGCTTATACCGTGGGAACATTCACACAGCTGTACACTCCATATACTGTATTGTGTCGTTGGTTTTGTTGCACTGAAATAAAAGGGAAATACCCTCAAAATTCCCTCTGTGTGCTTGTCTCTAATCATCTCATGTCGGAGCACAGGGCCAGCAATCTGTGTACAGGGATTATCAACAAACCAAAGCTAACCATCCATGTACACAGAATATCCCTCACACTGGAGCTAACCATCCATGTACACAGAATATCCCTCACACTGGAGCTAACCATCCATGTACACAGAATATCCCCGACACTGGAGCTAACCATCCATGTACACAGAATATCCCTCACAATGGAGCTAACCATCCATGTACACAGAATATCCCTCACACTGGAGCTAACCATCCATGTACACAGAATATCCCCGACACTGGAGCTAACCATCCATGTACACAGAATATCCCTCACAATGGAGCTAACCATCCATGTACACAGAATATCCCTCACACTGGAGCTAACCATCCATGTACACAGAATATCCCCGACACTGGAGCTAACCATCCATGTACACAGAATATCCCCGACACTGGAGCTAACCATCCATGTACACAGAATATCCCCGACACTGGAGCTAACCATCCATGTACACAGAATATCCCCGACACTGGAGCTAACCATCCATGTACACAGAATATCCCCGACACTGGAGCTAACCATCCATGTACACAGAATATCCCCGACACTGGAGCTAACCATCCATGTACACAGAATATCCCCCACACTGGAGCTAACCATCCATGTACACAGAATATCCCCCACACTGGAGCTAACCATCCATGTACACAGAATATCCCCCACACTGGAGCTAACCATCCATGTACACAGAATATCCCTCACACTGGAGCTAACCATCCATGTACACAGAATATCCCTCACACTGGAGCTAACCATCCATGTACAAAGAATATCCCTCACACTGGAGCTAACCATCCATGTACACAGAATATCCCTCACACTGGAGCTAACCATCCATGTACACAGAATATCCCTCACACTGGAGCTAACCATCCATGTACACAGAATATCCCTCACACTGGAGCTAACCATCCATGTACACAGAATATCCCTCACACTGGAGCTAACCATCCATGTACACAGAATATCCCCCACACCGGAGCTAACCATCCATGTACACAGAATATCCCCCACACCGGAGCTAACCATCCATGTACACAGAATATCCCTCACACCGGAGCTAACTATCCATGTACACAGAATATCCCTCACACTGGAGCTAACCATCCATGTACACAGAATATCCCTCACACTGGAGCTAACCATCCATGTACAAAGAATATCCCTCACACTGGAGCTAACCATCCATGTACACAGAATATCCCTCACACCAGAGCTAACTATCCATGTACACAGAGCAAATCCCCCACAGTGGAGCCAACCATCCATATACACAGAATATCCCCCACACCGGAGCTAACATCCATATACACAGAATATCCCTCACGCTGAAGCCTAACCATCTGTGTACACCAGGGGGTGACCATCTGCTGGCCTGTGCAGCCCACTACCTCCTGCTCTGGGATGGCAGGTGGCAAGCCCAGATCGCAGGTTACTGGCCCGCCATCCAGAGCATCTGTGTGAAGAACGGAGACGGCACTAGAGGAAGCAGAGCCGATGCTTCCTATATATCGGCGACTCTGGTCAAAGGCATAGTGATACCAAATGTAGTTCTCCTGTGACAGTAGCAATACAGGTAGCATCGGCTCTGCTCTCTACTGCAGCCGCATGCTTCCTCCAATGCCGGCTCGGGGATAGTGGGCCGGGAACCAGCCAGGAATACCCAACAACAGTACATGCCAGCAGTAGCCACACCTGCATGAATCCTAAGGAAGAAGTGAAGATTGAGGTGAGTTGAGGTGTATCAGCAGTGGCGGCTGGTGCTCAAAATTTTTGGGGGGGGGGGCGCAAACAAACTGAAAAAAAACCAAAAAACATCAATTACCGACACTGTGCCCATCAACTGTTGCCACTGTGCATCCCCCGCCCCGCACTTACCTTGTCTCGGTGGGGCAGCGGGTCACAGCAATGTCCTCCACGCTCCAAGATGTCTTCTCCCATCCTCTGCTATGATTGGACGCCTGATAGGTGGCGTCCAATCACAGCACCTGTCTTTTCAGAAAATCAGGTGACAGGTAACAGACTCAAGCACCTGATTGGCTGAGAGGCGGTTCAGTGTTAGGAAAGCGATTCTTTCGCTTTCCTAACACCAATGCTGAATGAACAGCGCCAACCCAGCATAGCGCCCGCTGTTCACCTTTTTGAACGCCTATTAGAGCCTACGGCTCTAATCAGGTGCTTTCAAAAAATACCCCCGCCGCTGTAATTCAGGCTCCCGGAGCCCAAAAAGGGGTCGGGCACATGAATAGGGGGTGGCAGCGGCGACCATAGATAGATTCATGCAATGCATGAATCTATCTATGGTGATAGAGGGGTGGCAGGAGAGAGGGGGGCGGAACCCGTGTGCCCTTTGTGGACGCACCGCCACTGTGAATGCAGCCGTTTTTCAGGTGGACCCAATCAGACGCTCCATTCACCTCTATAGAGTGGAAGATGTAAACAGACTTGTGTCAATTCCAATCCAATCAAAAAAACTGAAGTGGATCCGTCCCCTTCTGTCTGGGTGGATCGGAGGGTCTATAGAGTAGAGCGAACCGTGTCCATGTCTGCTCTGTATATGCAGAGTGGACACAGACCTGTCATCCGCTCATTGTGGCCCACGACCTCTTACCAAGTCGCTAAAGTGGCCCTCGCTCCTCAAAAGTTTGGGCACCCCTGGTGTACACAATATATCCCCCACACTGGTGCACAAAAGCTAACATTCTATCTGCACATTGGAGGTCAATCAGAAGTTTGGTCCTGGGCAGGGTTGCCAACTTTCAGTAAATCCATAGATGTTGCATCTGTCCATGAATGTCAGTTACGGACATGCAGCCTAAATATCTGTAATGGACATTCATGGATAGATGCAAAAAGTACGGATTTTACACACTGTTTGTATATTTACTGAAAGTTGGCAACCCTGGTCCTGGGGAACATAAGGGAGGATCTTTTCTTACCTTTTGAGATCAACAAAACCACGGGACACGAGTTGCAGAAACTTTTGTATACGGATGTGTGCACACACGTTCTGATTACATGTCTGCTGTAACCAAGAAGTGCCCGCCCCCGTATCCATGACAATCTGAGGATCCGCCTATTGTTATCAGGAAGACCGGAAGAGCCCGCCCCCTGTGACCAAGACGACCATAGGAAACCGCCCCCAGTAACCAGGAAGAATGGAATAGTCCCGCCCACTGTAACCAGAAGAAGGGAATAGTCCCGCCCCCTGTAACCAGGAAACCCGTTTTGATTGATGGATAAAGAAAGCTCATTGAACTAATTGAGGTAAAACATTTACTACATTACTGCTGCTGCCCCCCCTGACATTATATTACCCTGTGTGTACCTCCATTACATTGTATACACCCCTATTACCCTTATATATACCTCTATTACATTGTATATACCTCTATCACCCTTATATATACCTCTATTACATTGTATATACCTCTATTACATTGTATATACCTCTATTACATTGTATATACCTCTATCACCCTTATATATACTTCCATTACATTGTATATACCTCTAATACCCTTATATATACCTCTATTACATTGTATATACCTCTAGCACCCTTATATATACCTCTATTACATTGTATATACCTCTAGCACCCTTATATATACCTCTATTACATTGTATATACCTCTATTACATTGTATATACCTCTAGCACCCTTATATATACCTCTATTACATTGTATATACCTCTAGCACCCTTATATATACCGCTATTACATTGTATATACCTCTAGCACCCTTATATATAACGCTATTACATTGTATATACCTCTAGCACCCTTATATATACCTCTATTACATTGTATATACCTCTAGCACCCTTATATATACCTCTATTACATTGTATATACCTCTAGCACCCTTATATATACCTCTATTACATTGTATATACCTCTAGCACCCTTATATATACCTCTATTACATTGTATATACCTCTAGCACCCTTATATATACCTCTATTACATTGTATATACCTCTAGCACCCTTATATATACCGCTATTACATTGTATATACCTCTAGCACCCTTATATATACCGCTATTACATTGTATATACCTCTAGCACCCTTATATATAACGCTATTACATTGTATATACCTCTAGCACCCTTATATATACCTCTATTACATTGTATATACCTCTAGCACCCTTATATATACCTCTATTACATTGTATATACCTCTAGCACCCTTATATATACCTCTATTACATTGTATATACCTCTAGCACCCTTATATATACCTCTATTACATTGTATATACCTCTAGCACCCTTATATATAACGCTATTACATTGTATATACCTCTAGCACCCTTATATATACCTCTATTACATTGTATATACCTCTAGCACCCTTATATATACCTCTATTACATTGTATATACCTCTAGCACCCTTATATATACCTCTATTACATTGTATATACCTCTAGCACCCTTATATATAACGCTATTACATTGTATATACCTCTAGCACCCTTATATATAACGCTATTACATTGTATATACCTCTAGCACCCTTATATATAACGCTATTACATTGTATATACCTCTAGCACCCTTATATATAACGCTATTACATTGTATATACCTCTAGCACCCTTATATATACCTCTATTACATTGTATTTATCACCCTGTATATACCACTGTAAAGCCTCGTACACACGGTCGGACTTCCATCGGACTTTTCCGTGTTTTTTTGTCAGAACGGAGTTGGTCGGGAACACCCATAGCATACACACGCTCTGATTTTTCTGCAAACTTTCCCCAAACTTTTTACAACATCAAGTGGTTTTTCTGCTCTTTTCTGCTCTTTTCCGCCACCCTTTGGTCAACTTCTGCTATTGTTGGTTGATTTTAACATTAGTTGTTTTGTCCATCGGACAAAAGTCCGATGGTTTTCTGTACACACGGTCAGACTTTGGACCGTCGGACTTTGCCCGTTGGGCAAAAGTTTGTCCGTTTGCAGACCCAACTTTTGTCCGATGAAAACAAGAAAAAAGCAAAAAAAGTTTGTCCGATAGAGCGTACACACGGTCGGATTGTTGGTCCATCTTGCTCAAAATGAAGTTTGTTGGCCAAAAGTCCGACCGTGTGTACGGGGCTTTACATTGTATTTTATCCACTTGCTGACCAGGCCTTTTCTGGCAGTTTTTGTTTACAAGTTTAAATCAGTATTTTTTGCTACAAAATTACTTAGAACCCACAAACATACTTTTTTTTTTTTTTTAGCAGAGACCCTAGAGAATAAAATGGCAATTGTTGCAATTTTTTACATCACACAATATTTGCGCAAACAGTTTTTTCAAACGCAATAAAAATAAATTTTAGCGAATTAAAAAAAACACACACAATATAAACCTAAATTGTTTTGTAAAATGTGAAAGATGATTTTATGCCGAGTAAATGGATACCCAACACGTCACACTTTAAAATTGTGTGCGCTCGTGGAATGGTGACAAACGACTGCACACAAACTGTCCATAGGCGACGTGTTAAACGCCTTTTATAGGATACCTGTTTAGAGTTACAGAGGAGGTCCAGTGCTACAATTATTGCTCTCGCTGTAACGTTCGTGGCAATACCTCACATGTGTGGCGCAAACACTATTTACATATGCGTGGGCGACTTACGTATGCGTTCATTTTGTGCACGAGTACGGAGGGATGGGGAGCTTTAAACGTATACACCAGCGGCTTTATGCTCCGGAAGCAAGGCGGATGAGCACCAGACTCCTTAACGCTGGATATTGTTTTTAAAATTGTGAGTGTCATTCTACTTTTTTTTTACATTAAAATAGGGATGAGCTCAGGCGTGTTCGCATTGAACACATGCAGAGCCCGCCAAGGAAGTCGGCACCGTCGGAACCGCGCTGCGCCAATCACAGGCAGGGAGACATTGTCCCGATGCTCGGCTGCAGAGATCGGGAAATGTCTCCCTGCCTGTGATTAGCACAGCACGGTTCCGACGGTGCCGACTTCCTTGGCCGGCTCTGCATGTGTCCAATGCGAACACGCCTGAGCTCATCCCTACATTAAAACTGTGATCGTGTATATGAGTATAGTACTGTTCTTCATTAAGATTCCGAGTTCCTTTTTATTGGTTTCATATGAGGATGGCGGGCTGGGGGGGGGCCTGACCTGGGCGCAGGATGATCCCGTTAGGGGCGTCCAGGTGGGGTGTGACTTCCCTGAATGCCTATTTTTCATTTTTTTTTTTTTTTTAATCTCTTGATGAGAACATTGTGACATAAACAATTGGAAATAACCCTTTGTCATGTTTAACCACTTAAGCCCCGGACCATTTGGTAGCTAGAGGACCAGAGGTGAATTCAGAATTTTGCACTGCGCTGCTTTAACTGTAAATTGTGCGGACATGCAATGTTGTACTGAAACGAAATTTGTGTCCTTTTCTTCCCACAAATAGAGCTTTCTTTTAATGGTATTTGATTGCCTCTGCGATTTTTATTTTTTGCGAGATAAACGGAAAAAGACCGAAAATTTTGAAAAAAAATGATATTTTCTACTTTTTGTTATAAGAAAAATCGAATAAACTCAATTGTAGTCATACATTTAGGCCAAAATGTATTCAGCCACATGTCTTTAGTAAAAAAAATGTCAATAAGCGTATATTTATTGGTTTGCGCAAAAGTTATAGCGTCTACAAACTAGGGTACATTTTCTGGAATTTACACAGCTTTTAATTTATGACTGCCTATCTCATTTCTTGAGGTGCTAAAATGGCAGGGCAGTACAAAACCCCCCCAAATGACCCCATTTTGGAAAGTAGACACCCCAGGGAAATTGCTGAGAGGCATGTTGAGCCCATTGAATATTTTTTTTTTTTGTCCCAAGTGATTGAATAATGACAAAAGAAAAAAAAAAAATTACAAAAAGTTGTCACTAAATGATATATTGCTCACACATGCCATGGTTATATGTGGAATTGCACCCCAAAATACATTCTGCTGCTTCTCCTGAGTACGGGGATACCACATGTGTGGGACTTTTTAGGAGCCTAGCCGCATACGGGCCCCCGAAAACCAAGCACCGCCTTCAGGATTTCTAAGGGCGCAAATTTTTGATTTCACTCCTCACTACCTATCACAGTTTCGAAGGCCATAAAATGCCAAAATAGCACAAAACCCCCCTAAATGACCCCATTTTGGAAAGTAGACACCCCAAGCTATTTACTGAGAGGCATGATTAGTCCATGGAATATTTTATATTTTGCCACAAGTTGCAGGAATATGACAAACTTTATTTTTTTTGCACAAAGTTGTCACTAAATGATATATTGCTCACACATCCCATGGGCATATGTGAAATTACACCCCAAAATACATTCTGCTGCTTCTCCTGAGTATGGGGATACCACATGTGTGGGACTTTTTGGGAGCCTAGTCGCGTACGGGACCCCAAAAACCAAGCACCGCCTTCAAGGTTTCTAAGGGCATAAATTTTTGATTTCACTCCTCACTACCTATCACTACCTATCACAGTTTTGAAGGCCATAAAATGCCAAGATGGCACAAAACCCCCCCAAATGACCCCATTTTGGAAAGTAGACACCCCAAGCTATTTGCTTAGAGGCATGTTGAGCCCATTGAATATTTTTTTTTTTTGTCCCAAATGATTGAATAATGACAAAAAGAAAAAAAAAAGAAAAAATGTACAAAAAGTTGTCACTAAATGATATATTGCTCACACATGCCATGGTTATATGTGGAATTGCACCCCAAAATACATTCTGCTGCTTCTCCTGAGTACAGGGATACCACATGTGTGGGACTTTTTGGGAGCCTAGCCGGGTACGGGGCCCCAAAAACCAAGCACCGCCTTCAGGCTTTCTAAGGACGTAAATTTTTGATTTCACTCCTCACTACCTATCACAGTTTCGAAGGCCATAAAATGCCAAAATAGCACAAAATCCCCCCAAATGACCCCATTTTGGAAAGTAGACACCCCAAGCTATTTACTGAGAGGCATGTTCAGTCCATGGAATATTTTATATTTTGCCACAAGTTGCGGGAATATGACAAACTTTGTTTTTTTTGCACAAAGTTGTCACTAAATGATATATTGCTCACACATGCCATGGTTATATGTGGAATTGCACCCCAAAATACATTCTGCTGCTTCTCCTGAGTACGGGGATACCACATGTGTGAGACTTTTTGGGAGCCTAGCCGCGTACGGGACCCCAAAAACCAAGCACCGCCTTCAAGGTTTCTAAGGGCATAAATTTTTGATTTCACTCCTCACTACCTATCACAGTTTTGAAGGCCATAAAATGCCAAGATAGCACAAAACCCCCCAAAATGACCCCATTTTGGAAAGTAGACACCCCAAGGAAATTGCTGAGAGGCATGTTGAGCCCATTGAATATTTTTTTTTTTGTCCCAAGTGATTGAATAATGACAAAAAGAAAAAAAAAAAAATGTACAAAAAGTTGTCGCTAAATGATATATTGCTCAAACATGCCATGGTTATATGCAGAATTGCACCCCAAAATACATTTGGTTGCTTCTCCTGAGTACGGGGATACCACATGTGTGGGACTTTTTGAGAGCCTAGCCGCGTATGGGCCCTCGAAAACCAAGCACCGCCTTCAAGGTTTCTAAGGGCACAAATTTTTGATTTCACTCCTCACTACCTATCACAGTTTTGAAGGCCATAAAATGCCAAGATAGTCCAAAACCCCCACAAATGACCCCATTTTGGAAAGTAGACACCCCAAGCTATTTGCCGAGAGGCATGGTGAGTATTTTACAGCTCTCATTTGTTTTTGAAAATGAAGAAAGACATATATTTTTTTTTTTTTTTCTTTTTTCAATTTTTAAAACTTTGTGACAAAAAGCGAGATCTGCAAAATACTCAACATACCTCTCAGCAAATAGCTTGGGGTGTCTACTTTCCAAAATGGGGTCATTTGGGGGGGGGGGTTTGTGCCATCTGGGCATTCCATGGCCTCCGAAACTGTGATAGGCAGTGAGGAGTAAAATCAAAAATTTACACCCATAGAAATCCTGAAGGCGGTGCTTGGTTTTCGGGATCCTGTACGCGGCTAGGCTCCCAAAATGTCTCACACATGTGGTATCCCCGTACTCAGGAGAAGCAACAGAATGTATTTTGGGGTGCAATTCCACATATAACCATGGCATGTTTGAGCAATATATAATTTAGTGACAACTTTTTGTACATTTTTTTTATTTTTTTTATTTTTGTCATTATTCAATCACTTGGGACAAAAAAAAAAAATATTCAATGGGCTCAACATGCCTCTCAGCAAATAGCTTGAGGTGTCTACTTTCCAAAATGGGGTCATTTGGGGGGGTTTTGAACTGTCCTGGCATTTTATGCACAGCATTAGGAAGCTTATGTCACACATCATCCACTCTTCTAACCACTTGAAGACAAAGCCCTTTCTGACACTTTTTGTTTACATGAAAACATTTTTTTTTTTGCAAGAAAATTATGTTGAACCCCCAAACATTATATATATTTTTAAAGCAAAGGCCCTACAGATTAAAATAGTGGGTGTTGCATTTTTTTTTTCCACACAGTATTTGCGCAGCGATTTTTCAAACGCATTTTTTGGGGGAAAAACACACTTTTTTTATTTTTAATGCACTAAAAAACACTATATTGCCCAAATGTTTGATGAAATAAAAAAGATGATCTTAGGCCGAGTACATGGATACCAAACACGACATGCTTTAAAATTGCGCACAAACGCGCAGCGGCGAGAAACTACATTCATTTTTAAAAGCATTTAAAAGCCTTTACAGGTTACCACGTTGGATTTACAGAGGAGGTCTACTGCTAAAATTACTGCCCTTGATCTGACCTTCGCGGTGATACCTCACATGCATGATGCAATTGCTATTTACATATGACGCTAGACCGACGCTTGCGTTCGCCTTTGCGCAAGAGCAGGGGGGGACAGCGGTGCTTTTTTTTTATTTATTTTTTATTATTATTTATTTTGCTTTTTTATTTTATTTTTAAATTGTTCCTTCCATATTTTTTTTTTTTAATCATTTTTATTGTTATCTCAGGGAATGTAAATATCCCCTATGATAGCAATAAGTAGTGACAGGTACTCTTTTTTTGAAAAAAAATGGGGGGTTAGACCATAGATCTTTCCTCTGCCCTCAAAGCATCTGACCACACCAAGATCGGTGTGATAAAATGCTTTCCCAATTTCCCAATGGCGCTGTTTATATCCGGGGGGGGGGGCATTCCCTCCCACTGCTTATAAAAGCAGTCCAGAGGCTAATTAGCCACTAGGATTGCTTTTACATGAAAGCCGGCCGCTGGCTGAAAAGAATGATACCCGCAGGCATCAATCTGGTATAACCATTCAAAGTCCAGCAACATACCAGTACGTTGCTGGTTCTTGTTGGACATGTATTGTAATCTTTTTTTTCATGCAGCCTGTTGGCTGAACGAAAAAAAGAGATTGATCGGTGGGTATGCCCACCATTAGAATACCTCCCTTCATCCACCCACTTCTAATGATGGGCATATATGCCGAAGCATGGGGGCATCCTCCCGCAAAAAAGTTATGCCGCGTACACACGGTCGGACTTTTCCACGGGCAAGCCTTCGTCGGAATTTCGACCGTATGTACGCGGCATAAAAGGTTATGCCGCGTACACACGGTCGAACTTTTCCACGGGCAAGCCTCCGTCGGAATTTCGACCGTATATACGCGGCATTAGGAGCAAAATCGCTCCTCCGCCCCTGCTGCCCCCATGCTTCGGCATATATGCTCTTTTTTTTAACTGTGGTGGTGAAATCACCTCCTACAGCGTTGGAGTCACGGCTTTATGTATCGTGGGAGCAAACGCTGTTGCTGTCAAGATAAATAAATCCGCGATGCAACTGAATGGCGTACCTGCTAAGCAAATGATGGTTAACATTAAAACAAAGTAACATTACAGTACAACAGTAAGACCTTACCATACCATACCTGCAAAGCAAATACCAAAACAAAACCTAGTAAAAAATAAAACATTTTTTTAACGCAACCTGTGCCTAAAATATATATATGCCGAAGCATGGGGGCATCCTCCCGCAAAAAAGTTATGCCGCGTACACACGGTCGAACTTTTCCACGGGCAAGCCTCCGTCAGAATTTCGACCGTATATACGCGGCATTAGGAGCAAAATCGCTCCTCCGCCCCTGCTGCCCCCATGCTTCGGCATATATGCTCTTTTTTTTTAACTGTGGTGGTGAAATCACCTCCTACAGCACTGGAGTCACGGCTTTATGTATCGTGGGAGCAAACGCTGTTGCTGTCAAGATAAATAATTCCGCGCTGCAGTTGAATGGCGCACCTGAAAACAAAAAATTACATACCTGAAAAGCAAGCATGATAAAACATTGCAGAATGGAATACAGTAAAAAAGAGCAGAACAATAGAGAGAAAATAGAGAGAGAGAGAGAGAACAATAAAACTACAACTATTTTTGTTTTTTTTATTTTATATTTTTTTTGTGTTTTTGTTTTTTACGTTTTTTTTTTTTCTTTTTTGCACTTTTTTTTTAAACTTTAACAACTGTAATGGTTCGGGTCTCTCAAAATGTAATGGCATCTTGGGAGACCCTGTGTAAGTGTGTCCTAGTCTGTGAAATGCTGTACCCTACGCTAAAAATTCACTTTTGAGTGGTAGCGTTCAAAACATTCACCAACGCAAAGACCAGGTTTGTCAGGACAGAGTGGACAATAATAACGGGTGTCACGCCTAAATCCGCGCTTGCTACAGACACGACATCTTTTTGGGGGGGTTCGTTGGGTAGGGGTACTCGGGAGGAGATGCGTATAATGCCTCTCATGCAGCCGGCTTACTGCATTTGGTAGGGGATGGTGAGGTGCAGAACCGCCTGGATACAGGAGTTCTGTGACAATCTCATTCTGGAATTTTAGAAGAGATAACGTCCCGCCTGAAGCTCTGTATAGCACATGAGCGTTCAGCAAAGCCAATTGAAATAAGGATAGAGACACTTTTTTGTACCAGCGTCTCGCCTTACGGTCAATTAGATACGGCGCCATCAACTGGTCGTTGAGGTCCACCCCTCCCATATTTTTGTTATATTCGTGGACACAGAGGGGTTTCTCCACAACACCAGTCGCCGTAGGAATTTGGACTGTCGTGTCTGCATGAAGGGAGGTAAGAAGGAAAACATTCTTATTGTCCCTCCACTTCATAGCGAGCAAGTTATTACACTTTACGCAGGCTCTCTCCCCCAGCCTAAGACGGGCATCTACAAGCCGCTGGGGAAAGCCCCGGCGATTAGGTCGCACGGTGCCACATGCTCCAATCTGATGATCAAACAAGTGACTAAACAGTGGCACGCTCGTGTAATAATTGTCCACATATAAGTGGTACCCCTTTCCGAATAAGGGTGACACCAAGTTCCACACTATCTTGCCAGCGCTCCCTATGTAATCCGGGCAGTTGACCGGCTCAACCTGACTGTCTTTTCCCTCATAAACCATAAAGCTCCATACATAGCCTGTTGCCCTGTCACAGCACTTATAGAGCTTGACCCCGTATCTGGCACGCTTGCTGGGAAGGTACTGCTTGAAAGCCAAGCGGCCAGAAAATTTAATCAGGGACTCATCAACGCAGACAACTTGATCGGGAATAAACAAGGCTGCAAAACGTTTGTTGAAGTGGTTTATGAGGGGCCGAATTTTATAGAGCCGGTCGTATTCAGGGTCCCCACGTGGACGACAAAGTTCATTGTCGTTGAAGTGCATGAACCGCAAAATCTGCTCGTATCGTTTCCTGGGCATGGAGGCAGAGAACACGGGCATGTGGTCAATTGGGTGCGTGGACCAATAAGCACGCAATGACGGGAATTTATGTGTGCCCATGTTGAGGGAAAGGCCCAGAAAGGTCTTAAATTCGGAAACCGTAATTGGTTTCCAATCTTTGGCAATGGAAGGCAACTGGGGATTAGCGGCGATGAATTGACCAGCATATAAATTACTCTGGTCCACAATAGATCTATAGAGATCTTCCGTGAAAAACAGCGAATAATAATCGATTGGCATAAAATCAGCTGTTTCCACCTGAATACCGGGTTGGGCAGTGAATGGGGGAAGTACGGGTTCTGCAGAAGTGGTGGGGACCCAATCAGGATAGGCAAATTCTGCAGGAAGGGCACTATGGGTACGACGGGCCTGCCTTTGTCTTCTTATTGGTGGCAGCGGGACACTACTTGTGCTTGCCACCTCGCCAGCTTGAACTGCACTTATGGGACTTGCCACGTCACCACGTGATACTGCAGTGCTGGATGTACGCCCAGGCTGTACTAGGCCGCTGGTGCTTGCCAATTCACCAGAAGGAATAGCGGCACTAGTACTCCTCTGCTCCATGATACGAGAGCCCTGCGGTTCTTGCTCCTCAACAACCTCAGAAGATCGGGATCGGGTACACCTGACCTTAGCAGGGACCTCAACTTCGTCATCAGAGCTATCTGACGTGGGGCCGCTGACGTCACTGTCTTCTACGGGAAGATATTCTGAGCCTGAATCTGACAGATACGTGACCTCCTCTTCACTATCTGTCATGCTCAGAATCTCGTAGGCCTCTTTACTAGTGTACCTTCGACTTGCCATTTTGGGCTCTAAATTTAGGGGTACACTAGTAAGATTCACAGGAAAAAAAAGCACCCGACTGTCGTCAGCAAATATATCAAACGCTACAAAAAAACTGTTAGCGGTCGCAGGGATCAGGACTGTCTCTGCGAACGCTGCAGTTATGTGTTTTGTGTTTGGTAAGTGACAGTGATCGATCGATACTGCACTTGGGTGGGCTGGGCTGGGCGGAGGGGCTAAACGCAGGTGCTAGCAGGTATCTGGGCTGATCCCGCTAACACTGCGTTTTTGGGAACCCTAAACCGCTGGGGACGCTAGTATAGATCTGATCAGATACTATACCACTAAGGGAGGTGTATGCTTTGCGCGTGGGTGTTAGCGTTACTGGCACTAACCTAACGCTGCCTGGGGCGACGCAGACCCTCTCTGGCGCTAAAACCTAATTGATCTCACCCGCCGGGCGATCAGGGGGTTAAACCTTTATTGGGTTATATACGGCGGGTGCCCTGATGCTATAAAAAGCAAACTAACCAACCAGCGTCACCCGTAACCTTTATATGGTGATCACTGGTGAAAGGGTTAACTAGGGGCAATCAGGGGGTTAAAACCTTTATTAGGTTAAATATGGGGGTACCCGACGCTATATAAAAACCTGACGGGTTACCTAAATAACTAACTGGGTAACCAGTGTCACCAGTGACGCTTATACGGTGATCACTGGTGAAAGGGTTAACTCTAGGGGCAATCAGGGGGTTAAAATAATATATGGGGGTACCTGACGCTAATAAAAACCTGCGGTGAAACTAAAAATAAATAACTGGCTATCTAGGACACCACCGGCACTAAATACAGCGATCGAAAATACGATCGCTTAGTGACGCTGGCGTTAGGGGGTGAAAGGGTTACCTGGGGGGCGATCAAGGGGTTAAACCTTTATTAGGGGGGGTTAGGGGGCTACCCTGGACCTAAAGGGGCCTAATCCTAACTGCCCTGCAACTTTTTACTATCACAGATGACACTAAAAGCAGTGATCAGTAAAATAAATGATCACTGCAATCATTGACACTGTGATTGGGGGCTGGGGGGTGACCTGGGGGGTGATCTGGGGGTGACTGGGGGGTGAAATGTGTGCCTATGTGTACCTACGTGTCAGTGGACTGCTGGTGCACTAACCTGCTTCCTCTCTCCTCGGCGCCGGAATCGAAAAGACCGCCGCGAGGGAGATGACATCACTTCCTACTGCCTGTGTTTACATCACATGGCAGAGGAAGCATTTTCATTGGCCGGGAGCGATCGCGAGGGGGTGGCCGAAATCGAATGGTCGCCCCCTCATCTCCGAACGCTCCCCAACGATTAACGGCCGCTCACTGTATAGAAGGGGGGTCCGATCGGACCCCCCAACTGTACAAAGGCGATCACGTATGCTCTACGTGATTGTGCCTGTCGGTGCCATTCTGCTGACGTATATATACAGTGAGCGGTCGTTAAGTGGTTAAACAACAATTTTTTAAGATTTTCTGTACATGTCTTGAATTGAAAAATAAAAATTTATTGAAAGAAAACTGTGATCGTACTACACTTAGATGGCACTGCTCTTTTTGTTCTTTGTGTTTGCAGAGTCCCTTCTAGCTCTCATCTGAGCCAGCAACCATTGAAGTTTTTTTTTTACCTTTTAACCACTTCAGCCCCGGAAGAATTTACCCCGTTCCTGATCAGAACACTTTTTGCGATTCGGCACTGCGTCGTTTTAACTGACAATTGTGCGGTCGTGCGACGTGGCACCCAAACAAAATTGACGTCCTTTTTTTCCCACAAATAGAGCTTTCTTTTGGTGGTATTTGATGACCTCTGCGGTTTTTATTTTTTGCGCTATAAACCAAAAAATAGCGACAATTTAGAAAAAAAAGCAATATTTTTTACTTTTTGCTATAATAAATATCCCCCAAAAATATATAAAAAAAAACAAATTTTTTCCTCAGTTTAGGCCAATACGTATTCTTCTACAAATTTTTGGTAAAAAAAAATTGCAATAAGCGTATGATTGGTTTGCGCAAAAGTTATAGCGTCTACAAAATAGGGGTTAGTTTTATGGCATTTTTATTATTGTTATTTTTTTATTAGTAATGGCGGCGATCAGCGATTTTTTTATCGTGACTGCGACATTATGGCGGATACATCGGACACTTTTGACACCATTTTGGAACCATTGTCATTTATACAGCGATCAGTGCTATAAAAATGCACTGATTACTGTGTAAATGACACTGACAGGGAAGGGGTTAAACACTAGGGGGCGATGAAGGGGTTAAGTGTGTCCTAGGGAGTGATTCTAACTAGAGGTCGACCGATATGGGTTTTTCTCTGGCCGATGCCGATGCCGATATTTAGAAATCGTGGTGGCCGATGACCGATATATGATGCCGATTTTTTTTTTGGGCCGATATGTTAGGCCAATTTTTTTCCCTTCATCTCATAAAATCTAACAGTTGGCCCCTGTGACAGGGGGTCACTTTGGAGCACAGGGTGAGCAATGAAATAATGGACATTGAGAATATGTATGGGATTGTTTTAAAATGGGTCTGTAACATTATTCCCCAATATTGCCTAGGATCTGTAAATAGTTATTCTGTTGGTGCTGAACTCAACAGGTTAAATTAAGAGAGGCTGATGTGTCTCCTGTCTCCTTGTGTAATGCTAATGAGCCTCACCTATGCTACAGGCCCTTTCATTGTGATGATGTTGATTGGAGCTTGGTAGACCGGCTGGCTCCATATTATGGGATGTGGAAGTGTCTTCTGTGAGGAGGGGGAATCAACCCTTCTGCCTAAGACTGTTTATCAAAGGAGAAGTTTGAACACACCTGACCTGTATCACCATTGTCATTGGACAGTTTAACCCGCCCTGTTCCCCAAAGGATGGGAGGGGAGGGTTTTGAAGAGAAATGTGTTACCATGTGTTTTGAAAATAAAGTCATTCCCTGTTTTGGAACTTGAATACAGAGCGTTGTCTCGTATCTGGGGGGAGAATCATTCGTATGGGGTCTTATTCAGCTGGTTGGAGTGTCTGGTGGCTTTCGTGTGGTTGGAAAGGGAATATCCTAACGGTGTTAACCCCTTTCATACTTGGGGTGCCGTTACAGCCCCCTTTCACACTGGGGTGTTTTTCAGGCACTTTTGGGCTAAAAATGGCACCTGTAAAAGTGGCTGCAAAACAGCTCCCCTGCAGTCTCACACTGAGGCGGTGCGCTGGCAGGACGTTAAAAAAAGTCCTGCAAGCAGCATTTTTGGAGCGGTATGTACCGCTCCTCCACCACTCCTGCCCATTGAAATTGAATGGGCACTGCTGCCGAAGCGCCTGCAAAGCGCTTCTGCAGCGGTGCTACACGGGTGCATTTAACCTCTTCATCGGCCTCTAGCTGGGCTATAAGTGCCGCGCTAGCAGCCAAATAGCGCTGCTAAAATGATGGTAAAGCGCCGCTAAAACTAGCGGTGTTTTACCGTCAACGCCTACCCGCTCCAGTGTAAAAGCAGACTTCCGCCGAAAAAAAAAAATATTAAAAGTCAGCAGCTACAAATACTGCAGCTGCTGACTTTTAATTTTATGGACACTTACCTGTCCTGGGCACCCACGATGTCAGCACACGAAGCCGATCTCTCCCTCGGCTCTCAGGTGCTGCCGCCGCCATCTTCGGTAAGGGAATCAGGAAGCAGGCACAAAAACAGGTAATTAATTTTTTTAGATGAAAAAAATAAATAAAAACGGCTAACTTTACTGTTTAGTTTTATTTCAAATTCATTAAAGTGTATTTTTTCCCAAAAAATTGCGTTTGAAAGGTTGCTGCGCAAATACCGTGTGACATAAAATATTTCAACAACCAACATTTTATTCCCTAGGGTCTCTGCTAAAAAAAATATATAATGTTTGGGGGTTCCAAGTGATTTTCTAGCAGAAAATACAGGATTTTTACTTGTAAGCTACAAGTGTCAGAAAAGATTTAGTCTTTAAATGGTTAAACTGAGAACTTCTACACATGGAGTTCAGTTCATTGATAAGAAGAAACATTGTATCTCTTTTCTCTCACTTGGCAGGCTGCCCAGAGACACATCGCTCCACCTCCACGGGAAACTTCAGGGAACTTGTATTGACTTCTATGAAAGAAGTTATTTGCAAGTTGCGCTGAAGTTTTTTAAATCGGCTTTTTTTTCAGCACTATCGGCCGATGCCGATTAATTAAAAAGTGCCAAAAATCGGCCGATATATCGGCCGGCCGATATATCGGTCGACCTCTAATTCTAACTGTGAGGGGGCTGGGCTACAAGTGACATGACAGTGATCACTGCTCCTGATCACAAGGAGCAGTAGATCACTGTCCTGTCACTAGGCAGAACAGGGTAATGCCTTGTTTATGTAGGCATCTCCCTGTTGTGCAGCTCCGTGGGACACCGGTGGACATCGAGTCCGCGGGTCCCGCAGGCATGGTCACGCGCGCCCGCACGGCGGCAAATTTAAAGCAATGTACCTGTACGTTGCTTTGTGCAGCCGTGCCATTCTGCCTACGTATATCGCCGTTTGACGGTTGGCAAGTGGTTAAAGACTTGCATATCATGGACCTATGGACTATGTATTGGTGGTCACAACACCGCCTGATTAGGACTTTTTAAAGCGGAAGTACACCCTGATGTGTTTTACTTCCTCTTTTTTTCCCTGCACAGTAAAAGCATAATGGGCTAGTATGCATCGCATACTAGTCCATTATGTGCCACTTACCTGCAAATGAAGCCCGCAATGTCCCCGCTGATGGCCGCGTCCATCTTCACCCCTCTTCCTTCCGGGACTGTGGACTCCGGCTCTGTGACTGGCCGGAGTCGCGTGACGTCACTCCCGCGCGGAAGCCAATGGTCACGGTACGGACCCTTTAGAAAGGGCACGATCGTGCCCTTTCTTCAGTGCGCATGCGCCGATGACGTCGGTGCAAGCGTATATGGTAAATATCTCCTAAATCGTGCAAGTTTAGGCGATATTTCCAGTACCTGTAGGGAAAAGTGGTGTGTAAGGGTTTACAACCACTTTAACCGAAACAACCCCAGCTGGAGTGCGCCATAAAATGTTTTTTGTGCCTCCTAAGTACAGTATAGCATTATGGTTACACTTAGTGAAGGTACAAGAGGTTAATTTTGTTTTATTTTTACATTATACTTTATACTGTATTTTGTATTGCTGTAATCACTTTTATATGAATAAATGGTTGTGGAACGAATCATCTGAGTTTCCAATATTTATTATGGTGAAATTTGCTTTGATATACGAGTGCTTTGGATTACAAGCATGTTTCCGGAACAAATTTTGCTTGCAATCCAAGGTTTTACTGTACTGTATTACACCTTATCACATTGTATATACCTCTATTCCAGCATTAACATTGTATATACTTCTATTACACCATATTGCATACAGTATATCCACATTACACCATATCACATTGTATATACCCCTGTTACACTATATCGCCTTGTATAGTTTTCTGTGTTAATCATTGTAATTTCTGATTTTTTTTCAGTCAAGTATCTCTAGCAGTATGGGTCTGTGAAGATGGAGGTCCATTTCCACGTTCCTATGTACTGTCTTGCTTAGGATGATCCGCATCTTGCCAGAGGATGTCAGATGTCGTTTGCGGTCAGGAATTGCTATAACATCGGTCAATCAGTGTGTGGAAGAACTTCTGCTGAACAGTGCTGATGCTCAGGCCACGTGTATTGCTGTACGGGTTGACCTTGAGATCTTTAGGGTGCAGGTGGTGGATAATGGCTGTGGTTTGGGCCCAGAGGACATGGAAAGAGTGGGGATGAGATACTTCACCAGTAAGTGCCATTCCCTGAAGGACTTAGAAGATTTAAGATTTTATGGGTTTCGTGGGGAGGCGATCGCCAGCATGGCCGAGGTGTGCAGCGTTGTAGAGATCTCCTCCAAGCAGAAACCTACCGGCCAAACGTTCACCAAACTTTTCCAGAACAGGAAGCCACTTTCAGTGCAGCAGGCTGAGGTGACTCGCCCCAGCACTGGTACCACTGTGACACTGTATAACCTCTTCTATAATCTGCCCGTGCGGAGGGGGTGTGTAGATCCTGTCCTGGAACTGGAGAGGATTCGCCAGAAGGTGGAAGCGACTTCTCTCATAAAACCAACTATCTCCTTTTCTTTGAAGAATGACGCTCTTCATTCTATGGTTCTGCAGCTGCCAAAAACCCGGGATGTGTGTTCACGCTTCTGCCAGATCTATGGGCTGATGAAATCCCAGCACCTTCGAGAGATCCAACATACACAGGACAGGTTGAAGATTGTTGGCTTTATCAGTTCCGAAGGACACTACAACAAAACAATGCAGTTCCTGTATGTCAATAGTCGACTGGTGTTGAAAACACACTTACACAAACTCATTGACTCTCTTTTGAGGAAAGAAAGTGTGATATGCCGGCCAAAAGCCAGCCAAGCAGTCCGCACAAGCTGCAGCCCTGGCTCCCACCGGACGAGCTCTGAGTTTCATGGCATTTTTGTGCTCAATATCCAGTGCCCGTATGATGAGTATGATATCTGCTTTGAGCCTAATAAAACATTGATTGAATTCCAGGACTGGAGCTCTGTGCTTCTGTGTGTAGAGCAGGGGGTAAAGAACTTCCTGAAGAAAGAGAACCTGTATTTAGAACCTTCTAAAGAAGATATCACTGAATTTAATCAGAAACATCAGGTCAGTTTATCAGGCAATGAATCGTCACCTGAAGACAATTCAGAACCATCAAATTCCAGAGGCATCAGTGAGTCAATATTGGTCTACCCTGACCTAACCAGCCTGCGATCAAAGTCAGTGCGTCGGAAAAATGTGATTTCAGCACATATGGTGGACATTTCTACAATCGAGGATACAACTGACACCAAGGCTGCCAGCGGAGAAGCAATTTCACTGTCCTCATCTACCTTACAGATGGACAACAATGAGAAACTAGACTGTCCAAATTTTAGTTCTGATTTCACACCCTGCAGGTCAGGAAAGCTGAACCTTGAGTCCAAAGGAGAAGAAGACGTTAAGCACTTATCTGGGCAGCAAAACAGACTCTGTCATCATGGTGTCACAGCTGGCTGCTCCAGATTGGAATCCTGTAGGAATGACCAAGAGTTTGTCACTTCCAGCCGCTCGCTGGAACATCATCCAGGACAAAGCATGCCATCAAATATAAGTCTAAATGCTGAATTGGAGGGCGCAAATCAGAGCAGCTCTAAGTTTCCATCCAGGGGTATGCACACTTCTGATGGAGAACCAGGCTGTTTATCTGCTGTCACCTACATGCCTCATTTTCTGGATTCAGCACACAGAAACAGTGCAGATTACCTTACCGGTATCACAATTTCTAAAACAAGCACCGTACCTCCAGAGCTCTCAATGAAAAAAACATTGAAGTTGCATCTGCAAGTGGGCCTAGGATCTCTGGATAAATTTAAAAGATCTTGTGGAAAGAAGGGGGCTGCAGCCCCTGTTGGCCTAGTCCATGATGGGGCAGAATCAGCCAGGGTAGAAGCCTTGTGTCCTTCAAATGAACGCATACAGCCAGCTGTGCAACAGACTGTGTTCCACGCAGAGAGTGAGAAGAGGGCTGTGATTGCTAGTCCCTTGACTCTATCCAGCTATGTAAATTTAAGGGAAAAGGAGCCAGGAACCATCAAACTTCACAGCTCCCTATCAACTAAGTTGCGTCGCCTAAAAAAGGACATGGACCTGGCCTGTTGCCCTCTGGAGATACGATCTGGAGAGTTAGAGCCAAAAAATGACACTGACCACTCAATGTTTGAACTTCCCCAAACCACAGCACCCTCCAGCGACATGCAGATATGTGCAAATGTGAATATGGACACAGGAGGCTTGGCTTGTGAGCCAGAAAAAGATGAACTGGAGCCACAAACATTACAGACAGGAATCCACCAAGAAGAAAAAGAAGCACAGAATTCCTCCACAGAGTGGCTGCAACATTATGAACAAAGTCTGGGGAGGAATGTCTTCATCAACCCCTGCACTGGACTCAGTACTTACAGCGCCCCACAGGTGGACCAAACCGTGGCCTGTACCAAAGATTTATCCACTTTGTCTGTCCAGGTGGTCTGTGATAATGGTACGTACCATCCTTTTGTGAAAGCTGGCCTCACTCTGCCATCTTACTTAGTTTACAGTGTCATATACAGTAGGTTGAATTTTTAAAGGATATCTTTTTAAAGGACCCAAGAACAAAAATGTAATATATTGCAGCCTACCAGTCCTTGGATGTGGTGGCTGCATTAGTTTTCAGGTTGTTTTTTTTTTGTACACTTTTTTTACAAGTACAGAAAATACCTGCTGAGCCTTCCAGAAATCCACTGTATTTGTAAATTTCCTGTGAGATGAACTGAATCTCAAACAATAGTATCAGGCTTCCCAGCTTTCCTTGAAAACTTCACAATACCCCCCTCATACTGCATGCGGTAAATCAGTTGTGAAAGTTCATTTCACTAAGAAGTTACCGTTCAATACCGAATGCGGTATTTGTTCAATTTAGCAGTAATTACCGAATTGTTTAATGCAGTAATTTCCCACATTTAGCTGGTTGCTAATAAGGAGCGGACTGGGATTTGTCTTTGACATATAGCTGTTTGCTAAGCAGTGGGCCCAGAGGCCAGCCGCCACGTCCTTAACAACCGATGACTCATCAGCCGTGAGTGGGCTTCCCGCTCACAGCTGATTGTAAGAAAAAAAGCTGACAAACTTTATCAAACAAACAAAAAAAAAAGCTGACAATTAGAAATTTTGAACAAAAAACAGCGTGGGACTGCTAACATAAAAAAAAAAAGGCATGCCCCCCCCCCCCCCCAAATTTATACCAGACCCTGATTTGACTATGCAGCCCGGCAAGTCAGGAAAGGGGGGGGACGAGCGAGCGCCCTCTCCTGAACCATACCAGGCCAGATGCCCCCAACATGCTTACCCCTACCTATTTGCCAAAGAGACATTTTTGGACAAATCCTTTACTTAAAATCGTGTCTTCTTCCTCCGGTGTTTCTTCTCCCTCTTCTCTCTTTGGTGATTTCTTCTCCCTCCGCTGATGTCACAAAGAGCCATTGGATGGAGAAGAAACCACCGGAGAGAGAAGAGTGAGAATATACACCGGAGGGAGAAGGCAGGAGAGGGAGAAGAAACCACCGGAGAGAGAAGAGAGCCTGGAAAAAAATAAATAAAACAAATGCGGCCACCAGATCTGAGGACTGGTCAGCTACAATATATGGAATTTGTTCTTGAATTTGGATACACTTTAAGCCATAGATGTCATATGCTGGTCAGATGTGCTCCTTCTGTGTTAGTGCATTGGTTGTAAGATTTCCAGAAATACCCCATAAAATATCTATGCTCTGACAACAGAGGAATCCAGGCTGACCTGTAAACAAGCAGTAGATTTGTTTCCTTTCATCTAGGTTTCCAGTACCAATGCCATCCGTTTAGGACTGAGCTGCTAGAGCCATTCTTACCCAGAGCCAGTTCCGAGAGAGGTCCACCCAGCCAGAGAGGTAGACACTAACATTTCTATCCTTCTGATACAGAGGACTGTCCTCCCCCATCTTCCCTCACTCCTCCTTGATATAGAGGACTGTCCTCCCCCATCCTCCCTCACTCCTCCCTGATACAGAGGACTGTCCTCCCCCCTCCTCCCTGATACAGAGGACTGTCCTCCCCCTCCTCCCTCACTCCTCCCTGATACAGAGGACTGTCCTCCCCCCCTCCTCCCTCACTCCTCCCTGATACAGAGGACTGTCCTCCCCCATCCTCCCTCACTCCTCCCTGATACAGAGGACTGTCCTCCCCCATCCTCCCTCACTCCTCCCTGATACAGAGGACTGTCCTCCCCCATCCTTCCTCACTCCTCCCTGATACAGAGGACTGTCCTTCCCCATCCTCCCTCACTCCTCCCTGATACAGAGGACTGTCCTTCCCCATCCTCCCTCACTCCTCCCTGATACAGAGGACTGTCCTCCCCCATCCTCCCTCACTCCTCCCTGATACAGAGGACTGTCCTCCCCCATCCTCCCTCACTCCTCCCTGATACAGAGGACTGTCCTCCCCCATCCTCCCTCACTCCTCCCTGATACAGAGGACTGTCCTCCCCCATCCTCCCTCACTCCTCCCTGATACAGAGGACTGTCCTATCCCATCCTCCCTCACTCCTCCCTGATACAGAGGACTGTCCTCCCCCCCCCTCACTCCTCCCTGATACAGAGGACTTCCCCCCCCCTCACTCCTCCCTGATACAGAGGACTGTCCTATCCCATCCTCCCTCACTCCTCCCTGATACAGAGGACTGTCCTCCCCCATCCTTACTCACTCCTCCCTGATACAGAGGACTGTCCTCCCCCCATCCTTCCTCACTCCTCCCTGATACAGAGGACTTCCCCCCCTCACTCCTCCCTGATACAGAGGACTGTCCTATCCCATCCTCCCTCACTCCTCCCTGATACAGAGGACTGTCCTCCCCCCATCCTTACTCACTCCTCCCTGATACAGAGGACTGTCCTCCCCCATCCTCCCTCACTCCTCCCTGATACAGAGGACTGTCCTATCCCATCCTCCCTCACTCCTCCCTGATACAGAGGACTGTCCTCCCCCCCCCTCACTCCTCCCTGATACAGAGGACTTCCCCCCCCTCACTCCTCCCTGATACAGAGGACTGTCCTATCCCATCCTCCCTCACTCCTCCCTGATACAGAGGACTGTCCTCCCCCCATCCTTACTCCTCCCTGATACAGAGGACTGTCCTCCCCCCATCCTTCCTCACTCCTCCCTGATACAGAGGACTTCCCCCCCCTCACTCCTCCCTGATACAGAGGACTGTCCTATCCCATCCTCCCTCACTCCTCCCTGATACAGAGGACTGTCCTCCCCCCATCCTTACTCACTCCTCCCTGATACAGAGGACTGTCCTCCCCCCATCCTTCCTCACTCCTCCCTGATACAGAGGACTGTCCTCCCCCCATCCTTCCTCACTCCTCCCTGATACAGAGGACTGTCCTCCCCCCCCATCCTCCCTCACTCCTCCCTGATACAGAGGACTGTCCTCCCCCCATCCTCCCTCACTCCTCCCTGATACAGAGGACTGTCCTCCCCCTCCTCCCTGATACAGAGGACTATCCTTCCCAATTTCCTCAATGCAATGGAGAATATCTCTTTACAGGTGACGGCTCACTAGAGATGATGTACTCAAAGTGGCAGAATCCAGTGTTTGCCCGACATCTTGAAGTAAGTGATCCTTGTGGCCCTTGAAATTTTATACTGGCGGGTAAGAAAATTCACTCCTTACCACCACATACACAATGGGAGTTTGTAAGATATCACTGAACACCATTGGGATTAGTTGGACTTTATAAAGTACATGACCTCACAAATTTCCACAAACACATTCCAAAATAATTTAGAAAGAATTCCCAGTAGAGTGGTGGTGGTAGTGGTGGTGGTGGAAGCCACAAGTGGGTGCCTACTCACAATTTATGGCCATGGTTTTTGAATTGGGGTTCCAACAAGCACATATACAGTGGGGAGAACAGGTATTTGATACACTGCCAATTTTGCAGGTTTTTCTACTTGCAAAGCATGTAGAGGTCTGTAATTTTTGTCAAAGGTACTCTTCAACTGTGAGAGACGGAATCTAAAACAAAAATCCAGAAAATCACATTGTATGATTTTTAAGTAATTATTTGCATTTTATTGCATGACATACGTATTTGATACGTCAGAAAAGCAGAACTTAATATTTGGTACAGAAACCTTTTTTTGCAATTGCAGAGATCATACGTTTCCTGTAGTTTCCTGTAGTTCTTGACCAGGTTTGCACACACTGCAGCAGGGATTTTGGCCCACTCCTCCATACAGAGCTTTTTCAGATCCTTCAGGTTTCGGGGCTGTCGCTGGGCAATACAGACTTTCAGCTCCCTCCAAAGATTTTCTATTGGGTTCAGGTCTGGAGACTGGCTAGGCCACTCCAGGACCTTGAGATGCTTCTTACGGAGCCACTCCTTAGTTGCCCTGGCTGTGTGTTTCGGATTGTTGTCATGCTGGAAGACCCAGCCACGACCCATCTTCAATGCTCTTACTGAGGGAAGGAGGTTGTTGGCCAAGATCTTGCGATACATGGCCCCATCCATCCACCCCTCAATACCGCAGTCATCCTGTCCCCTTTGCAGAAAAGCATCCGCAAAGAATGATGTTTTCACCTCCATGCTTCACGGTTGGGATGGTGTTCCTGGGGTTGTACTCATCCTTCTTCCACCAAACACAGCGAATGGAGTTTAGACCAAAAAGCTCTTTTTGTCTCATCAGACCACATGACCTTCTCCCATTCCTCCTCTGGATCATCCAGATGGTCATCGACAAACTTCAGACGGGACTGGACATGCGCTGGCTTGAGCAGGGGGACCTTGGGTGTGCTGCAGGTTTTTAATCCATGACGGCTAGTGTGTTACTAATGGTTTTCTTCAAGACTGTGGTCCCAGGTCTCTTCAGGTCATTGACCAGGTCCTGCCGTGTAGTTCTGGGCTGATCCCTCACCTTCCTCATGATCATTGATGCCCCACGAGGTGAGATCTTGCATGAAGCCCCAGACCGAGGGAGATTGACCGTCATCTTGAACTTCTTCCATTTTTCTAATAATTGCGCCAACAGTTGTTGCCTTCTCACCAAGCTGCTTGCCTATTGTCCTGTAGCCCATCCCGGCCTTGTGCAGGTCTACAATTGTATCCCTGATGTCCTTACACAGCTCTCTGGTCTTGGCCATTGTGGAGAGGTTGGAGTCTGTTTGAGTGTGTGGACAGGTGTCTTTTATACAGTTAACGAGTTTAAACAGGTGCAGTTAATAAAGGTAATGAGTGGAGAACAGGAGGGCTTCCTAAAGAAAAAATAAGGCCCCTTTCACACTGGGGCGTTTTTCATGCGGTTTAGCGCTAATAATAGCGCTGTTATACCGCATGAAAAAATCCTGCCCTGTGCCTTCAATGTGAAAGCCCGAAGGCTTTCACACTGAAGCGGTGCGCTAGCAGGACCGCTCCAAAAGTCCTGCTAGCCGCTTCTTTACAGCGGTAAAGGAGCGGTGTGTTCACCGCTCCTTTACCGCGGTCTCCCATTGAAATCAATGGGACAGCGCGGTAATACCGCCCGCAAACTGCGGCAATAGCCGCGGTTTGCGGGCGGTATTAACCCTTTTTCGGCCGCTAGCGGGGGTTAAATTAACCCCCCTAGCGACCGCATACCGCGGTAATAACGACGGTATAGCAGCGCTGAAAATCGCGCTGCTATACCGCCACCACCCCTGCCCGCCCCAGTGTGAAAGGGGCCTAACAGGTCTGTGAGAGCCGGAATTCTTACTGGTTGGTAGGGGATCAAATACTTATGTCATGCAATAAAATGCAAATTAATTTTTAAAAAATCATACAATGTGATTTTTCTGGATTTTTGTTTTAGATTCCGTCTCTCACAGTTGAAGAGTACCTATGATAAAAATTACAGACCTCTACATGCTTTGTAAGTAGGAAAACCTGAAAAATCGTCATTGTATCAAATACTCGTTCTCCCGACTGTAGATGTGATGGTCAGACGTCTGCATACATTTGACATTATAGTGTATAATGATTGCATGTATACATCAGACTCATTGTACAGAGATTACCATTGGTCCTGACTCACAGCACTTTGCATATGGCTTAGTTTCTTTATAAAAGCTAGTTTGAGTCGCATTGATCATTTTTCTTGTGTCAGGTGGCAGTGGACATCGGTAAGGACCGTTCAGACTCTTTGGCTGTGAAGATACACAATATATTGTACCCATATCGATTTACCAAGGAGATGATTCACAGCATGGAGGTACGTTGACCATACATTATAATGGAGGGGGCAAAGTGTGCTGTGGACAGTTGTAGCACTCCTGAAGCTCTTATTATGGAAATCTATCTCTCTGGATATTAGACTGTCAAGATTTCAAACAAACTTCTTTCACGTTGTCATTATGGGATATTGTTTATAGAATTTTGAGAAAAATATCTAATTTAATCAATTTTGGAATGAGGCTGTATGTGGAAAAAGTCACGTGTATATATACATAATCCAGTGCACAGCTGCCGTCCTGTAGCAGTAAAAGTGCTATAGGGCAGTTAGCAAGTGTTTAAAGCAGAACTTTACCCATAACAACTTGATATTAAGTAATGTTCTTTAGCAAGGAACATACAGTACATTTCACATGAATTATTATGCTACCAAAATGAGTGAGTGCTGTAAATTGCCTCCAGTATTGTTCCTGTTTCCTCAAGTTGTTGACTACCATTTTGCTGAAGCCCAGAACCCCTGAACAGCAGTAAATCATATATTGGAACTAAACCCATCGATTTAACAGTTTGCAAAAACAGTTACATTCCTAGAATGCCAGGATTGGTAACTGTCACATCAAACAGAAGCAGCTTCCTTGGCTGTAAAGGATAGGAGAGTTTAATTATGCTTTAAGGCCGTCAGCAGATTGGCACTGCAAACTAGGTAGTGCCTACAAATGCCTAAAAATAGGGACCAACTGAGCATGTGCAGAGCAGAGTGAGACAGTGTAATACTGGATTTTAAATACTTATTTTTAATGTTGTTTTACGTTTTTTTGGTTTAACCTGCAAAAGGGGCCAGCCTGAAGTGATCTAGCAGGACTTAATTTTCTGATAAAAAAACTAATATGTATGGTCATTAGTGATGAGCCGAACACCCCCGGGTTCGGTTCGCACCAGAACCCGCGAACGGACCGAAAGTTCGCACGAACTTTAGAACCCTATTAAATACAATGGATGCGAACGTTCAAAATCTAAAGTGCTAATTATAACGACTATTATGCATGTTATTGTCCTAAAAAGGGTTTGGGAACCCGGGTTCTGCACCAGGGGACATGTATCAATGCAAAAAGAAGTTTTAAAAACGGCAGTTTTTCTGGAGCAGTCATTTTAATGATGCATAAAGTGAAAAAAAAAAAAGTCATAATATTCCTTTAAATATCGTACCTGGGGGGTGTCTAAAGTATGCCTGTGAAGTGCCACGTGTTTCCCGTGTTTAGAACTGTCCCTGCACAAAATTACATTTCTAAAGGAAAAAAAGCCATTTAAAACTGCTTGCGGCTTTAATGTAATGTCTGGTCCCGGTAATATGGATGAAAATCTTTAAGAAAAATGGCATAGCTACCCCATCACACACCCCCCCTTACCCCAGCCCATTACCAGCCCCTTTGGGTCTTGTATGGATATTAAGGGGAACCCCGCACACAAAATAAAAAAGGCCCTATATACTCTGAACAGCCGTATACAGGCGGTGCATACGAGACAGGGACTGTAGGTTTGTTCTTATGTAGAATCTGTTTGTAATTTTGAACAGGTACATTGTTTAAGTGTAGCTCCAGGCAAAAAATCTATTTTTAAGCTTTTTGGAAAACATAGGGAAGGGTTATCACCCCTGTAACATTTGTTTTGCTGTCTGTGCAGTGTGCACCTGTTCAGAACAGTTCACCTCACTTTCCGTCCTAATGACAAATGTTTTTTGAAAATTTGGGTTTTTTATTGAAACAAGAATTGGTGATAAACCATCAGTGGAGAGGAGACACTTTTTTTCCCATATTAACTCTTACAGGAGAGAATTTGCCTTCCTAGGGGTAGATTTCCTCTCACTTCCTGTTGTATCCTTCCGTTTGCAAGGAGGAGTCGTTTGTAAGTTGGATGTTTGAAAGTAGGGGCCTGCCGTATATACTCAGCTGAAATTTGCCCCTTACATGTTGGTGTTGCCACAACACTGTGAGCCCTCACAGTTACTCTTGGTGGGCGCATGAATGGGCCCTGCTGTGAATTATTAGATCAAGAATTGTAATTGCATGCCCCTGTTGAACAGGGGCTGAAAAATTGGGCCTTTGGTGGTGGTGGTGGTGGTGGTGTTGACACAACACTGTAAGGCCTCACAGTTAGTCTTGGTGGGCGCAGGAATGGGCCCTGCTGTGAATTATTAGATCAAGAATTGTAATTACATGCCCCTGTTAAACAGGGGCATAAAAATTGGGCCTTAGGCACTGGTGCCACAACACTGCAACCCCTCACAGATACTGTACTTGGAGCACAGCAATGAGCCCTGTTGCAAAGTATTGCATCAAAAATTGTAATTACACGCCCCTGTTAAACAGGGGCTGAAAAATTGGGCCTTAGCCACTGGTGCTGGTGCCACGACACTGCAACCTCTCCCAGATACTCTAGTTGGAGTGCAGGAATGAGCCCTGCTGCAAAGCATTGCATAAAAAATTGTAATTACATGCCCCTGTTAAACAGGGGCTGAAAAATTGGGCCATAGCCACTGGTGCCACAACACTGCAACCCCTCACAGATACTGTACTTGGAGCACAGCAATGAGCCCTGTTGCAAAGTATTGCATCAAAAATTGTAATTACACGCCCCTGTTAAACAGGGGCTGAAAAATTGGGCCTTAGCCACTGGTGCTGGTGCCACGACACTGCAACCACTCCCAGATACTCTAGTTGGAGTGCAGGGATGAGCCCTGCTGCAAAGCATTGCATAAAAAATTGTAATAACACACCCCTGTTAAACAGGGGCTGAAAAATTGGGCCTTAGCCACTGGTGGCGGCACCCAGAAACAAAAATGTTCTTCCAAGCTATCATCGTCAATCGGATCATTGAGGAGGAGGAGGATAGTCAGTCAACATAACAGGACAAACTCTCAGCATCAGCATCAGTCTTGAAGGGATGTGACATTTGAAAATAAATTAGTCTGTTATATCAGCTTCAGGTGTTTGGTAGCTGGTGGTGATCCAAGACTGGTTCATCTTTATGAAGGTCAGTCGATCAACAGAGTCAGTGGACAGGCGCACCCTGTGATCCGTGACAAATCCTCCAGCAGCACTGAATGTGCGTTCTGAAAGAACGCTGGATGCAGGACAGGCCAGTAGCTCAATTGCATACTGTGCAAGCTCTGGCCAGTGATCCATCCTCAAGACCCAGTAAGCCAGAGGATTTTCGGTGGGGAAGGTGTCCAAGTCTGACCTTGCCCCTAGGTATTCCTGCACCATGTATATCAGACGCTGGCGATGGTTGCTGGAACCGATCATACCTTGGGGCTGCGGACTAAAGAATTGTCTGAACGCTTCGGTCAGACGGCCACCTTCCCCACCGCTCCTTCTTTGACTGACCGAAGCCTCAGCAACTCGTTGTCCAGGACCAGGAGTTTGTAACCTCCCAGTCTCTGGGAACGCGTTGCACAGACCTTTCTGCAAGGCCTCCCGGAGTTGTCTTATCCTCTGCTCCCTCTGCGACGGTAAGATAAGGTCCGCAACCTTACCCTTGTACCGTGGATCAAGGAGAGTGGCCAGCCAGTAATGGTCCCTCTCCTTGATCTGAAGAATTCGAGGATCCTTCCGCAGACTTTGCAGGATCAGGGAGGCCATGCAGCGTAGGTTAGCTGAGGCATTCGGTCCGGAGTCCTCTGGGTCACTAAGGACGACATGATCCGCAGCCACCTCCTCCCAGCCACGTACAAGTCCACTGGTTTCTTGGGACTGTAAATCATCCCTAAAAGACTGCTGC
The DNA here is from genome assembly GCA_029206835.1 of Rana muscosa. Classification (NCBI taxonomy): domain Eukaryota; kingdom Metazoa; phylum Chordata; class Amphibia; order Anura; family Ranidae; genus Rana; species Rana muscosa. Next base: position 216,586,840 of record CM055126.1, read on the forward strand.
TGATGATGCTGAGTGCCAGGCTCCACCTCCATGCTGACACAATCCTCCTCCTCCTCCTCTTCTTCCTGTGCGATGGGTGGGACAGAAGGAACACTGTCTGGGTAAAGGGGGCCTTGAGAGGCAAGGAAGTCCTCCTCTTCCTGCCTCTGTTCTGCCTCAAGTGCCCTATCCATTATTCCACGCAGCGTATGTTCCAACAGGTGGACAAGAGGTACAGTGTCACTGATGCATGCACTGTCACTGCTCACCATCCTCGTGGCCTCCTCAAATGGTGCCAGGACAGTGCATGCATCCCTGATCATGCCCCACTGGCGTGGTGAAAAAAACCCAAGCTCCCCTGACCCTGTCCTGGTGCCATAGTCGCACAGGTACTCATTGATGGCCCTCTGCTGCGTGTGCAGCCGCTGCAGCATGGCCAACGTTGAGTTCCACCTGGTGGGCATGTCACATATAAGGCGGTTCTTGGGCAGGTTCAACTCCTTTTGTAGCTCAGCCAGGCGAGCACTGGCATTATAAGATCTGCGGAAATGTACACAGACTTTCCTGGCCTGCCTCAGGACATCCTGTAAGCCCGGGTACCTGCCCAAGAACCGCTGCACCACCAGGTTAAGGACGTGAGCCACACAGGGCACATGGGTCAGTTGTCCCTGTCGGAGAGCGGAGAGGAGGTTGGTGCCATTGTCGCAAACTACCATTCCTGGCTTAAGCTGGCGTGGCGTCAACCACCTCTCGGCCTGCCCCTGCAGAGCAGACAGAACCTCTGCCCCAGTGTGGCTCCTGTCCCCCAAACACACCAGCGCAAGCACGGCATGGCATCTTTTTGCCTGCGTACTTGCGTAGCCCCTTGAACGCCTACGGAGCACCGCTGGTTCCGAGGACAAAGCACAGGAAGAGGCCACGGAGGAAGAAGAAGAGGAGGGGATGGAGGACAGAGGTGTGTCACAACCAGTAGTAGCATTTTGGAGGCGTGGCGGTGGAACAACCTCCAACACTACTGCACCTTGTCCTGCATCCTTCCCAGCTGCCAAAAGAGTGACCCAATGGGCCGTGAAAGAAAGGTAACGTCCCTGTCCATGCCTGCTGAACCATGAGTCAGCGGTAATATGCACCTTACCGCTGATCGCCCTGTCCAGCGAGGCCAAGACATTGCCTTCCACATGCCGGTAGAGAGGCGGAATCGCCTTCCGTGAGAAAAAGTGGCATTTGGGAACCTGCCACTGAGGAACCGCACATTGCACAAACTCACGGAAGGGGGCCGAGTCTACCAACTGAAAAGGCAGCAGTTGAAGCGCTAGCAATTTAGCCAAGCTAGCATTCAACCGCTGGGCATGTGGATGGCTGGGAGTGAACTTCTTTCGACGGTCCAGCAGCTGGGGCAGGGAAATTTGCCTGCTAGAATCGGACGTCGGTGTACTGCTAGCAGAGTGCCCGCAAGTACTTGCCTGTGACACACCTAATTCTACACCTTCATTCCTCTCAGAGCAGGTTTCAGAGAGGACTGAAGGTATAGTGGGGTTGGAGATCCCAGCTGATGGGGTGCAAGAAGAGGTCAGCTTTGTTCTTTGGTGTGGGTCTTTAAGGTAGGCTTGCCAACGAGCTGCATGGCAGGTCAACATATGTCTGGCACAGCAGCTGTGCGATCTGATGCACTCGACTCAAAAAAGGCCCACACCAAAGAACTTTTTGAATAACGGGCAGAGGCAGCGCCCTGCACAGGCGGAGCTCTGCGGTGTGATTTCGTTGGTGTGCTGCCCTTACGCTGGCCCCCCGAGGGCATCCTGCCTCGTTGGAGATGTGCCTCCTCCTCATCCTCCTCCTCCTCCTCCTCCTCTCTCCTATTAGGCACCCACGTGGAGTCAGTGACCTCATCATCCCCTCCCTCCTCATCACTGGAGCCAATCTGGCAGTATGCTGCAGCTGCTGGAACATGACTGCCAGATTGGTGTCCTTCTTGAGCATCCCCTCTCTCTGCTCTCACGCTACTGCCTTCCTCTAGCTGGGTATCATCATCAGACCCTTCGAAACGCTGGGCATCCTCCTGGAGCATGTACCCAACACTGTGCTCAAACAGTTCGGGGGACTCCTCAGGAGGACATGGTTGGTCTAGGGAAGGAGTGACTGATGATGACATTGATACCAGGTAAGAGGACGCTTTGGCAGCTGCTTTGCCAGTACCCTGAGCCTGGGTGAGAGAGGATGAGGAGGATGAGGAGGGCTTGGTCATCCACTCTACCAAGTCTTCGGCATGATGCGGCTCAACACATCCAGCTGCCGAAAAGAAGGACAAGCGTGTCCCATGGCCACGTGCTGATGGCGATGCACCGCGTCCACGACCAGCACTGTTGTCTCTAGACACAGAGCCTGCTTGCCCTCTTTTATTGGCTCCTGACTGTCTGCCTCTCCTTGTTTGCCTTCCAGACATTCTAATGGCCTGCAGGGAAATGGGAAAAACAGCAATACAGGCTAAGTTAAGGTGTAATATGGTCAGGAGGTACACTCCGCCCGCTGTAAGTGCCGCAAAATCCTGTTGGTGTAACACACCAGGAAAAAGCAGCAATACAGGCTAAGTTAAGGTGTAATATGGTCAGGAGGTACACTCCGCCCGCTGTAAGTGCCGCAAAATCCTGTTGGTGTAACACACCAGGAAAAAGCAGCAATACAGGCTAAGTTAAGGTGTAATATGGTCAGGAGGTACACTCCGCCCACTGTAAGTGCCGCAAAATCCTAGTGGTGTAACACACCAGGAAAAAGCAGTAATACAGGCTAAGTTAAGGTGTAATATGGTCAGGAGGTACACTCCGCCCGCTGTAAGTGCCGCAAAATCCTGTTGGTGTAACACACCAGGAAAAAGCAGCAATACAGGCTAAGTTAAGGTGTAATATGGTCAGGAGGCACACTCCGCCCGCTGTAAGTGCCGCAAAATCCTGTTGGTGTAACACACCAGGAAAAAGCAGCAATACAGGCTAAGTTAAGGTGTGTGAGGGGGTTAGCTCGGCAGCGGGTGTGTGTGAGCCCCGGGATGGGCTCCCCACACAAAACAGGCCCAGCAAACGGAGGTTGTGGTTTTCAAAATCAAAAAAGGTGCGGTTTATTTTCTATTTACAGTGACAAAACACAGCAAAGCAAAAGAAACATAACCAAAATAAATCCTGGTCAAGTTGACCTCTGACTAAACATACAGGTTTCCTAACTAACAACTGGGATCAGCCTAGTGCTGTCCTAGTCCCTAAGTCCCTGGTTTTAAATGTCCAAGCAAATAGCCACACAGGCTTTGTCTCACCGCACAGGGGTTCACTCTCCCTAGACAGTCCACACAGGTCTGGTTCCAGGCATGAGCTAACATCTAATGAAGCTGGGAGTTCTTATAGAGGCCTAAATGAGCTGACAAGCTTCAGCTGGCCTCATCAACTCCCTGTCTGTACGACGCCCAGCCCTCTCCCTAGAGGTATGAGTCATCCATGAGCCCACTAGCCTTATACAACTCTCCACCTAGTTGTATAAGTCGGCGTAAAGCCTGAATCTGGGCGAAATATATCTACCCCCCTGGATGCAACCAGGTGACTTTACCTTCCTGCTGTCACATACCCCCCCCCTCTTGTTTTAACCTCGGGGTTGGAACACCAGCAATCAGGCATTCATGTACTCGAGACAAAGCATCCACATTCCCCATTTGAACGCCAGGGCGATGCTTTACTGTGAAGTTGAATTCCTGGAGGGCCAGGAACCACCTATTCACTCTTCTATTTGTTTCCTTGTTTTGAGCCATCCACTTTAACGGAGCGTGATCCGTAACCATGTCAAAGTGCCTACCTAGCAGGTAGTACCGAAGGGAATCTAGAGCCCACTTCACCGCTAAACACTCCTTTTCAACGGTGGCGTAATTTACCTCATGGGACTTCAACTTCCTGCTGAGGTAAATGACTGGGTGCTCTTCCCCGTTCCAGACCTGGGACAATACTGCTCCTAACCCCACATCTGACGCATCACTTTGTACGACAAAGTCTTTAGAGAAGTCGGGTGAGTACAACACTGGCTGGCTACATAAGGCTTGTTTCAAGAATTGGAATGCTGCCTCAGCCTCGGGGGTCCATTTAATCATGACCGACCCTTTCCCCTTCGTCAGGTTGGTTAGGGGCACAGCCTTAGAAGCAAAGTGGGGAATGAATCGCCGATAATACCCAGCGATTCCCAGAAAGGCTCGTACCTGCTTCTTGCTGTTGGGACGTGGCCAACTCTGGATGGCCTCGACTTTGTTGAGTTGGGGTTTTATTACTCCCCTCCCAATGGTGTACCCAAGATATTTGGCCTCCTCCTGCCCAATGGTACACTTCTTGGGGTTAGCCGTAAACCCCGCTTCCCGAACAGAGTCCAGGACTGCTTGCACTTTTGGCAGATGTGAGGCCCAATCTGTGCTATGGACAATTACGTCATCCAGGTAAGCCGCAGCATACTTCCGATGGGGCCTCAGCATCTGGTCCATTTTCCGCTGGAATGTGGCCGGCGCATTCTGTAACCCGAACGGCATTCTTTTATATTGGAACGCCCCGTCTGGGGTTACAAATGCGGTTTTCTCTTTGGCCGACTTGGCCAGGGGGATTTGCCAATACCCTTTTGTGAGGTCAAGAGTCGTCATGTATCGGGCTGTTCCCAGCCGGTCGATCAACTCATCTATACGTGGCATGGGGTAGGTGTCAAATTTTGTAACTTTGTTCAACTGACGAAAATCGTTACAAAATCGCCAGCTCCCATCCGGTTTAGGCACCAACACGATGGGACTAGACCAATCACTTTGGGACTCCTCTATCACCCCTAAGTTCAGCATTTTCTGTACTTCCTCCCGTATTGCCTCCCGTCGAGCCTCTGGGATCCGATAGGGTTTTAACTTCACCCTTTCACCGGGCGGGGTAATGATGTCATGCTCTACCCCAGATGTTTGTCCCGGCAGCTCAGAGAATACCTCCTTGTTGCGAAGCACAAACTCCTTAACCTCCTGTTGTTGGGGTTGTGACAAGGTGGCTGCTATTCCAACCTCAGGAATCACGCAACCAGTTTGAGCTGGTGACCAAGTGTCTGCGACTAGGGACTCTCTATCCCTCCAGGCTTTCAACAGATTAACGTGATAGATCTGTTCGGGCTTTCGCCTTCCTGGTTGTCTGACCTTGTAATTCACTTCGCTCACTTTTTCCATTATCTCGTAGGGGCCTTGCCATTTGGCAAGGAATTTACTTTCAACCGTAGGGACAAGTACCAATATCCTATCCCCCGGGGAAAAGGTACGGGTCTTGGCTCCACGGTTGTACACTCTCTGCTGTGCCAACTGCGCTTGGGCCAAATGTTCCTTCACGATGGGCATTACCTGTGCAATTCGATCTTGCATCAGGGCGACATGCTCAATCACACTCCTGTGGGGAGAACTCTCACTTTCCCAAGTTTCCTTGGCAATATCCAACAGCCCTCTTGGGTGTCTCCCATACAGTAACTCAAAGGGGGAGAATCCCGTAGAGGATTGGGGCACCTCCCTAATAGCAAACATCAAATAAGGAAGTAAACAGTCCCAATCCTTTCCATCTCTATCCACCACTTTCTTCAACATTTGTTTTAGGGTTTTGTTGAATCTTTCAACCAGCCCATCGGTTTGGGGGTGATACACAGACGTACGCAATTGCGTCACTTTGAACAATTTACACAGCTCTTTCATAACCCGGGACATAAAGGGTGTACCTTGGTCCGTAAGCAGTTCTTTACAAATACCCACCCGGCTAAAAACAAGAGATAGCTCTTTGGCTATGGTTTTGGCCGAGGTATTTCGGAGAGGGATCGCTTCTGGATAACGGGTGGCATAGTCCATTATAACTAATATGTACTGGTGCCCCCTAGCGGACTTGATTATAGGACCTACCAAATCCATGGCGATCCTCTCAAACGGGACCTCAATGATGGGTAGAGGGACCAGCGGGCTACGGAAATGTGGCATCGGGGCCAACCTCTGACACACAGGGCAGGAGGAACAATAATTTTCTACGTCCTTCATCACCCCCGGCCAATAGAATCTCTGTAATACCCTCTCTCGGGTTTTCTCTGTCCCCAGATGACCTCCAAGAATGTGCCCATGGGCCAACTCCAACACCAACTTCCTGTAAGGTTTGGGCACCACAAGCTGCTCAACGGTTTCTTCTGCCCTTTTTGCCACCCGATACAGTAGGTCCTTCTCTACGCTGAAGTATGGGTAAGTGCAGGTATTATCTGGGTTCACTAACTCGCCATCTATTTTCACTACGTTTTCCCGTGCCTTTATTAGGGCGGGGTCTTTCAACTGTTCTGTGGCAAAGTTTTCCCTGTGAACCTCAAGATCAGAAAACTCCACAGACGGTAGGTTTTCGTCTGAGGAGGTGGGCTCCTCTCCAGTTTCTTGAGTCTCCCCTGCCACTACTGATAAGGGAAATTCCGGAGAGTCCTCACCACTCTCAGGGGAGTTCTGGCTATCACATTCCTGGTACATAGGGGCACCAGTGAGGGGCTCAGGATCATCCCACAGTTCCCAGAACTTCGGAAAATCCCTTCCCACAATGGCGTCATGCGGTAACTGAGATACTAAGCCCACTGGATGAGAGAGGGTACCTTTGGGGGTCTCGAAACACACTGTAGTCACTGGATACTCTCGGGTGTCCCCATGCACACAAATAACAGCTACCTTGCTATTCCCAGAGACCTCTGTTTTAACTAACTCAGCCTTTATCAGGGTCACAAGGCTACCTGAATCCAGCAATACCACAACATTTCTACCATTAACACACATTTTGCATAAATGTTTCTCAGTTCCTCGAATGGCAGTGCATGCGACTGTCGCACACAGCGACTGACGTCTGCCCGTCAGAAAGTCACACTGCATGGGTTCCTCCACAACCGGGCAATTGGCTGCAATATGTCCCGCTTGCCGGCAGCGGTAGCAAACGATCCTTCTTGCCGCCTCTTGAGCCGCTGATTTCCCAGGCTGTTCTCGCCAAACTTGGGGTAGAGCTCCCACCCTCTCACTCTCTCCACCCTCACCCCTTGGAATCCTCTTATCCGCCCCTGGGGATGGTCTGGTCTTAGGGTGGAAAGTCCGAGTGTCTCTGGAAGAGGCCGTCAGGTTCTCTGTAGCCAAGTATTTCTCCACACGATCCACAAGACCATCGGCCGTCTCTGGGTCTCCATGGCTTACCCACTTTTGGATGGCAGTAGGAAGAGCTCTCAAAAACCGATCCATTACAACACGTTCCACAATCTTTGGTGCGGACAAAGTCTCTGGCTGTAGCCACTTTCTGCTCAGGTGAATGAGATCATACATTTGAGACCTGGGGGGTTTTCCAAGCTGGAAAGTCCAGTTATGCACACGCTGAGCCCGGACAGCCTGGGTGACACCCAGCCTTGCCAATATTTCAGCTTTTAGCATCACATAGTCTTTTGCTTGGTTAGGCTCTAGGTCATAGTAAGCTTTCTGCGATTCACCAGTTAACAGAGGAGCCACCAGTCCAGCCCACTGCTCCTCAGGCCACTTTTCTCTTTCAGCGGTCCTTTCAAATGTGGTCAAAAATACCTCTGGATCATCCTCTCCAGTCATTTTTGTCAATAAACGACTCACCCCAAAGGACGCGGTATTAGTGGGATGGCTTTCCTCACTGGTCTGCGGACGTTGCTGCATTACTGCTTCCATCTGTTGTTGTAGTCTCTGCTCTTGCTTCTGCAACAGGTCTATGAAGCGGGCCTCAGATTGCTGCTGGGCTCGTTGCTGAGCCTCCAGACTCTGTTGCAAAGTTGCGTTTGTCTGCTGCTGGGCTGCAAGGCTCCTTTGCAAACCTGCATTTGTCTGCTGTTGATTGGCATTTGCTAGAGCCAGCTGCTTCAGTATCTCCTCCATGCTGGCTTAAAAAAAACTGCCACTGGTTCTCCACCAACTGTGAGGGGGTTAGCTCGGCAGCGGGTGTGTGTGAGCCCCGGGATGGGCTCCCCACACAAAACAGGCCCAGCAAACGGAGGTTGTGGTTTTCAAAATCAAAAAAGGTGCGGTTTATTTTCTATTTACAGTGACAAAACACAGCAAAGCAAAAGAAACATAACCAAAATAAATCCTGGTCAAGTTGACCTCTGACTAAACATACAGGTTTCCTAACTAACAACTGGGATCAGCCTAGTGCTGTCCTAGTCCCTAAGTCCCTGGTTTTAAATGTCCAAGCAAATAGCCACACAGGCTTTGTCTCACCGCACAGGGGTTCACTCTCCCTAGACAGTCCACACAGGTCTGGTTCCAGGCATGAGCTAACATCTAATGAAGCTGGGAGTTCTTATAGAGGCCTAAATGAGCTGACAAGCTTCAGCTGGCCTCATCAACTCCCTGTCTGTACGACGCCCAGCCCTCTCCCTAGAGGTATGAGTCATCCATGAGCCCACTAGCCTTATACAACTCTCCACCTAGTTGTATAAGTCGGCGTAAAGCCTGAATCTGGGCGAAATATATCTACCCCCCTGGATGCAACCAGGTGACTTTACCTTCCTGCTGTCACAGGTGTAATATGGTCAGGAGGTACACTCCGCCCGCTGTAAGTGCCGCAAAATCCTGTTGGTGTAACACACCAGGAAAAAGCAGCAATACAGGCTAAGTTAAGGTGTAATATGGTCAGGAGGCACACTCCGCCCGCTGTAAGTGCCGCAAAATCCTGTTGGTGTAACACACCAGGAAAAAGCAGCAATACAGGCTAAGTTAAGGTGTAATATGGTCAGGAGGCACACTCCGCCCGCTGTAAGTGCCGCAAAATCCTGTTGGTGTAACACACCAGGAAAAAGCAGCAATACAGGCTAAGTTAAGGTGTATAATGTGCAGGAGGCTTAGCAACAATGACACTGACACTGTCCCCTGCCTATCCTTCTCTCTCCCTGCACACAAGGTTTATCAAAGTATATGACACTGACACTCTCCCTGCCTATCCTTCTCTCTCCCTGCACACAAGGTTTAGCAAAGAATATGACACTGACACTGCCCCCTGCCTATCCTTCTCTCTCCCTGCACACAAGGTTTATCAAAGTATATGACACTGACACTCTCCCTGCCTATCCTTCTCTCTCCCTACACACAAGGTTTAGCAAAGAATATGACACTGACACTCTCCCTGCCTATCCTTCTCTGTCCCTACACACAAGGTTTAGCAAAGAATAGATTTGACAAGATTTGACACTGTCCCTGCCTATCCTTCACTTTCCCTGCTCCGGAACACACTACACGAGGCCGCCGTGCTGGCGGCCTTTTATAGTGTGGGGCGTGTACTAAACCCCCTCAGCTATAATTAGCCACAGGCATCCTGCCTGTGGCCAATCATTGCTCTCCTCGTTGCCGGCGCTGTGATTGGCCAAGCATGCAGGGTCACAGTGCATGCTTGGCCAATCACAGCGCCGGGATTACACTGCGATGGCGCAGTGTATTGTGGGCCGTTCGCGACACTCGAATTTGGCGCGAACGGCCCAAATCGTTCGTTGTTCGCCGAACGCGCGAACAGCCGATGTTCGAGTCGAACCCATGTTCGACTCGAACACCGAGCTCATCCCTAATGGTCATCTATTTACATCCACCCACCTATAGACGTACCGTGTTTCCCCGAAAATAAGACCTACCCCGATTTTCGGGAAGGGCTGCAATATAAGCCCTACCCCGAAAATAAGCCCTAGTGTAGAGTGCTTGTGTGTGTATAGTGTATACACTACTCTGTTGCAGTAGTGTATAGTGTAGACTGTGTGTGTCAATTGTGCCAAGTACCTTCAGAATACAGCCGCTGCGATCAGCTGATCTCCTAATTCTCTCCTCCTCTCCTCCCAGCTGTCAGCGGGGGATTTCACCCCCCCTACAGTGCTCGGAGGAGGGAGGAGAGGTTCGGCAGGCTAAGGAAGTGGCGAGCTGCACTCAGCTGATCTCCCCCTCTCCGAGATGTCAGCGGGGGATCTCGGCCACCCTCCCTGTGCAGAGCTACAGGGGGGCAAAGCAAGTGACGAGCTGCACGCAGCTAATCTCTCCCTCTCCAAGATGTCAGCGGGGGATCTCGGGCCCCCCTTCCTCTGCAGACCTCCGGCATGTCACAGGCGATATAAGAAGGTATGTGGCACTACATCTCAGCATGCAGCAGTTTTGCATTGTGTGATACCAACATTCTACAAGCACTTTTACACAGGGGATTTGTGACAGGCAGGTAAGGAGAGACACAGCACATGGCATGATAAGACCTACCCTGAAAATAAGCCCTACTGTGTCTTTTGTAGTCAATTTGTCTGGCTTATTTTCGGGGAAACACGGTACATTGTGGCCCAATTTAGATCGGTCTGGAAAACTGGGGGATCAAGACTGAACGCCCCTGCAAAAGGCCCCTAGGCAAATATACAAGCGCTGACATATCGAACTGTAGATCCAATCATTTGGGCACCTGAAGTTACAGTGCCTTAAAAAAAGTATTCATGCCCCTTGACATTTTCCACAGTTTGTCATGTTACAACCAAAAACGTGAATGTATTTTATTGGGATTTTATGTGATAGACCAACACAAAGTGGCACATAATTGTGAAGTGGAAGGAAAATTGATAAATGATTTTCAAAATATTTTACAAATAAATATGTGAAAAGTGTGGCGTGCATTTGTACTCTTATACGCCCAACTAAAATCTAGTGGAACCAATGGCCTTCAGAAGTCAGCTAATTGGTAAATAGAGTCGACCTGTGTGTAATTTAATCTCAGTATAAATACAGCTGTTCTGTGAAGCCCTCAAAGGTTTGTTAGAGAACCTTAGTGAACAAACAGCATCATGAAGGCCAAGGAACACACCAGACAGGTCAGGGATAAAGTTGTGGAGAAGTTTAAAGCAAGGTTATGTTATAAAAAAATATCCCAAGCTTTGAACATGTCACAGAGCTCTGTTCAATCCGTCATCCGAAAATGGAAAGAGTATGGCACAACCGCAAACCTACCAAGACATGGCCGTCCTCCTAAACTGACAGGCCGGGCAAGGAGAACATTCATCAGAGGAGCAGCCAAGAGGCCCATGGTAACTCTGGAGGAGCTGCAGAGATCCACAGCTCAGGTGGGAGAATCTGTCCACAGGACAACTATTAGTCGTGCTCTCCACAAATCTACCCTTTATGGAAAAGTGGCAAGAAGAAAGCCATTGTTGAAAGAAAGCCATAAGAAGTGCAGTTTGCGAGAAGCCATGTGGTGGACACAGCAAACGTGAAAGAAGGTGCTCTGGTCAGATGAGACCAACATTTTACTTTTTAGCCTAAAAGCAAAACGCTATGTGTGGCGGAAAACTAACACTGCACATCACCCTGAACACACCATCCCCACCGTGAAACATGGTGGTGGCAGCATCATGTTGTGGGGATGCTTTTCTTCAGCAGGAACAGGGAAGCTGGTCAGAGTTGATGGGAAGATGGATGGAGCCAAATACAGGGCAGTCTTAGAAAAAAAAACTGTTAGAGTCTGCAAAAGACTTGAGACTGGGGCGGAGGTTCACCTTCCAGCAGGACAACGACCCAACATACAGCCAGAGCTACAATGGAATGGTTTAGATCAAAGCATATTCATGTGTTAGAATGGCCCAGTCAAAGTCCAGACCTAAATCCAATTGAGAATCTGTGGCAAGACCTCAAAAGTTCTGTTCACAGACACTCTCCATCCAATCTGACAGAGCTTGAGCTATTTTGCAAAAAAGAATGGGCAAAGCTGGTAGAGACATCCCCAAAAAGACTTGCAGCTGTAATTGCAGAGAAAGGCGGTTCTACAAAGTATTGACTCAGGGGGGCGCCATACAAATGTACCCCACACTTTTCACATATTTATTTGTAAAAAATGTTGAAAACCATTTATCATTGTACTTCCACTTCACAATTATGTGCCACTTTGTGTTGGTCTATCACAAAAAATCCCAATAAAATACATTTACGTTTTTTGGTTGTAACATGACAACATGTGGAAAATTTCAAGGGGTATAAATACTTTTTCAAGGCACTGTATATGTTGATCTTGGCCCTGCCTCCTGTGCCTCTTTACTGGTCTCTTAATGAGTAGCCTCATTTACCAATAAGCTTAAGAGGTAGGAGGGGCTAAGAACATGTTTTAAAAGACTTCAGACAGGTTGGGTTTGACTGGACAGATATTAAATGTCTGCAATTTTAGTGATTCCAGTATCTTGATTGGTGTGAATGAAAGCTGGTGGAGAGCAGCAAAACTTCATGGCCAGGAGCCACAGAGGGAATGCTTAGGAAATATTACAGCATGGAGTTAGTGTGAGGAGATGCTGGACTCTAGCGCACCCTGATCTTATGTCACATTTTATTCATATTCTTCTTTGCAGGTTCTGCAACAAGTGGACAATAAGTTTATTGCATGCTTGGTTGACACAAAGACTGAAAGGGCAGAAAAATCAGGTAAGGACATGGGGACAGGTGAGGGCTAGGTCCTGGGAGCAGATGGTGTCATCTGAGTGCCTGGGAGTGGGTAGGGCTAGTTGAGAGCCTGGGAAAAGGTAGAGTTATGCAAGGTCCCAGGTGAGGGGAGGTCCCAGGTGCCAGGTGAGGGGAGGTCCCAGGGGCCAGGTGAGGGGAGGTCCCAGGGGCCAGGTGAGGGGAGGTCCCAGGGGCCAGGTGAGGGGAGGTCCCAGGTGGCCAGGTGAGGGGAGGTCCCAGGAGCCAGGTATGGGGAGGTCCCAGGAGCCAGGTATGGGGAGGTCCCAGGAGCCAGGTATGGGGAGGTCCCAGGAGCCAGGTGAGGGGAGGTCCCAGGAGCCAGCAGAGCCAGGTGAGGGGAGGTCCTAGGAGGTAGCAGAGTCAGGTGCGGTCTTGGAGGGGGCAGAGTTGGGTGAGGACCTAAGAGGAGGGGCCAGAGGTAGATGAGGCCCTGGGAGAGGACTGGGCCAGGCAAGGTCCATGGAGGCGGCAGGGTAAGTGAGAGCTTTGAGTTCATGAGATATCTGCAAAGCATGGATGTCGCCTAAGGAGGAAATCAGAGTGACAACTGACTGACTTTTTTTTTTTCACAAAGGCGTCGGGTGTAGGTCACATAGCAAAGTTTTCTTGCTTCATTGCACTGCAAGCGACAGCAATACAAAATCTATCTTTGGGGACTCCATCAGTGAGATTTCAAGCCATAGTTCCTGTTCCTCCCCCACTCACCCACTCCCACCAGAGATTTCTCATATAGAATCATTTGAATCCATTCGTCTTTTCTAAGTGTGAGTTTTGCAGGTGGGAACCTCTTGGTGTTGGTGGATCAGCATGCAGCTCACGAGCGGGTGCGTTTGGAGCAGCTGATTGCAGGTAAAAAAAAATAAAAATATTCATCCTTTCTTTTCCAGATATTAAAGCGGAGCTCCACCCAAAAGGGGAAGCTCTGCTTGTTTGCCCCCCCCCCCTGCCACATTAGGCACCTTTTGGGGGGCAGGGGGGAGTAGGTACCTGCTCCCACTGAGCTGGAAGTTCAGCCTCCCCCACAGACTTCTGCGACACTTCATAGGTCCCAGAACACTGCAGCCCATTCATGATTTACTAAAACTGGAGAATGCAAAATCTGATGCAGCTCTGTATAGAAATCAAATTAGCTTCCAGTTGTTTGAATTGAACAAGTTGAAGTTAGAAGCTGATTGGCTGCTGTGCAAAGCTGTACCAGATTTAGCACTCTAGTTTTAGTAAATCAATCGCACAGTGTACACATTTGCCGGCACACCACAGATCTTCAGGTTGAGTTCAAACTATTTTTTTATTGAAGCATGATCACATGACAAACAAGCAACATCAAGCATTCCTGGTGAAGGGGACCTGCGTGGCTCTGAAACGTTATGCCACGTACACACGATCGGATTTTCCGTCGGAAAAACCTTGGATGGTTTTTCCGACGGAATTCTGCTCAGGCTTGGCATGCATAAACACGGTCACACAAAAGTTCTCTGAACTTTCGACCGTCAAGAACGCGGTGACGACGAGCCGAGAAAATGAAGTTCAATGCTTCCGAGCATGCGACGAATTGTTTCCGAGCATGCGTCGGAATTGCTACAGACGATCGGAATTTCCGATCTGAGATTTTTCCGTCTGAAAATTTGAGAACCAGCTCTCAAAATTTTGTTGGCGGAAATTCCGACAGGAAAAGTCCGATGGAGCCTACACACGGTCGGAATTTTCGACCAAAAGCTCACATCGGACTTTTCTTGGCGGAAAATCCGACCGTGTGTACGGGGCATTACGCTCTCTTGTTTGTGATGTGATCGTGCTTCATTAAAAAAATTGTTTGGACTCAGCCAAGATCCGTGGTGTGCTGGCAAACATCTACACTGCATTGTGCATGCTCCAGTCTCTAGCTGGTGGTTGCTGCAGCACCCATTATTTTAGAGCCTATTTCAAGAACGTGTGCAATGGGAATATGGAAGGTTACCTTTATCACACACAGACTCCTATGAGCCATCATCAGAAGACGGTGGAAGGAAACTAAAGGTTTCCATGGTGAATCCCCCGCTAGAGCTGGACATAACAGAAGAACAGGGCCGCCTCCTCAGGTATGTCATGTTTTAATCTCCCGCTATGGTTCAGTTTCTCCAACTCATGGAAACCTCTTTGTTCAGGATACGCGCAGGTGCCCTGCAGAGAGTCGGAATGTCCCTCTCATTTCCTGACAGCTGCTCATCCCGGGTACTGGTCAGCGAGATCCCCCAGTGTTTTGTGGAGAAGAAGGTCAGTGAAACACAACGGAGGAGAGCGATGATGGCCAGGAAGATGGTGGAGGTGAGAACCAGGACAATGTGGGCTGATTTGTTTGGGGGATTGTGAAAGATGACTTTTACTGATCTCATTTCTCTGTTTTCAGGAGTTTCTGCAGGAAGAGGTGCAGGTGAGTCTCAGGGATACAAAGCTGTTGTAAAGCTTTTTGTTGTATGAAGCATTTAGGATTAAGTAATATGGTGTGCAGCATGTATATTGGGCAGTAGTATGAGGTGTCTGCTGGGGGTGCAGCAGGGTGTGCAGTGTCGGTACAGTGCATTCTTGTCAGGCTCTGGGGAGGGGTAGATTATCCTATGATAAAAGACTCCGTTACTTCTCTCATTTCTCCCTCAGCAATCTCCAGGAGCTCCACTTGGACCTCTTCCAGGGACAGTTCTAAAGGTGCTGGCATCACAGGCCTGTCACGGTAAGGACAGTCTGCAGTGTTCGAGGTTCCATGGGGGTACAGAGGGTCTTATTTAATAAGCCAACTGTACAAAAAACTGGCAACCACCCCAACCTATAACTGGCCTTAGCAGCAAAGTGCACATGGGAGGGCAATGCACATCACAAACAAAGTTTTTTTTCCCAGAACACTTACCAGCCAGCCTGCAAAACAACCAAATTGGCCCTGTCTAAAGCCTCGTACACACGATCAGATTATCCAAAGGGAATTGTGTAATGACAGGCTGTTGTCGGAAAATCTGACCGTTTGTATGCTCCATCGGACAATTGTTGTCGGATTCTCCACAGACAAATGTGGGATAGCATGCGTTTAAAATTGTCCGCCAACAATTGTGTGTTGTCGGATTATCCAATCGTGTGTACACAAGTCCGTCGGACAAAACTCTGAAGTACAAACACGCATTCTCAGAAGCAATGCTCATCATAACACAACATTAGCAGAAGTTGCCCAAAGGGTGGCGCTAAAGAGCTGAAAAAATACGTTGTTTTGTGTTTGTTGGCCGACAATTCTTTGCAGTTTGTATGCAAGACAAGTTCATGGCCAACGCTCTTTGGACAAAAGTCCTACGCTTTGTCCGCGGAAAATCCGATCGTGTGTACAAGGCTTTACAGTTTATGTTAAAAACAGATGGTTTTGTTTGCACATTTATGCAAATATATGCGTAAGCCGCTGTGCCCACACCAAAAAACCTCTGTATATACTGATGCTGTCCTAGGTGGTGTACATTTGGTATCACTCTGCCTGTGACCGGAGCCGGCACTGCACAGGAAGCATTGGCTTATGCGGCTCTGCTCCGCAGCTGCTTGCTTCCGCTGGCTTCATTCACAACATTGACGCTCTGGCATTGCAGGTCGGCAACCTGCAATCTGGACTGGCCAACCCGCCATCCCAAAGTGGGAGTTAACGGGCCACATCAGAGGGCTCCGCGGGCCACTGGTTGGGCACCCCTGCCATAGACCTTTGTTTGGCAGACAACCAAGTCCGACTAGACTGTCTGCTGGGGATCCTGAATTTTACACATGAAGGCCTCTGGATTAGGGTCTCCAAATTATGTACAGAATTACATTTACCTTGTCTAAACTGGGAACCATTTCTTGGTGGAGTTCTTCTATAGCATGTGTTAATGGGAAGGGAGAGTTACCCTTATGCCGCGTACACACGACCGTTTTTAATGTCATTGGAAAAAAACAACGTTTTTCCTCTACGTGATTCTTCTCAAGCCTGCCTTGCCTACACACTATCGTGAAAAAAAATGCTCAAGCAAAGCGCGGTGAAACGTACAACGGCCTTTAAAGGGGAAGTTCCATTCGGTTGGCGCCACCCTTTGGGCTGCTTTTGCTGATCCTCGTGTTAGTAAAGTTTGGTGAGAGACGATTCGCGCTTTTCAGCCTCGTGCTCTTCAGTCCGTTACAGCGTGACGAATGTGCTATCTCCATTACGAACGCTAGTTTTACCAGAACGCTCCCGTCTCATCACTTGCTTCTGAGCTTGCATGTTTTTTCACGTCGTTAAAGCCTACACACGGACGTTTTTCACGACGAGAAAAACGACAATGTGAAAAACGACGAGAAAAAATAGAGCATGTTCCAAATTTTAAATGGCCGTTTTTCACGTCGCGAAAAATGCTCTGGAGCCCACACACGATCGTTTTTAATGACCAAATTAAAAAATTGCATTTTTCTCATCATGAAAAATGGTCATGTGTATGCGGCATTAGGTCTGATATGAATTTCATCTTGTTTTTTGCAGGCGCTGTGAAGTTTAATGATCCCCTGAGTATGGATGAGTGTCGACACTTAGTGCGCTGTCTGGCACAGTGTTCCCTGCCCTTCCAGTGTGCACATGGAAGACCGGCCATCCTGCCACTCGCAGATCTGCTTCACCTGCAGTCGGAGGACCAGGTATTCTAACAGCTACTTACCATTCTCCCAACACCCATGGGGGGGCTACACATTGCACCTTGCTGCTCAATTTGTTCTAGGTTGAAAATTATGTCAGCAGGCCTAAAGCTTTGTATCTGGAGCAAATGAAAGTCTAGAAGCCCAACACTCATATTACCCAAATACAGTAAAACTAACTAGACCAGGGGCTGACCCACTTCTAATAACCAGGAAGGCATATTGGTTCACAGCAAGGGCTCAGACCAACAAAGGGTGGAGTCACACATAGAAAGGAGGAGCTTATAGAGACACGAAAACACAGTGGGGGTGGGGGTCACACAGAGGAGGAGGAGCTCTGATAATCACATAGGGTCAGCTAATTATAAAAATGAGGATGTGTACCGTATTGGGGGTTGTATGCCTCCGCCTGACACACTGGCCAAATTGTTGTACACATCAGCCAACAAGCGACTAATAGGACTTTTAGCCACTTGCCGACCGGGCCTTTTCTGGCTCTTTTTGTTTACAAGTTTAAATCTTTATTTTTTGCTAGAAAATTAAAGGCCCGTACACATGATCAGAAAATCGGAAGTATAATTTTGTCCGATGAACGATCTGCCGATTTTTCAGATCGTTAGTACGGTGCTTCCAACAGCCGATTCCGAATTTTCGGACGACGAAAACTGGATGTTAAGGCTATATAAAATTTTTGTAGTACGTATGTGAACACAAAGTCCGATTTTTGTTTTAATTAGAACGTAAGAGCAAGACGCATGCTCAGAAACGAAAGAACATATACAAAACAATTTAACACATTACATCACTTCTGAAGTTGAATTCGGTCGTACGAGAATTTTCGTATGTTGAGTAACCTCTTCGTTTTCGATATGAGACTAGCATGCAACAAAAAACGGACACAAATTCATCCGATAATCTGATCGTGTGTACCCAGCTTTACCCCCCCCCCCCCCCCAAACATAATAAATATATATATATATATATATATATATATATATATATATTTTTAGCAGCAGAGACCCTAGCCTAGGGAATAAAATGGCAATCGTTGCAATTTTTTATGTCACACAGTATTTGTGCAGCCGTTTTTCAATCGCAATTTTGTTGGAACAAAATACACTTTAACTAAAAAAACAAAACACAATATACTGTATATCCCAATTTATTTGTAAAATATCAAAGATGTTGTTACCCCAAGTAAATAGATACCTAACATGTCATGCTTTAAAATTGCGCATGCTCTTGGAATGATGACAAACTACAGTACTTAAAAATCTTCATAGGTGACGCTTTAAACATTTTTACAGGTTACCTGCTTAGAGTTACAGAAGAGGTCTTGGGCTAGAATTATTGCTCTCGCTCTAACGTTCACGGCGATACCTCACGTGTGGTGTAAACACATTTTACATATGCGTGCGCAACTTATGTATACGTTTGCATCTGCGCATGAGCACGGAGGGATGGGGGCACTTAATTTTTTTTTTTCTTACACTGTCCCTTTTTAATTATTTTTTTTTATCACTTTTATTCCTAATACAAGGAATGCAAACATTCCTTGTAATAGAAGTAAGGATGACAGGTCCTCTTTATGTAGAGAGCGGGGTCAAAAGGACCCCAAATCTCTCCTTTTACCTTAAAAAGCAAAAGATAAAAAAAAAAAAAAAGGAAAAAAAATGTACTTTATTATGACGTTGCTCCGGTCCTCCAAGGCCATAGAGGCGATCAGAGACAATATGGTCTCTGTTCGCCTCTGTGACCAGCCGGCAGCACCGTTGGATCGTTTCTTGGGGGCACCAATGAAAATGGTAAGCCTGAGAAACACTGGCAGGAGGGGGGAGTCCCCTCTTGCCGCTTCTGAAAGCAATCCAGTGGCTAATGAACCGCTCAGACCGCTTTCATGAGAAAGCCAACTGAAAAAAAAAATACCGGGGGTTGTGGTTGACAGCTTCAGTCATAACCCCAGTAAACCACAATGTATATATACGAATTGCGGTCAGCAAGTGGTTATACTTACTGTAAAACAGAAAATTATAATATACTTACCGTAATTTTCTTTTTCCTGGTGCCTAGCCATGGCAGCATACTATCTATCACAAGTATGCTGCCATGGAGGCACCAGGACAATCCTTTTCTTGGAGACCATGGACACAGATATACAGAAACAGTTGGGTTATACTGCCACTTTCAGGAGGATTGGACACTAGCTAATAGAGAAGTTGTAAGCCTGCTCCCAGTCTAAACCCCTCCTTTAACCAGCAAGTCTTGTGAGAAACAAGGCCATGACCTCTGTCCCTCAGGGCTCCATTACACGTGTGTTGATTATGAAGAATGAAGCAATGTCCAATTTTTGTGATCATGTGTAGCCTCATTTTCCTGTTCTTAGCTGACAGGAGTGGCACCCGGTGTGGTCTTCTGCTGCTGTAGCCTATCTGCTTTGATGTGTTGTGCATTCAGAGATGGTATTCTGCATACCTTGGGTGTAACGAGTGATTATTTGAGTTATCCTCCACACAACTGCCACTCACTGGATAGTTTCTCTTTTTTGAACCATTCTCTGTAAACCGAAGAGATGGTTGTGTATGAAAATCCCAGTAGATCAGTCGTTTTTTAAATATTCAGAGCGGCCCGTCTGGCACCAACAAATATGCCACGTTCAAAGCCACTTAAATCCCCTTTCTGAAGCTCGCTTTGAACTTCAACAAGTTGTCTTGACCACGCATTGAGCTGCTGCCATGTGATTGGCCGATTAGCAATTTGTGTTACCAAACAATTGAACAGGTGTACCTAATAAAGTAAACGCACGTCATAGCAAGTGGTATCGACTGCCTGAAGGTCTAATCAAGTCCATTGTTACTGCCAGAAGACAAGGAAGCGTCCAAAAGTGGCTGATACGTTTCAAGGGCGAACCCTCTTCATCAGAGCCAGGGTGGTGAATCACTACCCTGGCTCTGATGAAGAGGGTTCGCCCTTGAAACGCGTCAGCTACTTTTGGATGCTTCCTGGTCTTCCGGCAGTTCTGATGGACTTGATTAGACCTTCGGGCAGTGGATCCCACTTGCTATGACGTGCGTTTACCTAATTTTACGTTTGGGAGTATGTTTATTGCTGTTTTTATCTTGGAATACATTTTATTGAGGTAATGCGCTAGGTCAGTGTGTCCTTTTCTTTGTTGTTTTTCAGTCTGTTGATGAGTCTGAGCGGGCAGCAAGAAGGGATTTTGCACTGTGTACCCCTGGGAATGCAGGAGAATGTTTGTTTGTACCTAATAAAGTGACTGGTGGGTGTATCTTAAACTCATAGTGAGCAACTTCCAAGCATAAGGCTGGCCATACATTATACAATTCACTTGAACAATTTGTCTTTAGATCTACCAAAACCATATAATATGAGATCAAATCTAAAACACTTTAAATTTGTATGCAAACAGGCAGGCCATCATGACGTTGCTTTCGTTCTAGGGTAGAAGAAAACTTTTTATTAAACCATTATGTTTCCCCCCCCCCCTCTTGATTTTATGCTTTCAAAAAGGTAGGAGGAATGGTCTGAGGTCCTAAAAGACCATAAAGTAGAACAGACATCTCTTTATTTCTATCACAAGTGATGTTTACATTCCTTGTTAACCACTTACCGCCCGGCCTATAGCAAAATGATGGCCGGGCGGTGGTTCAGTTATCCTGACTGAACGTCATATGACGTCCAGCAGGATAACAGCCGCCACACGCATCGCGGTGATGTGTGTCAGTCTGACGGTGGCTCTTTACCACGTGAGCAGCCGTGTCCAATCACGGCTGATCACGATGTAAACAGGAAGAGCCGTTGATCAGCGTTCCCTCACTCGCGTCAGTTTCAAGTAGAAAAGAGCTGATCGGCGGCTCTCCTGACGGCGGGTAGTCTGCGCTGATTGTTTATCAGCGCAGCCCCCCCCCCCCGGATGCCCACATTGGACCACCAGGGAAGCCCCTAACATGTGGATGGCCAGGTAAGTCCCCCATGGCCATGTGCAAATTTATGCCCAACATATGCCAATCAGTGCCCACAAATGAGCACTGACTGGCACCATTATGGCACAAATAAAATTAGTGATGCCCAGCAATGCCACACACCAGTGTCCATCAGTGCCGCCCTTGAAGAAGAAAACGTACTTATTTACAATTTTTTTTTCGGTCTTTTTTTATTTGTTGCACAAAATAAAAAATTGCAGAGATTATCAAATACCACCGAAAGAAAGCTCTATTTGTGGGAACAAAATGATAAAAAATTTGTTTGGGTACAGTGTAGCATGACCGCACAATTGTCATTCAAATTGCGACAGTGCTGAAAATTGGCTTGGGCAGGGAGGTGTACAAGTGCCTGGTATTGAAGTGGTTAAAGGAATAAAAGTGATTTAAAAAAAAATTAAGTGACAGTGTAAAATAAAATAAATAATTTTATTTTTTTAAAGCACCCCATCCCTCCGTGCTTGTGCACAGAAGCAAAATATGTCAAAAACGCGTGTGCAAGAATGCAAAACGCACTGCAGAAACGAATCAAAAGCAAACTGCACCATTGTAAACCAGGCCTAAAGCTAGAAAAATAATAGGTTAAACTTTTCCCAGCAGAGGTGAAGATAGGGCATGAATTCCTAGAACGCTAGATTAACCACCCTATAGCAGTTTTTACACTGCCCCAGTCCCCTTTAGCCAGAAGTAGAACCCAATTGTTCCTGAATTCCTGTGACCCTCAATGGATGATGCACAAATCTCTCTACAATTTGGGAACCCAGCAGCAGGTGAATAGGTGGATTGGGCAACGAATCCCAGGATCTGCTTTAATTGCTCTCACTTTCTACCATCAGGTTTCTCCAAAGCCCAACCTGAGCCATCTGCGACGCCACTACAAGGCCTGGCGGCTCTTTGGCGCAGGGTCGTCTTGTTCCATGGAGCAGCCAATCAGAGCAGAGACTCATCCAGATACACAACACTCGAAGGCTGAAGTGGAGTGTAAAATACACAATACAATATTTATTTCTTGAATTCAGTCTTCATGTGTTTATTAGTGCATATACAGCGGTATCACAGGTCATTGTCTGCAGGGTGGTAGAGTTCACTCATCAGACGGTAAATATACGATGGAGCGTTCCCTCCGATGTTGGTTATGAACAGTGTGATCAGCTCCGCAGGGACATGGTCAAAGATGGGACAGTGAGCACTAACTTTGGACAGAATCTCACCTGCAAAGAAAAGATGTGTTAATCTCCATATATACAGTGCACAGCTGGGGAGCAGAAAAGAGCGCCCCCTACCTTGTGAGAATGGGAGAACTTCTTGTGGAGACACAAACTTATGGAAGGAATCATCTTCATTGGGGAACTGAGGAAGGGAAAAGACAGTACT
This sequence comes from Rana muscosa, assembly GCA_029206835.1. Taxonomy (NCBI): domain Eukaryota; kingdom Metazoa; phylum Chordata; class Amphibia; order Anura; family Ranidae; genus Rana; species Rana muscosa. The sequence goes on from CM055126.1 coordinate 216,609,334, forward strand.
GTCATCACCAACATTCACCCCCTTCCAATAATTACAGTGAGGGAGGGGCCACACAAACTGACACAGAGGGTGAGGGAGGGGCCAGCCAAACAGAAAAGGTGAGAGGAGGAGCCACATACAGCAAGGGAGGAGATAAACTGAGGGAGGGGCCACAAAAGCAGGGAAAGCGTCAGACAAATTGACACAGAAAGTAAGGCCCGTTTCACACTGACACGTTTTTAAGGCGGTTTAGCGCTAATAGCGCTGCTATACCGCCTGAAAAAAAATCGTGCCCTGCAGTCTTCAGGGTGAAAGCCTGAGGGCTTTCACACTGAAGCGGTGTGCTAGCAGGACTGCTCCAAAAGTCCTGCTAGCATTTTTGCAGCGGTGAAGGAGCGGTGTGTTTACTGCTCCTTTACCGATGCTGCCTATTGAAAGCAATGGGCCTCTGCAGAGGCGCATTGCCAGCACCATTAACCCTTTTTCGGCAGCTAGCGGGGGTTAAAATCACCCCGCTAGCGGCCGAATATCGCGGTAAAAACGACGGTATAGCGCCGCTATACCGCCAGCGCACCTCCCCGCCCCAGTGTGAAAGGGGCCTAAGGGAGGAGCCACAGACAACAAAGGCTGGGGGGGGATAAACTGACAGAGAAAAAGGGAGGGGCCACATAAAGCAGGGAAGGAGCCAGCCAAACTGACACAGAGACCGAGGGGAGGAGCCACATACAGCAAGGAAGGAAATAAACTGTTTGAGGAGGGAGGGGCCACAAAGCAAGGGAGGAGCCAGACAAACTGAAACAGGGTAGGGGAGGGGCCATAAACACAGACAAAAGGGTAAAGGAGGGGATTGCACAAAGTGATACAGAAGATGGAGGGGCCACATACAGCAAGGGTGGAAATATACTGACTGAGGATGTGGAAGGGGGCACATGAAGCAGGGAAGGAGTCAGACAAACTGACACAGAAAGTGAGGGAGGAGATAAACTCACAGCATATGGGAGGAGCCAGACAAACTGACAAAGAGGGTGAGGGAGGAGCCACATAAAGCAAGGGGTGGGATAAACAGAGAGGGAGTGGCCACATAAAGCAGGGAAGAGCCAGCCACACTGACACAGAGATTGAGGAGGAGGAGCCACATACAGCAAGGGAGGAGATAAACTGTTTGAGGAGGAGGGAGGGGCCACAAAGCAATGGAGGAGCAAGACAAACTGACACAGAGGGCAAGGGAGGGGCCATAAACACAGAAAAAAAGGGTAAAAGAGGGGATTGCACAAAGTGACACAGAAGATGGAGGGGCCACACACAGCAAGGGGGGGAAAGGCACAAACTGATACATGGCGAGGGAGGAGGTGCACAAGGTGAGGGCGGAGCCACAAAAAATGACACATGGTGAGGGAGGAGCCTACAAACCGACACACAGAGGGAAGGACAGGCCACAGATACTAACAAGTTACAGAAACTGCCGTTATTACCGCCAACATTCCCCACACTTAGGATGTACCTGTGGTGAAAGTTTGAACATGGGCGCGCACACTATGAGCGGAGTGGAGTGATGCTTTGCGGCCAGAGCCAATGCGTGCGTCCCGGACACTGCGCGTAGGGAGCCGTTAGCCAGGATGGTCTTAGTGCCTATAATAACCTGAGGAAAAAGGGATATTGTCACTTTCCACACACACACAGAGATCTGGCTAGACTAACATCACCCCTCCCCCACTCACTTTATTTACGCGGGACATGACTGCGAAGATGGCAGCATCTGTGATGACTGTAGTCTCTATACCCGCTTTCGCCAAACTGACTGCCATTTCGTGACCCTAAAAACAGGAAGTGTCAGCGGTGGGGAGTAGATGACCTACCTTGAATGTAGAGTCCCCTCTACTTACCTGACAGAAGGGGGCACACTCAGCCACTATAACATGGAATGTTCTCTTACGAGCAGCCTCCTGCAGAAAACGCAGCACAGTCTGTGAACTACCGATCGTCATGATCACCTCATTGGAATGGATGTGTTCCTTGGCCTGGGTTTCAATGTTGTCGGTGGTGCCCTCTGCCGGGAGACATTGACCAATTAGAAACAGACATAGTGGAGAGAGATGGTCACACACTGCGGCAGATTATTACCCAGTTCGACGAGCAGCTCGTTTACGGCTTCAATCACATTGGCTTTCAGCAACGGGAAGAAAGTGTTGAAGTCCTCGCTGAGTCCCTCCTCCACCATCACCAGCTTGTGGAGAGATTCCTGCTGGTCATTCTCCTCACTGCAGCCGCGCAACCTGCACACAAGATGGACACCCATTAGGTGGCATGCAGCAAATAAACCTAATTATTTAATCACTTAAAGACCATAGCCATACAGTGGGTTATGAGATGTATAATAAATTTAGCCCACAACTTAATGCAGGAAAGTTAAAGGGGCACAAAGGTTGATTGCATGGGGGGTGTCAGCAAGAGGCAGAGAAACAACAATGCACTGATCTTCTCAGTGCAAAGCTGTGCAGGGGGGGGGGGGGGGGGGCGCGTCAGCCCAGGTCTTGGCCATTTAAGGGCAGGCTGGCTATGCTCCCAGCACATCCAGAAAACTGACCACACTGGGATGAATGTGCTCTCGTGCCTAGTGCGGTCAGTTTGAAATAGGATAGTAGGGGGGTTGGCAGAATCACTAGGTATTTCACACAAAGGAAGCAATACAAAGAGAATAGGATAGTTCTTAACAGAAGTACATGGTACAACAGCCACACGACACAAGAATAGAACATGTTGGGGTAACAAACACTTTAGGCCCAGACCACCTGTCAGGTAATAAGACTCATGGTGAGAACTATGAGGCTACAATAGCAACAACCCCCCCCCCCCCCCCAAGGAAAAGCTCAGCGACACCCACCAACATCCCCCCACACAAAGTTGTACAGCCCAGCTCACTTCCTGAAAAGTTTGAGAGAAAATGAAGCCATCATGCTAATCCCATGGCTTAACTTCTATCTCTGGAACAAGCATAGAGATCAAGAGTTCAGACTTCACTGGCTTCATGCTCGCTCCAGGTCAGAAATGGCAGTCCTCATGGTACAGAGGGGCACAGAGTGTGGTGGGGGGGGTATGATGGAGGCTCCTCACCTGCCATACTCCTCACGGATGAGTTTCAGCACCCGGCGCACCATGTTCCCTACGGTGGTCTCCGAAGGCTGTGCAGCCGTCATCCTTCTCCCTTCCCTCCGGATAATGTCCATCAGCTCTCCTAGAGGAATGAGAGATGTTACACAAGTGAAGACCAAACTGCCCACTGTACACCCCAATCCTGGGAGTGACCCCCATCACCACCACACATTGCAAGGGTGATCCCATCATCTACAGGGATGGCTTCTCACCATCTGTCCCCATTGGCGGGGGGTGACCCTGTCATTTGTCCTCATCCTGGGGAGTGACCCGTCTTGAACCCCCTCGTCACCAGCGTGACCTTTGTGTCTGCCCCCTCTCCCCCATTATCTGCCCTCATACTGCTGGTGACTTTGCAGTCTAACCTTTTTCTGGGGGTGATCCCTGCATCCTCTCTAGTCATGGGGGCGACTGGCCATCTACTCTGGTCCCAGAGATGACCCAAACCATTTGTTCTCATTCTGGGGTTGACCTTAGTCACTGTCCACCCTCATCCTGGAGGTGACCTCACCGTTGTCCCCAGTCTTGGGGGTGACATTCCAGCTGTCCTCATTCTGTCGTTGACCTCATTGTCCTTCCTCATCATTAAGGTGACTCATTATCCACCCGCATTACAGAGGTTCCCCTACTCTCCTTTATTACAGGGGTGCCCCCTAATGTCCGCATTTGCCCCAATGGTGACCCCGCTGTCCATGCTTTTCCCGGATGTGACCACATCTTCCTCCCTAATCATGGGGTTGACATTCTAAATGTCCTCGTCCTGGAGGTGACCGCATTGTCCTCCCTCGTCATGGAGGTGACCCACTATCCACCCGCATTACAGGGGTTCCCCCTAATGTCCCCATTGATACCGATGGTGAATGTGCCATCCATTCTTTTCCCGGAGGTGACCACATCCTCCTCCCTTTATAATGGGGTGACCTGCCATCCATCCTTAATACAGGGGTGCACCCCCCCTATGACTGACGTTATCCTGGGGGTGACCCCACTGTTTGCTTATATTTGGGGGAGAACCCTGCCGTCCATCCTTGTCCCAGAGGTAACCTCGTTGTCCTCCCTTGTCCCAGAGATGACCCAAATCGTTTTTCTTCATGCTGGGGTTGACTTGCTACTATCCACCATCATTCCTGGAGGTGATCCCACCTTCGTCCCTCGTCATGGGGGTGGCATTCCAACTGTCCTCATTATGGACGTGACCTCACTGTCCTCCCACATCATGGAAGTGACCCACTATCCACCCATATTACATGGGTTCCCCTCCTCTCCCTTATTACAGGGGTGCCTCCTAACATCCACATTCATCCCAATGGTGACCCCGCTGTCCATCCTTTTCCTGGAGGTGACCACATCTTCCTCCCTCATCATAGGGGTGACATTCCAACTGTCCTCGTTCTGGAGGTGACCTCATTGTCCTCCCTTGTCATGGAGATGACCCCCTCCTCTCCCATATTACAGGGGTGCTCCCTAATGTTTTCAGTCATCCTGATGGTGACCCCATCTTCTATCCTTTTCCTGGAGGTGGCCCCGTCTTCCTCCCTCATCATGGAGGTGACCCACTATCCACCTGCATTACAGGTGTCCCCCTCCTCTCCCATATTACAGGGGTGCTCCCTAATGTTTTCAGTCATCCCGATGGTGACCCCGTCTTCCTCCCTTGTCATGAAGGTGACCCCGTCTTCCTCCCTCATCATGGAGGTGACCCACTATCCACCTGCATTACAGGTGTCCCCCTCCTCTCCCATATTACAGGGGTGCTCCCTAATGTTTTCAGTCATCCCAATGGTGACCCTGTCTTCCATCCTTTTCCTGGAGGTGACCCCGTCTTCCTTCCTCATCATGGAGGTGACCCCACTATCCACCTGCATTACAGGTGTCCCCCTCCTCTCCCATATTACAGGGATGCTCCCTGATGTTTTCAGTCATCCCGATGGTGACCCCGTCTTCCTCCCTTGTCATGAAGGTGACCCCGTCTTCCTCCCTCATCGTGGAGGTGACCCACTATCCACCTGCATTACAGGTGTCCCCCTCCTCTCCCATATTACAGGGGTGCTCCCTAATGTCTGCATTCATCCCAATGGTGACCCCACCGTCCATCTTTTTCCTGGAGGTGACCATATCATCCTCCCTCATCATAGGGGTGACCCCACTGTCCGCCTTCATTCGGGAGGTGACCCCGTCCCCCATCCTTGTCTTGGAGGTGACCTCATGGTCCTCCCTGGTCACATGGGGTGACCCGCAGTCTATCCTCATCATTGAGGTGACCCCCATCCACATTCCTCCCCAGGGGGGTGACCCCACTGCTTGCCCTTTGCTCCTGTACACCCACTGGGGCCTCACCCGCATTGCCCCATCTGGCCTGGGCGATAATACGGCGAAGAAGGGCCACAGTCTCTCGGGCGGTCTCCTCTGAACTCGAGCGCCCTCCCCCCCTCTTCAGGCCAGTGATGAAAGCTTCAATCCGCTCCGATAACTCCGATTCCTTCTCTGATCCGCCCGGCGGCATGTTGTCAACCGTGACAAGGAGTACCAAGATGGCAGACGGAGAAGAAACATGGCGGTGTTTACGTGACGTCACCGCGCAGCGCACGTCTCACCCAGCTGTTCTGTCAGATGAGCAAAGTTTGTTTCCTGGCACCAGAGAGCACGTGACCTCTCCACGCTTTTTCCCGCACTCTCTCCTCCCCAGCTGGGCGGAGAGTAGAGGAGAGAGGGCGGGGCAGTGGGGTTGGGCGGGGCAGAGGAGGCGTGGTTCTTCTCCGGTGAGCACGGTGCAGCAGCAGTTGTTTTCGCTGACAATCTGGGAAAGGGGAATAACGCCCGGTATTCCTTCTCCCGTACTCACTACAATGTGATTGGAGGGAATGATATCGCGGGGGTGTGGGCGGTTCTTAATGTGTGTGGAGGAGATTGTACAATCTAATTGGATTAGCATTTCCAAATCTTGTAAACATGTGACTCCGCCCACAATGCAGCCCTCAGGACTAAAGGGCGGAGCTGTTTAACCCTTTGACCAATCACATTGTAGCTGATTATGCTCAGCTCTGTATTCTAGGTGAGAGGAGGGATCTGATTGGCTGTCAGCTATGGGTACAGTACATAGTGGTACACATTCCACTCTGTCATTGGACTGTGGAGAAATGGGAAATAGTGTACTGTTACCCCTAGCAACCATTACTGGGGGAATGAAACAAGGTCTCTGATTGGTCTTCCTGGTTTCAGGTGTGAATGGCCCTTGGAGAGTTCACTGACCCCTGACACCGGTGCAGCTGAGTGATGTCATCTGATGCTGCATGTGTATGTCCCTTTAATCTGCAGCAGGATGCTGATTGGCTGCTGGAGTATGATGTCACCTACAAGACTGAGGAGGGGGAAGCAGAACTCAGGGTGGAGCAGCCAGTTGATGCTGGAAATACCTTCAAGAGGTAAGGAGGGGCCCCGGGCCCCACTGTGTGTGTCTGTGTGATGGATGCTCCTCCCCCCTGCGCTCCCTGTTTGCTACTTCCATCATTGGTGACCTCTCCGTAAATCCTTCCACTGCTACGGCAAGTGTGACTGCTCATCACTGCCTCATAATTCCTAGGATGTCTCATTCCGTGTCATCCTCTCCATCTTTGTCCCAGGTGGCCCTCCATCACTAAAGACCCCTCCATCACTATTGACCCCTCCATCCCTGTCCCCGACAGGTCTTCTTCATCCCCGTCCCTGATATTCCTTCTCCATCCCCGTCCCCAACATACCTTCTTCATCCCCGTCCCTGATATACCTTCTTCATCCCCGTCCCTGATATTCCTTCTTCATCCCCGTCCCTGATATTCCTTCTTCATCCCCGTCCCTGATATTCCTTCTTCATCCCCGTCCCTGATATTCCTTCTTCATCCCCGTCCCTGATATTCCTTCTTCATCCCCGTCCCTGATATTCCTTCTTCATCCCCGTCCCTGATATTCCTTCTTCATCCCCGTCCCTGATATTCCTTCTCCATCCCCGTCCCCGATATTCCTTCTTCATCCCCGTCCCTGATATTCCTTCTTCATCCCCGTCCCTGATATTCCTTCTTCATCCCCGTCCCTGATATTCCTTCTTCATCCCCGTCCCTGATATTCCTTCTTCATCCCCGTCCCTGATATTCCTTCTTCATCCCCGTCCCTGATATTCCTTCTTCATCCCCGTCCCTGATATTCCTTCTTCATCCCCGTCCCTGATATTCCTTCTTCATCCCCGTCCCTGATATTCCTTCTCCATCCCCGTCCCTGATATTCCTTCTCCATCCCCGTCCCTGATATTCCTTCTTCATCCCCGTCCCTGATATTCCTTCTTCATCCCCGTCCCTGATATTCCTTCTTCATCCCCGTCCCTGATATTCCTTCTTCATCCCCGTCCCTGATATTCCTTCTTCATCCCCGTCCCTGATATTCCTTCTTCATCCCCGTCCCCGATATTCCTTCTCCATCCCCGTCCCCGATATTCCTTCTTCATCCCCGTCCCCGATATTCCTTCTTCATCCCCGTCCCTGATATTCCTTCTTCATCCCCGTCCCCGATATTCCTTCTTCATCCCCGTCCCCGATATTCCTTCTCCATCCCCGTCCCCAACATACCTTCTTCATCCCCGTCCCTGATATACCTTCTTCATCCCCGTCCCCGATATACCTTCTTCATCCCCGTCCCTGATATAACTTCTTCATCCCCGTCCCTGATATAACTTCTTCATCCCCGTCCCTGATATAACTTCTTCATCCCCGTCCCTGATATTCCTTCTTCATCCCCGTCCCTGATATAACTTCTTCATCCCCGTCCCTGATATAACTTCTTCATCCCCGTCCCTGATATAACTTCTTCATCCCCGTCCCTGATATACCTTCTTCATCCCCGTCCCTGATATTCCTTCTTCATCCCCGTCCCCGATATTCCTTCTTCATCCCCGTCCCCGATATTCCTTCTCCATCCCCGTCCCCGATATTCCTTCTCCATCCCCGTCCCCGATATTCCTTCTCCATCCCCGTCCCCGATATTCCTTCTTCATCCCCGTCCCCGATATTCCTTCTTCATCCCCGTCCCCCGATATTCCTTCTTCATCCCCGTCCCCCGATATTCCTTCTTCATCCCCGTCCCCCGATATTCCTTCTTCATCCCCGTCCCCCGATATTCCTTCTTCATCCCCGTCCCCCGATATTCCTTCTTCATCCCCGTCCCCCGATATTCCTTCTTCATCCCCGTCCCCCGATATTCCTTCTTCATCCCCGTCCCCCGATATTCCTTCTTCATCCCCGTCCCCCGATATTCCTTCTTCATCCCCGTCCCCCGATATTCCTTCTTCATCCCCGTCCCCCGATATTCCTTCTTCATCCCCGTCCCCCGATATTCCTTCTTCATCCCCGTCCCCGATATTCCTTCTCCATCCCCGTCCCTGATATTCCTTCTTCATCCCCGTCCCTGATATTCCTTCTCCGTCCCCGTCCCTGATATTCCTTCTCCATCCTGTCCCTGTCGTGTCTTTCTCATCCCGTCCCCAACATGCCTTCTCCCTCCCAGACGTGCCTTCTCTATCCTGACGTTCCCGGCACCCTATCTTCATTCCATGCATTTAATTTTCATCCCCAGAGACCCTCCTCATCCCTGTCCCTGGTAACTGTTCTTCATCCTTGATATCCCATCTCCATCCCTGTTCCTGGCAACTCCTTTTTATTCCATCCCTGGCAATCTTTCTTCAACCTTAATGACCCCTCTCCATCCTTTCTTTGGCTACCCCTCTCCATTTCCATCCCTAATGACCCCTTTCCCTTGAGACTCCTCTTCATTCATGTCCCTGATGATCCCTCATCATCCCGCCCATATGACCCCTTTCCATTCTTGTCCTTGGCAACTCCTCTTCATCCTCATCTATGGCAATTCCTTCCATCCCTGACCCCTCTCCATCCCCATACCTAGCGAGCCCTTTGCATCTCTGTCACTGGTGACCACTTTTCATTCCTGTCCCTGGTAACCGCCATTTAATCCTGTCCCTGGAGACCCCCTCTCCATCCTTGTCCCTGATGATCCAACTCCATCCTGTCCCTTAGTCCCAGTCCATGGTGTCCCCTCTCCATCAATGTGCAAACCCTTTTAATCCCATCCATGGTGTCTCGATCCTTGTCCCTGATTACTCCTTTCCATCCCTGTCCCTGGTGCCACCTCTTCATTCTGATGACCCCTTTCTATCTCTGTCCCCAGCTACCCTTCATCATCCCATCTCAATCCCTGTCTCTGGCGACCCGCTCTCTGTTACTGTCCCTGGTGATCCCTCTCCATCCCATCCCTGACAACTCTCTCTAAATCATTGTCCCTGTGACCTTTCCCCTGTGCTTTTTCTGTCTCCACACTGCTCTCACCTGCCCAGTTTCACATTTTTCCAGTAGAGTATTGCTGTAAAGATGCCCCCCCCCCCCCCGCAGAACAGAACATTGGGGTCACAGCTAAGGTCCCTGGACAGCTCTTCACCCCCATAGTGCATTGCAGTCACAGCTGGGGCCCCTGGACAACTCTTCACCCCCATAGTGCATTGCAGTCACAGCTGGGGCCCCTGGACAACTCTTCACCCCCATATTGCAGTCACAGCTGGGGCCCCTGGACAACTCTTCACCCCCATAGTGCATTGCATTTACAGCTGGGGCCCCTGGACAACTCTTCACCCCCATAGTGCATTGCAGTCACAGCTGGGGCCCCTGGACAACTCTTCACCCCCATAGTGCATTGCAGTCACAGCTGGGGCCCCTGAACAACTCTTCACCCCCATAGTGCAGTCACAGCTGGGGCCCCTGGACAACTCTTCACCCCCATATTGCAGTCACAGCTGGGGCCCCTGGACAACTCTTCACCCCCATAGTGCATTTCAGTCACAGCTGGGGTCCCTGGACAACTCTTCACCCCCATATTGCAGTCACAGCTGGGGCCCCTGGACAACTCTTCACCCCCATAGTGCATTGCAGTCACAGCTGGGGCCCCTGGACAACTCTTCACCCCCATAGTGCAGTCACAGCTGGGGCCCCTGGACAACTCTTCACACCCATAGTGCATTTCAGTCACAGCTGGGGCCCCTGGACAACTCTTCACCCCCATAGTGCATTGCATTTACAGCTGGGGCCCCTGGACAACTCTTCACCCCCATAGTGCATTGCAGTCACAGCTGGGGCCCCTGGACAACTCTTCACCCCCATAATGCATTGCAGTCACAGCTGGGGCCCCTGGACAACTCTTCACCCCCATAGTGCATTGCAGTCACAGCTGGGGCCCCTGGACAACTCTTCACCCCCATATTGCAGTCACAGCTGGGGCCCCTGGACAACTCTTCACCCCCATAGTGCATTGCATTTACAGCTGGGGCCCCTGGACAACTCTTCACCCCCATAGTGCATTGCAGTCACAGCTGGGGCCCCTGGACAACTCTTCACCCCCATAGTGCATTGCAGTCACAGCTGGGGCCCCTGAACAACTCTTCGCCCCCATAGTGCATTGCAGTTACAGCTGGGGCCCCTGGACAACTCTTCGCCCCCATAGTGCATTGCAGTTACAGCTGGGGCCCCTGGACAACTCTTCGCCCCCATAGTGCATTGCAGTTACAGCTGGGGCCCCTGGACAACTCTTCGCCCCCATAGTGCATTGCAGTCACAGCTGGGGCCCCTGGACAACTCTTCACCCCCATATTGCAGTCACAGCTGGGGCCCCTGGACAACTCTTCACCCCCATAGTGCATTGCAGTCACAGCTGGGGCCCCTGGACAACTCTTCACCCCCATATTGCAGTCACAGCTGGGGCCCCTGGACAACTCTTCGCCCCCATAGTGCATTGCAGTTACAGCTGGGGCCCCTGGACAACTCTTTGCCCCCATAGTGCATTGCAGTCACAGCTGGGGCCCCTGGACAACTCTTCACCCCCATAATGCATTGCAGTCACAGCTGGGGCCCCTGGACAACTCTTCACCCCCATAGTGCATTGCAGTCACAGCTGGGGCCCCTGGACAACTCTTCACCCCCATATTGCAGTCACAGCTGGGGCCCCTGGACAACTCTTCACCCCCATAGTGCATTGCATTTACAGCTGGGGCTCCTGGACAACTCTTCGCCCCCATAGTGCATTGCAGTCACAGCTGGGGCCCCTGGACAACTCTTCACCCCCATAGTGCATTGCAGTCACAGCTGGGGCCCCTGAACAACTCTTCACCCCCATAGTGCATTGCAGTCACAGCTGGGGCCCCTGGACAACTCTTCACCCCCATAGTGCATTGCAGTCACAGCTGGGGCCCCTGAACAACTCTTCGCCCCCATAGTGCATTGCAGTTACAGCTGGGGCTCCTGGACAACTCTTCGCCCCCATAGTTCATTGCAGTCACAGCTGGGGCTCCTGGACAACTCTTCGCCCCCATAGTTCATTGCAGTCACAGCTGGGGCCCCTGGACAACTCTTCACCCCCATAGTGCATTGCAGTCACAGCTGGGGCCCCTGAACAACTCTTCGCCCCCATAGTGCATTGCAGTTACAGCTGGGGCTCCTGGACAACTCTTCGCCCCCATAGTTCATTGCAGTCACAGCTGGGGCTCCTGGACAACTCTTCGCCCCCATAGTTCATTGCAGTCACAGCTGGGGCCCCTGAACAACTCTTCACCCCCATAGTGCATTGCAGTCACAGCTGGGGCCCCTGGACAACTCTTCACCCCCATAGTGCATTGCAGTCACAGCTGGGGCCCCTGAACAACTCTTCGCCCCCATAGTGCATTGCAGTTACAGCTGGGGCTCCTGGACAACTCTTCACCCCCATAGTGCATTGCAGTCACAGCTGGGGCCCCTGAACAACTCTTCGCCCCCATAGTGCATTGCAGTTACAGCTGGGGCTCCTGGACAACTCTTCGCCCCCATAGTTCATTGCAGTCACAGCTGGGGCTCCTGGACAACTCTTCGCCCCCATAGTTCATTGCAGTCACAGCTGGGGCTCCTGGACAACTCTTCGCCCCCATAGTTCATTGCAGTCACAGCTGGCTCCTTCCCTTTGTCAGTAATCTGAACCTCATTTTTGAGTGAACAATAAACAGGTCATGTTTTCCAGGTCTCTGCTCACAACCTCAGCTCTTCTCCTACCTGGAAGTCTTGGAGCAATGAAGGGCTATAGACTTAGACACTGATATAGATTTAAAGCAGAGCTGTTTCTCAACCAGCTAGATTACTTGTTTTATGTTCCCAAAAACAAAGCCTAATGTCTGATTACTTTCAATAAAAATGACTCCACTTTCCGATGGGAGGGGACAATTCTGATTCTTCTGTACTTTTTTTATTACAGCCACACCCTGACTACGGTGCCACCTTCCCGGGACTTTCCAACTTGTGTCACAGTTCAGGTGGGAGATGAGCTGTGATAGAGACTTTTCCTGTCATTATCGAGTTATTGAGCCGACATCCAAAGCGCCGTCCAAGAGGGATTACCTAGTGGATGCAGCCAAGCAGCTTCACGTGGCGCAGGAGCGGGATGCTAATGAAGAGTATGAGGCTGCATTCAACCACTACAAGCATGGCGTGGAGCTACTGCTCAGTGGGGTGACAGGTCAGTGTGGACACCGGAATAGACAAGAGTCCAATCTGCTGCGGCCCCATTGTAAAGGATAATCCAATGAGTGCCATTAATGTGACATTCTATAGTGGAGGAGTATGTCTTAGTTCTGTTCCTCTCCAAGCTGATTGGTTGGTTGCTACACTGTGTTGCACTGTCCTCTGATCAATCACCGCCCCCCCCCCCCCCCTCCATTATCCTCTCCTCCTCCATCTTCTTCCCCGCTGCCCTTTTCTCCATCTTCTTTCTCGTTGTCCTCTCCATAATCCTTCATCTTCTTCCTCCCGTCCTTTCCTCCATCCATCCATCCATCCATCCATCCGACCCCATATCCTCTGTTTTTTGTCTTCTTCCCCCCTCCCGTCCTTTCCTTTCATCTTCTTCCCTGCTGTCCTCTCCTAATTCCTCCCCATCTTCTTCCCCGCTGTCCTCTCCTAATTCCTCCCCATCTTCTTCCCCGCTGTCCTCTCCTAATTCCTCCCCATCTTCTTCCCCGCTGTCCTCTCCTAATTCCTCCCCATCTTCTTCCCCGCTGTCCTCTCCTAATTCCTCCCATCTTCTTCCCCGCTGTCCTCTCCTTTTTATCCTCCCATCTTCTTCCCCGCTGTCCTCTCCTTTTTATCCTCCCATCTTCTTCCTCGCTGTCCTCTCCTTTTTATCCTCCCATCTTCTTCCTCGCTGTCCTCTCCTTTTTATCCTCCCATCTTCTTCCTCGCTGTCCTCTCCTTTTTATCCTCCCATCTTCTTCCTCGCTGTCCTCTCCTTTTTATCCTCCCATCTTCTTCCTCGCTGTCCTCTCCTTTTTATCCTCCCATCTTCTTCCCCGCTGTCCTCTCCTAATTCCTCCCATCTTCTTCCCCCGCTGTCCTCTCCTAATTCCTCCCATCTTCTTCCCCCGCTGTCCTCTCCTAATTCCTCCCATCTTCTTCCCCGCAGTCCTCTCCTTTTTTATCCTCCCATCTTCTTCCCCGCTGTCCTCTCCTTTATCCTCCCATCTTCTTCCTCGCTGTCCTCTCCTTTTTTATCCTCCCATCTTCTTCCTCGCTGTCCTCTCCTTTTTTTATCCTCCCATCTTCTTCCTCGCTGTCCTCTCCTTTTTTTATCCTCCCATCTTCCTCGCTGTCCTTTCCTTTATCCTCCCATCTTCTTCCCCGCTGTCCTCTCTTTTTTATCCTCCCATCTTCTTCCCCACTGTCCTCCTCCTCTTTTATCTCCCCCATCCTCTCCTAGCCTGTCCGCTCTTCTATTCTCTATATTCTTCCTAGCTGTCCTCTCCTATCCTCCGTCTTTTTCCTAGCTGTCCTCTCTTCTATCCTCCGTCTCTTTCCTAGCTGTCCTCTCTTCTATCCTCCGTCTTTTTCCTTGCTGTCCTCTCTTCTAGCCTCCATTTTTTTTTTCCTAGCTGTCTTCTCCTCTATCATCTTCCTTGCTATTCTCCCAGCTGTCCTCTCCTGTATCCCTTTTCATCTTTCCTGATATTCTCTCATCTGTTTTCTTCCTTGCTGTCCTCTCCTCTATCCTCCCCATATTTTTCCTAGCTGTCCTCTACTTTGTCCTCTTTCATCTTCCCTACTGTTCTTTCCTTTATTTGCCGTTTCTCCTACTGCCCTCCCCTAGGTAAGCTGGCCTTAGATTTCTCCATTCACACAAATGAATTGGATGGAGGAATCCCCTTTCCTCGCAGGATTCTGCACTGTCAGAATACACTGATCAGTAGCTGCAGACCTTTGGCTTAGCAAAAAAAGTTTTCCATCTTGTCCGTTTGTCAGAAGTCAATATAATGATCTACTGAGTGGGGATGGCCACACAAGTGGAAATTCAGCTGGTCCCTGCTGAACCAGCCAACTTTAGATCCATCTATGGCCAGCCTCACTCTATCTCTTCCCCCACAGTCATCTCTGCGTCCCCCCCCCCCCTCTATCTTAATTGATATAATGTATGGTAGTGATCTTCACATTTTCATCTCTGCTCTGATTTGCCCCTGACATCTCCTCTTACCAGTTCTTTGGGTTTTTCTTGCAGTGGACCCGAGTCGGGAGCGACGCGATGCAGTCAAACGGAAAATCTCACAGTACTTAAAGCGTGCTGAAGAAATTTTTAACTGCCACTTGCAGAGGCCTCTGGGAAGTGTGGGTGGAGCAGCAGAGGTCAGTCCTGAGATCTGTATGGCTGAGGAAGGGGGCAGGTGATGTGTGTGTGTGTGTGTGTGTGTGTGTGTTGGCCCACCCTTTGCAGCTATAACAGCTTCAACTTTTCTGGGAAGGCTGTCCACAAGGTTTAGGAGTGCGTCTATGGGAATGTTTGATCATTCTTCCAGAAGCGCATTTGTGAGATCAGGCAGTGATGTGGACGAGAATGCCTGGCCCACAGTCTCCGCTCTAATTCATCCCAAAGGTGCTCTATCGGGTTGAGGTCAGGACTCTGTGCAGGCCAGTCAAGTTCCTCCACCCCAAACTCTCTCATCCATTTCTTTATAGACCTTGCTTTGTGCACTGGTGCTCTGTCATGTTGGAACAGGAAGGGGCCCATCCCCAAAAAAGCATGAAATTGTCCAAAATGTCTTGGTATGCTGGCGCCTTAAGAGTTCCCTTCACTGGAACTAAGGGGCCAAGTCTACCCCTGAAAAACAACCCCCCTCCACCAAATGATTTGAACCTGTACACAAAGCAAGGTCCATAACGACTTGGATGAGCGAACTTAACTGGCCTGCACAGAGTCCTGACCTCAACCCGATGGAACACCTTCCAGGCCCCTTTCTGCTCCAACATGACTGCGCACCAGTGCACAAAGCAAGGTTCATAAAGACATGGATGAGTAAGTAATCTGCTGTGGAATCAGTCTGAACGTTCTCTTTTGACCTGACCCATTAACAAGGTGTTTTCCCCACAAATCTGCCACTCAGTTGATGGTCAGCAGATGTGCATTCTGCATGCCTGGAACCTAAAACCACTCTAAAGACGTCTAGATAATGATAACAATGACTTAAAGAGGAACTTCAGTCCTGTCTTTAGTGGGTCTATTGATGTCCCTAAAAAAGAAAAAAAAAATGCCCAATGTTTGTACGAAGGCACAGCAGACCCCAGTCATCCAAATTCCCGCCAGTTACTGAACTTCCCTTCAGCAGAAAGATTGGGGTCTCTGGCCTGATAGAATGAAGGCCCATATGTGTGACTTACCAATTCCATTCCTATTTCAGGGTTACAGCAGTTTGAGATTTCGACCAATCAGAGTCCTGAGTGCTGCTGTGGAAAATTTGAAGCGTTGCCAAGTGTTGCAGATAATTGACAAGGTAACCAATATCGTGTTCTAATGTATGATTGGGCATGTCATTTTGTGGGGTGGGGCCTAACTGTACAACGATACCACATTGGCTGCAAAAGAGTTATACTCACCTGTGAAGTGAATTAGGAAACTCACATCTTTTTCACTCTCTATCCCCCCCCCCTCTTTTTACCCAACTCCATCTATTCTGCCCCCCTCTATTCTGCACCTCCTCTTTATCCCGCCCTCCTCTTTGCTGCTCTTTCTTTATTTGGCCTCTCTCTTTATCCCACCTCCTCCATTCTTCCCTTACACGTTATTTCACCCCCCTCTATTCTGTAACTCTCTCTTTTTCACATCCCTCTGCATGTCCTCTTAACTCGCCCCCTCTATCCTGCTCCTCTCCCTTATCTGCTCCTCCCTTTATCCCACCCTGTGTATTTTGCTCCTCCACTATTTCTGCCCCCACCTGGATTTAGGTGCAGTTGGTTCGTGATCCATCCACAGGAGCAACATTTATCCTAAAGGTAGAAGTGTTCCCCTCTTCACTACACTGATTGCTGATTTTTCTGAATTGATATATAAAACTTTGGAAAGATAATCTACCGTATTTATTTTTTTCCTCTGAAAACAGAGCAGTGCCTGCGTGTTATACGCCAAAATTATGTTTTACCAACGGGGGGCGGGGATCGGGCGGCCATTGGGGGGTGTCAGCCAGTCGTACCACCTCTCCTGGCCCTGGGACAGCTCTCCCTGCATAGTTGAGAAAAATAAATCACTTGCCAGCCCCTTCTACGCCGCTCCTCCTGTGTCAGTGTCATTGAAAAACGAAGCTTGTAAATATCTCAATAGCTCCGTTTTTTTTTCTGGCTGCTCTCCTCCTCCTCCCCACTCCTCCTTCTCTGAGTGTAGCTTTAGATTGGAGGAGAGCGGTCACATGACCATCTATGTAACGTCAGAGGAGAGCAGTCATGTGACCAGGTCAGTTGGAAAAACTGAGCTATTGAGGTATATGGAAGCTTCATTTTACAATAGGAGTGACACCCGAGGAGCAGTGTGGAAGGGGCTGGCAGTGATTTTTTTCTTAACTGTAGAGAATGCTGGCAGCGCTGTCCCAGGAGACTAGGGGGCTCCTGGAAATGCAGGGGGGGGGCTGGGGACTGTGTACTGTAAAGGGGGCTGTGAAAAAAAAAAAAATCCTTAAACTTCCCTCTTAAAATTGGGGTGCGTGTTATACGCCGATAAATACGGTATATTAGTGAGGAGCGAGGCTGAGGTTATTGATCTATAGATTCCTGGAAGGAGAATATGGATTAGTGAGGAGCGGGACTGAGGATATTGATATTGAGGAGCCTTGCAAAGATAATATGTATAAGTGATGAGCGAGGCGGAGGTTATTAATATATAGAATCCTGGAGGGAGGTGAATATGTATTAGTGATGAGCGAGGCGGAGGTTATCAATATATAGCAGTGATGGAGAACCTTGGCACCCCAGATGTTTTGGAACTACATTTCCCATGATCCTCAACTACACTGCAGAGCGCATGAGCATCATGGGAAATGTAGTTCCAAAACATCTGGGGTGCCAAGGTTCGCCATCACTGATATATAGAATCCTGGAGGGAGGTGAATATTTATTAGTGAGAACCAAGGCTGAGATGATTGAAACAGATTCCTGGAGGGAGAATATGGATAAGTGAGGATCTTGATATATAAAACTTTGGAAAGATAATATGTGTTAGTGAGGAGCGAGGCCAACGTTATTGATCTATAGAGTCCTGGAGGGGATATCATGTTGTAGTGAGGAGCAATGCTGAGTATACTGATCTACAGTCTTGGAGGAATAATATACACTCACTGGCTACTTTATTAGGTACACCTGTTCAATTGCTTGGTAACACAAATTGCTAATCAGCCAATCACATAGCAGCAACTCGATGCATTTAGGCATCTAGACGTGGTCAGGACCAGTGGTTTTCAGCCTCAGTCCTCAAGTATCCCCAACAGGCCACGTTTTCAGGTTTTCCTTTATCTTGCACAGGTGCTTTAAATCGGAGTCAATGGCTTGGTATTTAGGACAGCTATTTTATCTAATATAAATTCCCAAAACATGGCCTGTTGGGGGTACTTGAGGACAGGGTTGAGAACCACCACTGGTCAAGACAACTTACTGAAGTTCAAACCGAGCCTCAGAATGGGGATTTAAGTGACTTTGAACGTGGCATGGTTGTTGGTGCCAGACGGACTGGTCTGAGGATTTCAAACTGCCGATCTACTGGGATTTTCACACACAACCATCTCTCGGTTTTACAGAGAATGGCCCGAAGAAGAGAAAATATCCAGTGAGCGGCAGTTGTGTGGAGGGGGGGGTGATGCCTTGTTGATGTCAGAGGAGAATGGGCAGACTGGTTGGAGATGATAGGAAGGCAACAGTAACTTAAATAATCACTCGTTACACCCAAGGTATGCAGAATACCATCTCTGAACACACAACACATCGAACCTTGAAGCAGATGGGCTACAGCAGCAGAAGACCACACCGGGTGCCACTCCTGTCAGCTAAGAACAGGAAACTGAGGCTACAATTGGCACAGGATCACCAAAATTGGACAATAGAAGATTGGGAAAAAACGTTCCCTGGTCTGATGAGTCTGGATTTCAGCTGCGACATTCAGATGGTCTGGTCAGAATTTGGTGTAAACAACATGAAAGTATGGATCTATCCTGCCTTGTATCACGGTTCAGGCTGGTGGTGATGTAATGGTGTGGGGGATAATGTCTTGCCACACTTTGGCCCCCTTAAGCATTGTTTAAACGCCACGACCTCCCTGAGTATTGTTGCTGACCATGTCCATCCCCAGTGTCCCCATCTTCTGATGGCTCCTTCCAGCAGGATAATGCACCATGTCACAAAGCTCCAATCATCTCACCACTGGACAATGAGGTCACTGTCCTCCACACTCCCCACATCTCATCCCATAGATCAGGGGTAGGCAACCTCGGCCCTCCAGCTGTGGTGAAACTACAAGTCCCATGAGACATTGCAAGACCCTGATAATCACAGGCATGACTCCTAGAGGCAGAGGCATGATGGGATTTGTAGTTTCACCACAGCTGGAGGGCCGAGGTTGCCTACCCCTGCGATACAGAGCATCATGGATGTGCAGCCAACAAATCTGCAGAAACTGTGTGATGCTATCATGTCACTATGGAGCAAAATCTCTGAGGAATGTTTCCAACACCTTGTTGTATCTCTGCCACGAAGAATATAGGAAGTCCTGAAGGCAAAACCAAGGTGTACCTAATAAAGTGGCTGGTGAGTGTATATTAGTGGGAAGCGTGGTCGAAGTTGATGTGAAGGGTTCTGAGCCCACAGAAAGTATTAGGGAAGGGGGTTCAGGTTGGGAAGAGATGCAGCATTAGAATATCTGCTGATTGGACGTTTTCTGTGCTGGATTGGGAACCAAACACAACGTTGTTGAGTTTTTACAATGTATTGTACAGTCGTGTTTTTTACACTTTACCTTATTTAGTGGCTTCATAGAGCAGGCATGTCCTGGCAATATGTGATATCCTAAGTGTCTCAGAAGCCTCTCTGATATGCAAATACCGATCAGCTGGTGTAAGACAAGACGTAATCTATAAAACACTAGCGGGATCTCATGAGACTTGTGACAGTGACAGAGGAGTAAAGCAAGGCCATCGATTAGAAGAGATGACGTGGGCGTGTGGGTGGATGGAGGACGGGGACACCAATCAATAGAGACGATGGGGAGGTGCGGGTGGGCAGAGGATGTGTTCCGCAGTGAGTAAGAATGGAAGATGACAAAGTGTTCTGTGTATGGGAAGAGTCAAATGTCTGGATTGTGGAGGAGGAGAATGAAGATCGGAAATGTCTATCTGGGTACAGA
This sequence comes from Rana muscosa, assembly GCA_029206835.1. Classification (NCBI taxonomy): domain Eukaryota; kingdom Metazoa; phylum Chordata; class Amphibia; order Anura; family Ranidae; genus Rana; species Rana muscosa. The sequence continues at coordinate 216,629,206 of CM055126.1, forward strand.
CATTGTAGAACACACAAGGATCAATAGAATGATGTAGATGGGTGCGGGAGGAGGAGGAGGCGGGGAGAGGACGGAGGAGGAGGAGGCGGGGAGAGGACGGAGGAGGAGGAGGCGGGGAGAGGACGGAGGAGGAGGAGAAGAAGAAGAGTGTAGAGAACATTTAAGTGAAGAAGAGGGAGTGGTAAGAAAATTACACACGATGAGGTCTCCGTAGATTGAATCATCTGGAGAAGAAAAGATGAACAGTGACAACCCAGGGGGGGGCCTTCCTAGGCGTCAGTGATTAGAATTTTCAAAATGAGATAACAGACAATATTATTGGCTGTTGTAAAATATAAGGACAGAAGAGCGGTAGGGCACCTCGGCGCATTTTAGGGTTTATATTCTGGGTCCCTGAAGATGAAGGGATCGGCTCCTATCATCTGTAGGAGACGTGTGCAATTTGTTTCGTTCCAAATTCATTTATTTATTTTTTACAAATCTAGACACATTTTTTAATTCGAAAATGTCCGAATTAACGAAAACCCGTTTAAGAAATTTTTCCAAATATTCGTAAATTCAAATAGTCGAAAATTCATAAATTTTGTTAATTCGAATATTCGTAAATTTGAAAATTCGAAAATAAAGAACGAAAAATTTAAATCCTGAAATAACTTAAAGCGGAGGTCCACTCAAAAAATAAAATTACACTAAAATTCCTAAAAAAAAAAAAAAAAAAAAAGAGAAAAAAATAAATAGAGAAAAAAAAAAAGTTATACTCACCCGAAATGCCCGTTGCTATGCGGAAGTCCCCTAATCTGCCTCTTCCTTTGCCTCGGATTATGTCCTTCCTCTTCTTGTGAATGGGGCGCGCTGCCTTCTGGGAACTGTGTGTATCCCAGGAGGCAAGCCGCCCATTCACAAAGCGCCGCGCGAGTGGCGCATGCCCAGTAGGAAACGGGCAGTGAAGCCGTAAAGTTTCACTGCCTGTTTCCCTTAGTCAGGATGGAGGAGCCGGGACCTGCCAGCAGCGATCGATCGCCGTCGGGGGACCAACATCGCGGGTGAGTAGGACAGGTAAGTGTCCTTATTAAAAGTCAGCAGCTACACTGTTAGTAGCTGCTGACTTTAAAAAAAAAAAAAAAAATGGCAGGTGGAATCCCGCTTTAACTATATCTAACTAACTATTAAATTATAGCAGACTCAAGGTGAACACCGCTCTAAGCAGTGATATGCAAGTAATAGGTATGCAGCGGCGCACCCAAGTCCAGGTGCTCTCGGGTTTAGGATGCCCTTCCCACATTCAAGGAATGAAAATGGAGAAAATCAAATGGGAGAGCCGGCACTGCTGGACATTACAGGCTAACGCGTTTCGGCACAAGCCTTCTTCACGGGTGTTGTGAAGAAGGCTTGTGCGAAACGCGTTAGCCGGTCTTTTTAACTTGGTTTTGCAACAATAAAGATCACAGATGCAATGTCCAGCAGTGCCAGCTCTCCCATTTGATTTTCTCTATTAAATTTATAGGTATTGGAATTTCCTTTCAAGTTTGGCTGTTAGTGGACGTAACGAATACAAATTTATCTGAAGTTACGAATGCCGCATCTAAACGAATAGAGCGTAACGAAATATTAAATAACAATAATAAAAACTTTTTATTATTAATACTTCATTCCGTTCCATTCGTTTAGATGCGGCATTCGTAACTTCAGATAAATTTGTATTCGTTACGTCCACTAACAGCCAAACTTGAAAGGAAATTCCAATACCTATAAATTTAATAGTTTAATTATTATTTAGAATTTAAATTCTTTCGAATTTTTGGATTTTCTTTCTCAATTCTGAATTTTTGAATTTACAAATTTTGATCTTAAGGAATGATCCAAAGAATGAAGGGAGAGACAAAAAAAAAAGAATGACGAAAACAAACAAATTTTCCGGCAGTGCACATGTCTAATCATCTGTGAGATGACCCTGATGACTTTTTCTTCCTATAAATCATGTTTAACCACTTCCCGCCCGGCCTATAGCAGAATGACGTCCAGCAGGATAACTGCCGCTGCGCGGCCGTGGGGGGGGGGGGGGCGCGGGCATCACAGCGATCAGTGGTGTGTCAGTCCGACACACCGATCTCGGTAAAGAGCCTCTGACGGATAATCAGCCGTGTCCAATCACGGCTGATCACGATGTAAACAGGAAGTGCCGTTGATCGGCTTTTCCTCACTCGCGTCTGACAGACGCGAATAGAGGAGAGCCAATCGGCGCCTCTCCTGACGGGGGGGTCTGCGCTGATTGTTTATCAGCGCAGCACCCCCACGGATGCCCACACTGGACCACCATGGATGCCACCAGGACCACCAGGGAATCCCCCAACATGTGGATGGCCAAGTAACGTGCCCAATATATGACAATCATACATAATGCCAGATCAGTGATGCCCAGCAATGCCGTCCATCTGTGCCACCTATCAGTGCCCCTCATCAGTGGCACCTTATTGATGCCACCTTATCAGTGCAGCCATAATAGTGCCCGTCATTGAAGGAGAAAACTTGCTTATTTACAAAATGTTATAATTACATTTTTTATTTGTTGGTCTTTTATTTGTTGCGCAAAAAATAAAAACCCCAGCAGTGATCAAATACCACCAAAAGAAAGCTCTATTTGTGGGAACAAAATGATAAAAAATTTGTTTGGGTACAGTGTAGCATGACCGCGCAATTGTCATTCAAAATGCAACAGCGCTGAAAGCTGAAAATTGGCTTGGGCAGGAAGGGGGTGTAAGTGCCCGGTATTGAAGTGGTTAAACACCCTGAAGGCCTGGAATGAGTATGAGTGGTGTGTATGTCCCCAAGCTGCAGCCATATCAAAGTTTCCATGATGTTGTATTGGGTGTTTTGTATTGCCTGCCGTTTCCCACGGGTTCTGTTGGGTTACCTGTTCCTTTCTTTCTATCCTCGTAGTCTCTGATGAAGTCCGGCCGTAGCGGTAATGGAACAGTAACAATTATTCCGCAGGGTGTTCCCTTCATGGTTCCGCTGCAGCGATTCTATGTCAGTGATGACTCTGTGTACCTCCAGTTGCAGCATGTTAAAGGTCAGTCATGTGACAGTTGCTGATCCCAGCATGCTTTGCTTTCCCCCCTCCAACCATCTGCTTTCCTTCCTTGCAGGTGACCGGCTCTGGGACCATCTCAGGAATTTACGAGCACAAGAAACAAACAGCAGACAAGTCCCACAGGTATCGGTCTGTAGGGCTGATCAGGGGATCAGCCAACCACAGCACGAGCCAAGTGTGTCTCTGGACAATGCTTCTCCAGCAGTGGGCGTCCTGGATTCACAGGTCCGATTGTGGGCGGCACAGCTGGTGTTGGCGCTAGATGCTCTTCACCAGGAGGGGGTGCTGTGCCAGGATTTGAATCCTCGCAACCTGCTTATGGGGGAGAAAGGTGAGATCTTTCCTGTAACACTCCAGTGACCCATAGAGTGCCTGCAAAACAGAACACAGCACTGACAATCTAAGCGCTGTTATTACAAGCAGCCAAAAATCGCCATCTCAGTCCTTAGCTGTGCTCTGTTTTTCAGCAGTTGTAAAGCTTCACTGTACATAAGATGACAATGTAAGTATAAATTGTCCCTCAGGTGAGGTATGCTTGACATACTTTGGCCAGTGGCGCGAGGTTGACCATGTCTGTTGTCCGGAGGCAGTGGAGAATCTGTATGTGGCACCAGGTGAGACACCAAGTCCTCTTCAATCTTCTGACCATTTTACCTTTCCAGTCTTCCCTCTGATTCCTTCCCTTGCCAGCACTGGTCCTATCACCTTCCCAGCAATCCCTCTCATTCCTTTCCTGGTCAGTGCCTGGTCTATTACCTTCCCAGCAATCCCTCTCATTCCCTTCCTGGTCATCGCCTGCCCTCTTACCTTCCCAGCAATCCCTCTCATTCCCTTCCTGGTCAGTGCCTGGTCTATTACCTTCCCAGCGATCCCTCTCAATCCCTTCCTGGTCATCGCCTGCCCTCTTACCTTCCCAGCAATCCCTCTCATTCCTTTCCTGGTCATCGCCTGCCCTCTTACCTTCCCAGCAATCCCTCTCATTCCCTTCCTGGTCATCACCTGCCCTGTTACCTTTCCAGCAATCCGTTGGATTCCCTCCCTGGTCAGTGCCTGGTCTATTACCTTCCCAGCAATCCCTTGGATTCCCTTCCTGGTCAGTGCCTGGTCTAGTACCTTCCCAGCAATCCCTTGGATTCCCTTCCTGGTCAGTGCCTGGTCTATTACCTTCCCAGCAATCCCTTGGATTCCCTGCCTGGTCTATTACCTTCCCAGCAATCCCTTGGATTCAGTGCCTGGTCTATTACCTTCCCAGCAATCCCTTGGATTCAGTGCCTGGTCTATTACCTTCCCAGCAATTCCTTGGATTCCCTTCCTGGTCAGTGCCTGGCCTATTACCTTCCCAGCAATCCCTCTCATTCTCTTCCTGGTCAGTGCCTGGCCTATTACCTTCCCAGCAATCCCTCTCATTCCCTTCCTGGTCAGTGCCTGGCCTATTACCTTCCCAGCAATCCCTCTCATTCCCTTCCTGGTCAGTGCCTGGCCTATTACCTTCCCAGCAATCCCTCTCATTCCCTTCCTGGTCAGTGCCTGGCCTATTACCTTCCCAGCAATCCCTCTCATTCCCTTCCTGGTCAGTGCCTGGTCTATTACCTTCCCAGCGATCCCTCTCAATCCCTTCCTGGTCATCGCCTGCCCTCTTACCTTCCCAGCAATCCCTCTCATTCCTTTCCTGGTCATCGCCTGCCCTCTTACCTTCCCAGCAATCCCTCTCATTCCCTTCCTGGTCATCACCTGCCCTGTTACCTTTCCAGCAATCCGTTGGATTCCCTCCCTGGTCAGTGCCTGGTCTATTACCTTCCCAGCAATCCCTTGGATTCCCTTCCTGGTCAGTGCCTGGTCTAGTACCTTCCCAGCAATCCCTTGGATTCCCTTCCTGGTCAGTGCCTGGTCTATTACCTTCCCAGCAATCCCTTGGATTCCCTGCCTGGTCTATTACCTTCCCAGCAATCCCTTGGATTCAGTGCCTGGTCTATTACCTTCCCAGCAATCCCTTGGATTCAGTGCCTGGTCTATTACCTTCCCAGCAATTCCTTGGATTCCCTTCCTGGTCAGTGCCTGGCCTATTACCTTCCCAGCAATCCCTCTCATTCTCTTCCTGGTCAGTGCCTGGCCTATTACCTTCCCAGCAATCCCTCTCATTCCCTTCCTGGTCAGTGCCTGCCCTCTTACCTTCCCAGCAATCCCTCTCATTCCTTTCCTGGTCATCGCCTGCCCTCTTACCTTCCCAGCAATCCCTCTCATTCCCTTCCTGGTCATCACCTGCCCTGTTACCTTTCCAGCAATCCGTTGGATTCCCTCCCTGGTCAGTGCCTGGTCTATTACCTTCCCAGCAATCCCTTGGATTCCCTTCCTGGTCTATTACCTTCCCAGCAATCCCTTGGATTCCCTTCCTGGTCTATTACCTTCCCAGCAATCCCTTGGATTCAGTGCCTGGTCTATTACCTTCCCAGCAATTCCTTGGATTCCCTTCCTGGTCAGTGCCTGGCCTATTACCTTCCCAGCAATCCCTCTCATTCCCTTCCTGGTCAGTGCCTGGCCTATTACCTTCCCAGCAATCCCTCTCATTCCCTTCCTGGTCAGTGCCTGGCCTATTACCTTCCCAGCAATCCCTCTCATTCCCTTCCTGGTCAGTGCCTGGCCTATTACCTTCCCAGCAATCCCTCTCATTCCCTTCCTGGTCAGTGCCTGGCCTGTTACCTTCCCAGCAATCCCTCTCATTCCCTTCCTGGTCAGTGCCTGGTCTATTACCTTCCCAGCAATCCCTCTCATTCCCTTCCTGGTCATCACCTGCCCTCTTACCTTCCCAGCAATCCCTCTCATTCCCTTCCTGGTCAGTGCCTGGTCTATTACCTTCCCAGCAATTCCTCTCATTCCCTTCCTGGTCATCACCTGCCCTCTTACCTTCCCAGCAATCCCTCTCATTCCCTTCCTGGTCATCACCTGCCCTGTTACCTTTCCAGCAATCCGTTGGATTCCCTCCCTGGTCAGTGCCTGGTCTATTACCTTCCCAGCAGTCCCTTTTTGTTCCCTTCCTGGTCAGTGCCTGGTCTATTACCTTCCCAGCAATCCCTTGGATTCCCTTCCTGGTCTATTACCTTCCCAGCAATCCCTTGGATTCCCTTCCTGGTCTATTACCTTCCCAGCAATCCCTTGGATTCAGTGCCTGGTCTATTACCTTCCCAGCAATTCCTTGGATTCCCTTCCTGGTCGGTGCCTGGCCTATTACCTTCCCAGCAATCCCTCTCATTCTCTTCCTGGTCAGTGCCTGGCCTATTACCTTCCCAGCAATCCCTCTCATTCCCTTCCTGGTCAGTGCCTGGCCTATTACCTTCCCAGCAATCCCTCTCATTCCCTTCCTGGTCAGTGCCTGGCCTGTTACCTTCCCAGCAATCCCTCTCATTCCCTTCCTGGTCAGTGCCTGGCCTATTACCTTCCCAGCAATCCCCTCTCATTCCCTTCCTGGTCAGTGCCTGGCCTGTTACCTTCCCAGCAATCCCTCTCATTCCCTTCCTGGTCAGTGCCTGGTCTATTCCCTTCCTGGTCTATTACCTTCCCAGCAATCCCTTGGATTCCCTCCCTGGTCATCACCTGCCCTATTACCTTCCCAGCAATCCCTTTTTGTTCCCTTCCTGGTCAGTGCATGGTCTATTACCTTCCCAGCAATCCCTTGGATTCCCTTCCTAGTCTATTACCTTCCCAGCAATCCCTTGGATTCTCTCCCTGGTCATCACCTGCCCTGTTACCTTCCCAGCAATCCCTTGGATTCCCTTCCTGGTCAGTGCTTGGCCCGTTACCTTCCCAGCAATCCCTCTCATTCCCTTCCTGGTCAGTGCCTGGCCCGTTACCTTCCCAGCAATCCCTCTCATTCCCTTCCTGGTCAGTGCCTGGCCCGTTACCTTCCCAGCAATCCCTCTCATTCTTTTCCTGGTCAGTGCCTGGCCTATTGCCTTCCCAGCAATCCCTTGGATTCCCTCCCTGGTCATCACCTGCCCTGTTACCTTTCCAGCAATCCGTTGGATTCCCTCCCTGGTCAGTGCCTGGTCGATTACCTTCCCAGCAATCCCTTGGATTCTCTTCCTGGTCAGTGCCTGGTCTATTACCTTCCCAGCAGTCCCTTGGATTCCCTCCCTGGTCAGCGCCTGTCCTTCTACCTTCTCAGCAATCCCTTCATGCAGGGCTCCACAAACCCCGGGCGCCAGGTCACATTTTCGACTAGAATTAGCGACCTGGCGCCTGGGGCGGCACAGCTGGGGTATCCTGTCTCCGTGCGCATCCCCCCCCCCCCGGCACGATCGCGTTGGGCCGCGGCGGCCGGTAATTAAGGACGTGGTCTTCTGCAGTCCTATGCTTCCTTCTGGAATCTGGCACCCTCTTGTGGTGGCCATTGGTATGACAAGACAACCAGCAATGCGAATGGAGCTTCTCCTGCCTGTTTGCACTACCCGCCCATCTCCTTCCCTTTTACTTAGAACCCCCAAACATTATGATATATATATATATTTTTTTTATTATTCTAACACCCTAGAGAATAAAATGGCGGTCGTTGCAATACTTTCTGTTCTGTCACACCGTATTTGCGCAGCGGTCTTACAAGCGCACTTTTTTGGGAAAAAATACACTTTTTTAATTTAAAAAATAAGACAACAGTAAACTTAGCCCAATTTTTTTTTATATTGTGAAAGATTATGTTATGCCCAGTAAATTGATACCCAACATGTCACGCTTCAAAATTGCGTCCGCTCGTGGAATGGCGACAAACTTTTACCCTTTAAAATCTCCATAGGCGACGTTTAAAAAATTCTACAGGTTGCATCTTTTGAGTTACAGAGGAGGTCTAGGGCTAGAATTATTGCTCCCACTCTACCAATCGCGGCGATACCTCACATGTGTGGTTTGAGCACCGCTTTCATATGCGGGCGCTACTCACGTATGCGTTCGCTTCTGCACACGAGCTCGGCGGGACAGGGCGCGTTCCTGGCTCCTAACTTTTTTAGCTGGCTCTTAGATTCCAAGCAAATTTGTCAAGCCCTGCCTCCCATGGACAGCTCCTGTCATCCCAGTGATCCCTCCATTTCCCTTCCTGGACAGCACTTGTCTTGTTACCTTCTATTATAAATCTATTCATTGCTTTTTCATGTAGAAAAAAGGTGAAACGATAAAGGGAGGAAAAAAAATTAAAAATGTCTTTCTCTTTATTTTCCTGCCGCTGTTCACTGTCTTGTCTGCAGAGGTCCAAGGGGTGGGGCCAGTCAGGGAAGCCTGTGATTGGTGGAGCCTAGGAGTTCTACTCTATGAGATGCTGTGCGGCCAGGTAAGTGATGAGTATGTGTCGCCTGATATTGTTGCGTACTTTTTTTTTGCCCAATAGTTAATGTTTCACCTGCTGTCTCGCCCTGGGGCGGGTGCCCTGCCTGCTGTGTCTCGCCCCTGGGGCGGGTGCCCTGCCTGCTGTGTCTCGCCCCTGGGGCGGGTGCCCTGCCTGCTGTGTCTCGCCCCTGGGGCGGGTGCCCTGCCTGCTGTGTCTCGCCCCTGGGGCGGGTGCCCTGCCTGCTGTGTCTTTCCCTCTGGCGAATGTCTCACCTATTGTGAGTGTTCGCCTGTTCTCTTGCTCTGGGGTGGGTGTCTGACCTGCTGTGTCTCTGCAGTCTCTTTGCAGGAACCTGAATTCGGGACTCAGTGCTCACATGGAAATCCCCTACCCAGAACTCCTCAGTGCAGATGCCATTTCTCTGTTGAGGGAGGTAAGTTTATGGGGTGTATTCCCATCATTATCGTGTTTATTACCATTTCTAATTGGGCTGATCTTTCTCAAATTCCAGCTTGGGCACCACATTCCACTCTGTATGTTTAATATTTCCCAGTAAGGCCCCTTTCACACTTGGGACTGCGAAGTCGCATGACAAGTTTTCCCTCATGATTTCCAATGTTACATCCTTATTCCAAAAGGAATTACCGTATTTATCGGCGTATAACACACACCCTAACTTTAAGAGGGATGTTTCAGGAAAAAAACTTTCCACAGCCCCCTGCGTATAACACGCAGGCACAGTTTACCCTTTATTTTCAGGGTAAAAAAGTGAGTGTTATACGCCAGTAAATACATTATTTTCCTCAGAAATCTACAAACAATACCCCATAATGACAACGTGAAAGAAGTTTTTTTTGAAATCTTTGCAAATTTAGGAAAGAATAAAAAACCCATGTACATTAATATTCCCAGCCTTTGCTCAATACTTTCTTGAAGCACCAATTGCAGCCTCAAGTCTTTTTGAGTATAAGGGTACAAGCTTGGCACACCTATTTTTGGGCAGTTTCTCCCATTCTTCTTTGCAGGACCTCTCATGCTCTATCAGGTTGGATGGGGAGCGTCAGTGCACAGCCAGATCTCTCCAGAGATGTTTAATCGGGTTCAGGTCTGGGCCACTCAAGGACATTCAGAGTTGTCCTGTAGCCACTCCTTTTTGTTGGCTGTGTGCTTAGGGTCGTTGTCCTGTTGGAAGATGATCCTTAGCCCCACGGTCTGAGGTCCAGAGTGCTCTGGAGCAGGTTTCCATCAAGGATTTCTCTGTACATTGCTGCATTCATCTTTTCCTCGATCCTGACTAGTCTCCTTGTTCCTGCCGCTGAAAAACATCCCCACAGCCTGATGCTGCCACCACCATGCTTCACCGTAGGGATGGTATTGGCCAGGTGATGAGCATTGCCTGGTTTCCTCCCGACATGACGCTTGCCATTCAGGCCAAAGAGTTCAATCTTTGTTTCATCAGACCAGAGAATTTTGTTTCTCATGATCTGAGAGTCCTTCAGGTGCCTTTTGGCAAACTCCAGGCAGCTGTCATGTGCCTTTTACTGAGGAGTGGCTTCCGTCTGGCCACTCTACCATACAGGTCTGATTGGTGGAGTGCTGCAGAGATCTGGAAGTTTCTCCTCTCTCCACAGAGAAACCCTGGAGCTCTGTCAGAGTGACCATCAGGTTCTTGGTGACCTCCCTGACGAAGGCCCTTCTCCCCTGATCGTTCAGTTTGACTGGTTGGCCCGCTCTAGGAAGAGTCCTGGAGGTTCCAAACTTCTTCCATTTACGGATGATGATGGCCACTGTGCTCATTGGGAACTTCAATACTGCAGAAATTTTTCTGTGCCTCGATATAATCCTGTCTCGGAGGTCCACAGTCAATTCCTTGGACTTCATGTCTTGGTTTGTGCTCCGACATGCACTGTTTAACTGTGGGGCCTTTATATAGACAGATGTGTGCCTTTCCAAATCATGTCCAACTGAATTTACCACAGGAGGACTCCAGTCAAGTTGTAGAAACCTCTCAAGGATGATCAGTGTAAACAGGATGCACCTGAGCTAAATTTTGAGTGTCATGGCAAAGGCTGTAAATACTTATGTACATGGGATTTTTTTTTATTTTTATAAATTTGCAAAGATTTCAAACAAACTTCTTTCACGTTGTCATTATGGGGTATTGATTGTAGAATTTGAGGAAAATAATGAATTTAATACATTTTGGAATAAGGCTGTGACATAAATTGTGGAAAAAGTGAAGCGCTGTGAATACTTTCTGAATGCACTGTACATAGGATGGCAGGAATACATTCTGTCAGGTGGGAAGTCTGTCTGGGCTGAAAGTTCCCACAACCTTCAGAGAACATCTGAGCAGAAATATAGTGAAGTATAATTTACAGAATTAGGACTTTGTCAATTATAGGTGGAGTTCTATGCCATTGTATGTGTGACAATAATGGTGATGTGTGATTATAGTGGGTGTCAGGATGGTGAAGGGGGTTGGAGAGGCTCCTTGTATGACCACCAGCAGCCATTCTAATTGCTTATGTTTTTTTTTTTTTGTTACCCCCTTGTCCAAGATTTTATATGAATTGGCATGTCTGTAGAATTCAACTTATTGTATAGTCATGACATCTCTATCCTACAGCTTCTGCATTACGAACCAGAGAAGCGGCTTGGCTCCGGCCCAGGTGGTGCACAGAAGATAAAATCCCACCCTTTCTTCAGCGTCATCCAGTGGCACAAGCTGGTGTGAGTGGCCACAGAAAGCAGCCAATATCGGGATGCATGCCACTGTGATGTCATGTAACGTCCTACGACACAGGGCCACAAAAGTTCCCATCACTGTGATGTCACCTGTTCACATGAACAATAAATGATCGCACTCTGCTTCTGTCTGTGTTTGTGTTCGCATCCCGTGCTCGGTGAGAAACATGTTCTTGCAGATTAGCCGAGGGGGGTGGCTAAGAACATTCGCTCAGCTCCATATCAGTCTTCTACCATCCATAATAGAGAGTTCACAGCAACCAATCAGCTACTCCATTTCATCTGGTTTGCGTAGAGCATGAAGAAGAAAGGAGTAATCTGATTAGTTGCTGTTCGATAGGTGAAAAAGAGGGTGAGGCCCCTTGGATATGTCTCCAAGCACCCCTGTCAGGTTAGAAATATGGGGGCTGACATTTGCTACTTGTTTTAGTGCTGATTGTTTGAGATGTGTGTTGGGGGTGCTCCGGCTCTTCCATTGTCCTGATGACTCTAATCTACCTTCCGAGATTTAAACCCGGTGGTAACTGATTTGCCTCCCTGAAACCTTCCCCTCCTTGAGCCGACTCCTTGTTCTTAGAAGTGCAGCGTGCTGGTTGTTAACTAGTGTTAGAGCAGGGATATGCAATTAGTGGACCTCCAGCTGTTGCCAAACTACAAGTCCCATGAGGCATAGCGAGACTCTGACAGCAGCAAGCATGATACGAGGAGGCAGAGGCATGATGGGACTTGTAGTTTTGCAACAGCTGGAGGTCCGCTAATTGCATATCCATGTGTTATCCTCTAACTCAATTGGATTGTACCTGATAACACAGTGGTTTTGAGCTTTTTTTTTTTTCTCCTGTTGCCTACTGAATATTATCGGCATATCATCTCCTTTCCCCTTCTGCTCACGGCTGCTCCCAGTTACTTCTGTGTGGCTGCCCGGTGTTCTGTGGCTCTCCGTCCCCGTCTCTTTCCACTGACTGTGCTCGATCTGTGGATCTTGAAGTGACAGCGGTCCCTGGCTAGAGTAGGTAACGCCCAGGAGCACTTCGGTGAGCCTCGGGAGACATCGGCGAGGCCTGAAGTTTGAGGCTGTCGTTTCCCTTACAACTTGGCGGTGTCGAGAGCTGTAATCGGTAAAGCTCGGCAGAAATCATCGGGGATTGCAGAAACTTGGATAGAAAAGACTGGTAACTTTATAGTTTAAACGTGAGGAGAGCAGAGCTGTAAACCAGCAGAAGAATATTAAAGAAATAAATAAGAAATGCAAACAAATTTTAATTTATATAAACTTAAAAAATTAATTTAAAAAAAAAAAAACGTCAAAAAAGGGAGAGGAAAGGGGGGGAAAAAAAGGAGAGAGAGTGGGGGATGGGGGAGGAGGAAAAACATTTTTCTTTCCCCTCTCGCTTCTCTAAAATATGACGAGGAGGAGAGAGGGACAGGGGGCATCTAATGCCATACTTCCTATTCAAGATCATAGGACTCTCAGCAAAGGCAGTAAATCCGTAAAAGAGAAGGTCAAAGAATCTGCAGCAGCTAAACTTGCAAAATGTCTCATCCAAAGATAATGAAAACGAAGTTTCTGAGCATGTTGCCAGTGAAGAACTGGAAGAATCTTGCACTGGAGCAGATACAATTAATCTACATAAAGACTCAGAACAAAGAAAAGATGAAATGGAAGCAATGGATAAGAATGCAGGACAACCTACCGAGATTAATGCTTTACATGCATTAACATCACTAGAGCCTACCCTACTAGATGTGCTAAAAGCAGTGCAACAATGTCAAAATTCTCTATGTAACTTGACTAGCCAAGTGCAAGGTCTTAAAGAGGAATTTATCTTTCTTCGCCAAGATGTACAGAAAATATGGGAACGAACATCTGCCCTGGAAGGCTGTGTTAAAGAACACTTCCCAGTTACTGGGTACAGACGTCAGAGGTAATGAAAAAATCTGATACCAATGCTCGTAAATTAGAAGATCTGGAAAACCGCCTTTAATGTAATAATATCAGGCTGTTGGGCCTTCCAGAGCGCGCTGAAGGTAATAACTCTATAGGAGTGCATGGAAACATGGCTGTGGGAGACTATTGGGACAGATCACCTCTATGACTTTCTCAGTTGAAAGAGCACACCAAATACCCACCAGACCTTTACCATCAGGAACCTACCCCCCCCCCCCCCCCCCCGTGGCCGTTTTAATTGTGATCACTTTACTTAGGCTCGGTCCACATGAGCCGCATGTGGCTTACAGCAAGGGTCCGGTGCATCCTGGTTCACCATTTAAGGTCTGACTTCAGCCCGAATTTTGGGCTGAATTCGGACCTGAAACATACCGCAAAACGCACCGGACCTGCCGCAGAGATATGGGAACCGACTCCATAGAGAGCCGGTCAAAATCTCCTGCTATTACGAATTGGATGTGGGGATTCTTCAACCAAAACTGCACACACTACAGTAGAGATATCGGTGTTCTTTTATTTATTTTTTCTTATAAAGAAGCCGAATTGCAACTTTACCTTAATTCTATTACATTAATAGAATTATCTACAGCTGATAGAGAGATGTTGGATAAACCTCTGACTTTAGAGGAACTTCAGGCTGCTGTTGCTAGTATGCCTAATAATAAAACCCCAGGAGCAGATGGGTTACCATGGGAGGTCTATGGAACCTAGCCTTTCGCCTTCCTCTGGATTAACTGTGGGTATATGGGATTGTACGATATTTTTTATTTTTATGGTTGAACTAGATTGACTCGTCTTTTTTCAACCTGACTAACTATGTAACAATTTTTTTGCCTAAATTACTATAGGTATTTAATGCAGCATTAGAGTGGGGCCACCTCCCTCCCTCTATGAATCAGGCGATTATTAAAACCTGATAAGACTTCTAATAATAAAGAATCATATCGCCCAATATCATTGCTTACTTCGGACATAAAATTGCCAAAAGTGTTCGCTATTAGATTGGCGAAAGTAATATCTAAGTTGCATTTAAACCAATCTGGTTTCATTCCAAATAGATCTAGCGCAGTGAATATAAGACGTTTATTCCTCAATTTGCAGGTTTCATCTGAAAATCTAGGTAATAGAGCCAGCTATATTGTCGCTTGATGCGGCAAAAGCAGTAAACATTGTTTTCCCACATTTCATTTAAATCATAAAATTTGGACTACTGTCCAACAAGATACCTCTCATGAAGGATATACCCAATATATGCCTATATGGAAAAATTTGCTATTACCTGAGGTAATGAAACTTGAAAATTTTGACTCATGGAAAAGGGCTGGTAATTTGTTGCTTCATCAACTTTTTGAGAACGAGGTTTTACAACCATTTGATAAATTAGCAGAGAAATACCAGCTTTCTAATAAGTTGTTTTCAATATCTACAGTTACAACATGCTTTCGAGAGTCGGGCTACGACTTTTTTTATTAAAATATAATCTATCTTTAATTTTAACTTTGGCAGTAACTTTAAGATGCTCCAAAACAGGGACTTATTGGGGATATATATATTCCTCTTTGCAAAGGACATTTAACGCCAATACACCAGATGGCAGTTTTGGAAGGTGGCGCAGAGACTTGGAGACTCTTAAGGCCCGTACACAAGATACTAAAATCTGAAGAAAAATTTTGTTTGACCAACTATCTTCCGATTTTTGGATCGTTAGTACCGTGCTTTGACAGCCGATTCTGTTTTTTCATCAGACAAAAGCTGGATGTGCAGACTATAAAATTTGTGTCGTACGTGAACTCAACATCTGATTTTTGTTTAATTACGTCACTTCTGAAGTTGTATTCTGTCGTATAAGAATTTTTTTGTATGGTGAGTAACCTCTTCACTTTCGACAGGAGACCAGCATGCCACAAAAACGGACAAACGGTTGTCCGAAAATCTGATCGTGTGTATGAGGCTTAAGTCCTCTTAGTGATGAGAAGTGGGAGCAGGCTTTGAAGAATTTATTCAGAGTATCCTTATCCTCATCACAGTGTCTGACTCAGTTATTTATTATTCATAGATCCCACTACACTCCCTTAAAGCTACACTCTTGGGGTAAAGCATATACACCAAGGTGCACCAATGTTACAGGTACTTATACATATGCTGTGGCGATGTCCTATATTGCAATGCTATTGGGAGTGTGCATTTCATATTTTAAATACCCTATGTTCTACAGAGGTTCCGTTTGATCCAAAAATAGCATTGTTCGGGATTATGTTGGAAGATGGTCTTCCGGTTGAGATCTATGTATATAGCCTGTAAACTTATACTACAAAAATGGATATCAAATTTTCTGCCAACAATAGCTTAATAGAAGAAAAGATGACTGGACGGCCACACTCCCGTGCAATTTCTTTTTTCAAGTGCCGGATACAAAAAGGTGAACTTCAGGTATCAGCTTACATGTTTCACACCAAGGTCAGGTGCTTACTCATAGTTTAGGATACCTTTGTATCCGGCGCTTGAATAAAGAAATTGCACAGGAGTGCGGCCGTCCAGCCTTCTTTTCTTCTAAGTATTTGTTTGCATACAGGGCTTGCACCCTCCACGTAGGATAGAGGCTTTGTGGAGCAGCAGGGTAAGAGAAACTGCCTTGGAGCAATGTACATGTACAACAATAATAGCTCAATGGTTTGAAGCGGGAGGAATTGACATATAAAAACATAGGAGATGCCCTGAAAATTTGGTCCTGGTGGTTGGTCTCCAATTTGTCCGAACAAGTAGTTGACTACATCAATGAGACTGAGGAAAATTAATGAGACAGATAACTGTTGACAAATACATAGGTTGTTAAAGTGGTTGTAAACCCTTTACAACCACTTTAACCTACAGGTAAGCCTAGATTAAGGCTTACCTGTAGGTGCTTGAAATATATCTCCTAGACCTGCACGGTCTAGGACAGGGATATGCAATTAGCAGACCTCCAGCTGTTGCAAAACTACAAGTCCCATCATGCCTCTGGGTGTCATGCTTGTGGCTGTCAGTCTTGCTATGCCGCATGGGAATAGTTCTGCAACAGCTGGAGGTCTGCTAATTGCATATCCCTGGTCTAGGAGATATTTGCAATTCGCCGTATGGCGATTTCTTCTGCGCATGCGCCGGAGTTAGAAAGGGCACGCTGCGCCGTTTCTAACTCGGGTCATGCCGCGAGTGGCGGTTCCCGCGCGGGAGTGACATCACGCGCCTCCGGCCACTCAGAGCTGGAGTTCGTGGCCCCGGAAGGAAGAGGGGTGAAGAATGGCTACTAGCGAGGAAGACAGGGACATCGTGGGCTTCTCCTGCAGGTAAGTGTCACATAATGGGCTACTATGCGATGCATAGTAGCCCATTATGCTTTACCTTTGCAGGGAAACAAAGAGGAAGTAACACCTATCAGGGTTTACTTCCTCTTTAAGGGGTAGTAATTAAACTGCATATAATGGTTAGCTTTATTTTAGCTTATATTGTCAAATTCAGGTAGGAAGAGAAAAAAAAAAGGGAAAGGAGAGAAAAGTAATTATTCAATTTAATTTGATGTGATGTGATAAAGGGTTATAGCAGGGGTAGGCAACCTCGGCCCTCCAGCTGTTTTGAAACTACAAGTCCCATGAGACATTGCAAGACCCTGACAATCACAGGCATGACGGGATTTTTTGTGTCACCACAGCTGGAGTGCCTAGGTTGCCTACCCCTGGGTTATAGGTAATAATCAAGGTACAATTGAAAAATAATATTCTGTGTGTTTGTTTTTTGTGCGCTTGATTGGACGGCTCTGTGGGAATGTTTAAGTTTTCCTTTTCTTTTTTTGTTGTTGAATATTGAAAAATTAAATAAAAACTATGTAGTTAAAAAAAAAAAAAAAGCTAAACTCCAGTTACACTGTACTTCGTTAATTTGGGACAAGCTGGCCAACTATGTCCCTTACTAACGTGAGGCTGCTGGATGTGCGGTGTAAACTGTATGCAGCTGAGGCAACATACAGCATACCGCACTGTGTTCCGGGATCAAGCCAAAACCTTCCTGTCTCATACCCGGAACACAATAGTATGAGCGGAGCTCCGCTATTCATAGAAAGCGATGTATTCTAGCAATGAATACAAAGCTTCCTCTGATTGGCTGAGTCGGGCTGACGATGTCACAACCTCAGACTCAGCCAATATAGGATTCATATATCCGCTTTAAATGTACAGGCTCCAGGGGGCGTCATCCTGATCCTTTCCTCATTGCTAGCGGATCACTGGTGCAGAACAGTTCAGGAGTCCTGGCAGTTCATTGGCTGACAATTACTTCCTAGATCACTTGGTAGCTATAAAAATCTGCCTTACATTAGTAAACTCTGATCAATCTGTGAAATAGCTGAAATTCGATATCTGCATTGTCCATAGCAACCCTACAACATGAGAAAAAGGAATGTGAATGGTCGCTGTGGGATACACAGACAGTTCTTCGTTCTTGTGGTTTGAATATGGAAGCAAAATAAAATTTCTGAAGGACACACTTGCAGTGCCTTGTTCGTATACAGAGGTCAGAACCCACCTGAACAATAACAGAAGAATTGAGGCCACCTTTGAGCAGTGCATAAGATGGCCGAATCCATACTGAAGGGCTGTGATGTCACTATCATCATATAACTCCACATATCAAAGAGCTGTGACATCATTGTGTCACATGACTCCATGTTTCAAAAGTACACCTGGAGGGAATATTGGGTTCTCCTAACTATTTCGAGGGTTCAGAGAGGAGTTACGTGATTCTCATAACAGGAATTTTGTGGCCTTGTTGTGCAACTTCCTTCACCTCCATTGTTTTCCCACTTCATCCTGACAGTAGCATATTGCAGCTTTGCAAATACAATGTTTTCTACTCAAGCGTGTTTTCATAAATGGCGTTTATTTTTAAACAATTAAAATCAAGTCCTTAAATATTGTAGTTAACTCTGTATAATGCCGCAAGGTGCCATATTGATAGGTGGAAGAGATGATGGCCCAACCCACTGGAAGGAGTCTGTAAAAAAAGCGCACACCAAGTCTCTGAATTGGCGCCTATTAGCTCAGTGGGGGTTGGGTAGGGGGGACGGTGGCCCCAACATAAAACTGGGGGGGGGGGGGGGAAGAGGGGATGGGGAGTAAATGGATCCTTGAGAAGCGTGCAGAAAATCCCTCAGAGATCCAGAAGAAGAATGCGAGGATCTTCCACTGCCGACTTGATCTTACGCAGGAAAAGGACTGCTTCTCTGCCGTCTATTAGTCGATGGTCATACGTTAGAGCAACATACATCATTGGGCGCACCTCCACCTGTGAGAGCAGCGAGGTATAATGAGCAACATAATAGGGACAAGCTAATAAAAAAGAGGTTCAATGAGCCCAAATACCCTCAACATTCCATATTGCAATGAGCACCCCTAAGATCTTTACCCCCCCCCCGCAATCTATACAACCTCAAATACCCTTAATCTACAAAGCCCGACACACCCTTAATATACCGTATATATTCAAGTATAAGCCGAGTTTTTCAGCACTTTTTTTGTGCTGAAAATGCCCCCCCCCGGCTTATACTCAAGTCACCTTTTTGCGCCCGATCTCCCAGATTTTGGGGACCCGATACCGGCCGGTCGTAGGTCCTCTGGACCCCAAACTTGGCACACATGTAGCCCCACTCTTCCTCTACAAGTGTGCAAAGTTTGTTTTTTCAAAGCCGGGCACCCCTGCCATAGACTCCCATGTTAAACGTCAGTCTAGTCACGGACAGTGAGGCATGGGCCGGCACAGTGAGGCATGGGCCGGCACAGTGAGGCATGGGCCGGCACAGTGAGGCATGGGCCGGCACAGTGAGGCATGGGCCGGCACAGTGAGGCATGGGCCGGCACAGTGAGGCATGGGCCGGCACAGTGAGGCATGGGCCGGCACAGTGAGGCATGCACATGGACACCCTAGGCTTATACTCGAGTCAATAAGTTTTCCCAGTTTTTTTGTGGTAAAATTAGGTGCCTCAGCTTATATTCGGGTCGGCTTATACTCGAGTATATACAGTACATCCCCCTTCAACTCTTCGTATGCACTCACCGGCCACTTTATTAGGTACACCCGTTCAATTGCTTGGTAACACAAATTGCTAATCAGCCAATCACATGGCAGCAACTCAATGCATTTAGGCATCTAGATGCAGAGAAGATGACTTGCTGCAGTTCAAACTGAACATCAGAAAGGGGATTTAGGTGACTTTGAACGTGGCATGATTGTTGGTGCCAGACGGGCTGGTCTGAGGATTTCAAAAACGGTTGATCTCCTGGGATTTTTATACACAACCATCTTTCGGGTTTACAGAGAATGGTCCGAAAAAGAGAAAATATCCAGTGAGCGGCAGTTGTGTAGCGGAAAGTGCCTTGTTGAGGTCAGAGGAGAATGGGCAGACTGGTTGGAGATGATAGAAAAATAAGAGTAACTCAAATAACCACTCGTTACAACCAGGGTATGCAGAATACCATCTCTGAACGCACAACACATGGAACCTTGAAGCAGATGGGTTACAGCAGCAGAAGACCACACCGGGTGCCACTCCTGTCAGCTAAGAACAGGAAACTGAGGCTACAATTCACACAGGATCACCAAAATTGTACAATAGAAGATTGGAAAAACGTTGTCTGATCTGAGAAGTCTCGATTTCAGCTGCGACATTCAGATGGTGGGGTCAGAATTTGGTCCCTGTACTCCAATGGCCTCCACACTCACTACATCTCATCCATCAGAGCACCTTTGGGATGTGGTGGAACGGGAGCACCACGGATGTGGGGGTGACAAATCTGCAGCAACTGTGTGATGCTATCATGTCACTATGGAGCAAAATCTCTGAGGAATGTTTCCAACACCTTGTTGTATCTATGCCACCAAGAATGAAGGCAAAAGGGGGTCCAACCCGGTACTAGCAAGGTGTACCTAATAAAGTGTCCGTGAGTGTACAGAATACCAGTATGATCCCAAATCTCTCCAACACTGACCCTACACCACCCCAAATGTACATACCTTTCCAGATATGGCCACAGGCCGGTCAAATATGCCGTGCATTCCCAGGATGGCAGACTGCGGAGGATTGATGATAGGTGTGCCAAACATGGACCCGAACACCCCTCCATTACTGATAGTGAAGGTGCCACCATCCATGTCTTCGATTGCCAACTCATTCTTGCGAGCCTGAAGAGGAAAACATGCATCCATTATTTAAACAGTTCAGATCTACTCCTCCCACTTCCCACACTGTTGATGTCATGCTCTCTACTTCGACCACTGACCCGCCCACTTCCCATTGCTAATGTTTTGCCGGTAACCCTGCCCTCCTTCTTCCAAGGGATTCTGCGCAAAGTCACGGTAAATGGATATTATTTTTTATGATGCTCTTCAAGGGTGGGCACAAAGGATTTATTTGAACTATAGGTCATGTGATGCAATCTACAGTGCTACCCCCGAGCAGAGGCGTTCTGTGTTACATCACCTTCTCTCCAAGCTCTGCAATGGTCCGTTCGATGTCAGCAAAGTTCATAGATTCCACGCTACGTAACACAGGAACCACCAGACCCTGCAAGGGAAGGGAAAGGTAGAGTCAGAATCTTTCCGCTAACCCCACCCCTCACTCAAAATGTTCACTCACTCACTCACCCGGGGTGTAGATACGGCCACACTGATGTCTATATAGTCTCTGTACACAATCTCCTTCGTCGTATCATCAATAACTATGAGAAAAACACAGAGAAGGTGGGACAGAGAACTCACCAACATCAGGGGAGGAGCCTGTTCTATGCAGGGAGGGGACAGGGACCGGAGAGGGAGGGGCCTAATACGCAGGGAGGGGGAAGGAGCCTGTAACACGCAGTGAGGGGACAGGGACCGGAGAGGGAGGAGCCTGTAACACGCAGTGAGGGGACAGGGACCGGAGAGGGAGGAGCCTGTAACACGCAGTGAGGGGACAGGGACCGGAGAGGGAGGAGCCTGTAACACGCAGTGAGGGGACAGGGACCGGAGAGGGAGGAGCCTGTAACACGCAGTGAGGGGACAGGGACCGGAGAGGGAGGAGCCTGTAACACGCAGTGAGGGGACAGGGCCCGGAGAGGGAGGAGCCTGTAACACGCAGTGAGGGGACATGGACCAGAGGGAGGAGCCTGTAACACAGTGAGGGGACATGGACCGGAGAGGGAGGAGCCTGTAACACAGTGAGGGGACATGGACCGGAGAGGGAGGAGCCTGTAACACAGTGAGGGGACATGGACCGGAGAGGGAGGAGCCTGTAACACAGTGAGGGGACAGGGACCGGAGAGGGAGGAGCCTGTAAAACAGTGAGGTGACAGGGAGGGGAAGGAGCCAGTAACACGAAGAGAGGGGACATGGACCGGAGAGGGAGGAGCCTGTAACACGCAGTGAGGGGACATGGACCGGAGAGGGAGGAGCCTGTAATACGCAGGGAGGGGACCCAGGACTTTAGGAGGACCTCTAATTAGAAGAACAAGGACCAGAGAGGAAAGAACTCAATATGTAGGACATGAACTGGAGAAGCAGGGCCATCTAAAATACAGAATAGAGACTAGGGAAAGGGTAGCCTCCAATTCACAGGTAGAGGAGAATTAACATGGACTGTGGATGGAGGAGCCTCTAATATGCAGGGGGCAGACAGAACAGGTACTATAGATGTAAGAGGCTCTAATAAACAGGTAGGGGACAGATATCAAGAATTGGGGAGTCTCTAACATCCAGGCCAGGGAATGACAAAGAAGGACCTCTAATATACAGAACAGGGACTAGAGAGGAAGGAGTCATATGTAGGACAGGCACAAAGGATTTGGGGGGGTGATGATTCTAACATACAGAACAGGGAGGAGCCTGCAACATTAGATCAGACCCAGATAGGGTGGTGTAAGAATGGGTGGGCCATGGGGTGTTATATAGGAGGGGCTCACCAGCATTGACGGCCGGCTGGTCCTGGAGGGCGAAGGCTGCAGCTTTAACAAAAGCGGACATAAAGCCGAGTTTTAGATTGTGTTTCTTCAAGAAAGCATCTTTGTGCAGCGTCCTCATCTGCTGGATGGTACTGAAGAAGAGGAAGATGTGTTATTAGACTCAAAGCAGGAAGACCCAACCCCTACTCCCAGCTGCTGGACACTTACCTCATATCCACCTCATTGAAGGTGGTCAGCATAGCACACGTGTTCTGAGCTTCCTTCAGTCGCTGAGCGATTCTCTGGCGCATCCGGTTCATTTTCACCTGCAAAGGGCACACTGAGTAGAACGGAACACAGAGCAGAGGAAAGGAAGGAGGGGTTTACCATGCAGGGTGGGGGAGAGAGAGAGAGAGAGAGAGAGAAGGGGCTTATCCTGCTGGTTTCAGGAAAGGGAGAAGGAGCTTACCCTGTGTTCTGTGCGAGCGCTGCCAGCTGGGGCGACCTCAGACACAGGAGCGGCAGATGTTGGCTTCACAGCAGACACTGCAAGTTCATAATAGGTCAATAACTCCGCCCACCGAACTGTTCCACCAATACCAAACATACACTATTACCTCTCACAACTTGTGTCCAATCACTAACCTCCATATCTACAGTGTCCACACAATGCACGTGTCCAATCACTATCCTCCATATGTACAGTGTCCAATCACTAACCTCCATATCTAGTGTGTCCACCCAGTACACGTGTCCAATCACTAACCTCCATATCTACATTATCCACCCAGTGCACATGTCCAATCAATGACCTCCATATCTACAGTGTCCACCCAGTGCACGTGTCTAATCACTGACCTCCATATCTACAGTGTCCACCCAGTGCACGTGTCTAATCACTGACCTCCATATCTACAGTGTCCACCCAGTGCCCGGGTCCAATTACTAACCCCAGTATCTACAGTGTCCAATCCCTCACCTCTATTACCTACAGTGTCCAGTCACTAGCCTCCATATCTACAGTGTCCAATCACTGACCCCCCATATCTATAGTGCCCACCCAGTCCCAGTGTCCAATCAATTACCTTCATATCTACAGTGTCCACCCAGTGCCAGTGTCCAAGCACTACCCTCCATATCTACAGTGTAGTGTCCACCTAATACCACCGTCCACTCTGTCCTTCATATCTACTGTTCCCATTCCACTTACACAGAAATTTGGCAAAACAATTCTAACCAATCACACATCGCCCAACATCTTGTAGACACGCTCTGCAACGTACCAGGCTTTGTTTCCAGTGGTTGGGAAGAGACGGGTGGCACAGGTGGGAGAGATGTGGGAATTGGACCAGCAGCAGGAGGCGGGGTTGAAGGAGACTGAGGGCTGGCTGTAGGAGGAGCTGCAGATGGAGGAGGAGCTGCAGCCTCGGCTGGTTTGCTTTTAGGAGCAGCTGAACAGAAAACAAAATCAACAAAGCAAATAAATCTACTACCTTCCATATATGTTTCTTCACACCCCACCTTTCTCCACCCAATACAATTACCCTTCCCTATTCTTCCTCCAGCCAGCACTATGTACCTCCAAAACTGACCACTCCCCTTTCTATCCTCTAGTCTAGCCAAGTAGATCCAGACTGACCCCTACCCCTTTGTCCTCTAATCAGCATTATGTACCTCCAAAACTGACCACTCCCCTTTCTTCCTCAACCAATACAAAGTAGCTCCAGAGTGATCCTTCCCCCTTTTCCTCTAGCCATTACTATGTACCTCCAGACTGACCAGTCCTCCATCCTTCCTCTTGCCAATACTATAAAACTTCAGACTGACTCCTCCCCTTCTTACACTAGCCAATACAATGTAGCTCCAGACTGACCCCACCCCCCGTTTCCTGCAGCCAGTACTATAAGGCGCCAGACTGATCCCCTCCCCCCTTCAGCCAATTCTATGTAACTCCAGAATGACTCCTCCCCCTTCTTCCTCCAGTCAATATTATGTACCTCCGGACTTCCTAAGGACAAAGAGAGGAGTCCCACCCTCCACCTTTCCGCCATCAGGGACCAGAAGAGCCTCGATAACTCCAGCTGTAGGAGAGGGTACTTGTACCGATGTCTACACAAAGAAACATGAAGCTTATGGAGTAAAACACAAAAGATAAACAAAGAGAACCAGTCATGACTGGGACTATACTTAACAGCAAATACCACCAGAGGTCTATTATGTGCATTAGCCAGAAAAACCTGTCCTGTGCCCCTCCCCCTCTGATTTAGCTTTTTTGTTACAGAGCGCTCCCTGATTTCATGGCTAAACTCCACCACCGGCCCTGTCCAATGAATGGGCTCCGCTGGTCATTGCACAATGGAATGCTAGTAGGCAGGGTTTCATTCTTACGAGTTTCAAAATTAGGAAGTCTCACAATAGAGAGGTTTTCTTTATCCTGCCTCCCACCTGCAGGGTCAACATGCACTTTGTAGTAGAGGGTCAGTGCAAACTACAAGGCGCTGTGCTGGATACTGCTATAGTGAGCTGGAAAACAGTGTATGGTATCTATAGGAGTTCAGGCAGGTATCAGGGCAGCCTCAGGGAGTCTCTTAGCTCCTGGGGTCCTCAAGATCAAGACACAGAAATCTGTCAGCAGGCACAGCTGTGACCACCTCACAAGAGGGCCCCGATTTATACAAGAGCTGTGACCATCTCACATGCAGGCTGCTATTTATAGTGCCTCACAAAAGGGATCCTATTTATAGTCCCTAACATGAATACCGCCATTTATGGCAAAGCAGACCTAGCACAAAAGTCCAGATTTATAGCACCACCCGACAGCCCCCCCTCTTTTATAGCCACTCCCCCCAGGGCCCCCCATTTATAGCCACTCCCCCCAGGGCCCCCCATTTAAAGCACCTCACACAAGGGCCCCCCATATTTATAGCACCTCACACTAGGGCCCCCCATATTTATAGCACCTCACACTAGGGCCCCCCATATTTATAGCACCTCACACTAGGGCCCCCCATATTTATAGCACCTCACACTAGGGCCCCCCATATTTATAGCACCTCACACTAGGGCCCCCCATATTTATAGCACCTCACACTAGGGCCCCCCATATTTATAGCACCTCACACTAGGGCCCCCCATATTTATAGCACCTCACACTAGGGCCCCCCATATTTATAGCACCTCACACTAGGGCCCCCCATATTTATAGCACCTCACACTAGGGCCCCCCATATTTATAGCACCTCACACTAGGGCCCCCCATATTTATAGCACCTCACACTAGGGCCCCCCATATTTATAGCACCTCACACTAGGGCCCCCCATATTTATAGCACCTCACACTAGGGCCCCCCATATTTATAGCACCTCACACTAGGGCCCCCCATATTTATAGCACCTCACACTAGGGCCCCCCATATTTATAGCACCTCACACTAGGGCCCCCCATATTTTTAGCACCTCACACTAGGGCCCCCCATATTTTTAGCACCTCACACTAGGGCCCCCCATATTTTTAGCACCTCACACTAGGGCCCCCCATATTTTTAGCACCTCACACAAGGGCCCCCCCATATTTATAGCACCTCACACAAGGGCCCCCCCCATATTTATAGCACCTCACACAAGGGCCCCCTCATTTATAGCACAGCCAGCAGACCTGTGACCACTCCACAGGAGGGTCCCTACTTATAGCACCTCACACAAAGGGCCCCTATTTATTGTAGAGCTGTGACCACCTCACAAGGTATTCTGGGAGGTGGACAGACAGTTGTGGATGGGACACCTTGTAAAGTGTTCTGGGAGGTAGACAGAGCGGTGATTGTGGCCCCTGTTGACATGTTCTGGAAATTGTTCCCAGAGTTGTGAATGAAGGTCACATGACCTCACAGCCATCCTTACTGAAGTCCTTCACTGTGATAACTGTCCCCCTATTTACTCATTTCTAGTAATTGGCAGTATAGCGTTAGTGGGTGGAGTCCAGAAACAGGGAGGGGACCCCCCCCAAATATATATTTTTCATCCCTGCAACCATGGCACCAGTACTGTGTGAACACTATCTTTTGGCTCACTGCTTTTTCCCAGAAGTTTACACAAGGCACCTCCATCCTTTGCAGGGAGACACTGCCTCTGGGGAAACAATAACCGATCTTAGGCAACATCAACAGATTCTGACTTTACAATACTGCAACTGAACATTGTATTGTGACTACAGGGGGAGGGGCAGAGCCTCCCACCCCGTGACTACAGGGGGCGGGGCGGGGCCTGGGCCTCCCACCCCGCAATCTGGGATAGTCAGTGCAATGGACCAGTGTCTATAGAAGTAGGTAAAAATCCAGTAGAACTCCAATCACCTTGTCAGTCTCAATCTCGCACACAACTTCATCCTCTGATACGGCATCCCCGACAGCTGCAAAAAGACAATAAGGGGTTAACTGACCACACTCGGAGCCTGACTGCACAGAAAACTAGCCCCACAGCCTGCCTTTTCTTTCCCCAACCCACCCAGTAGCACCATCTCACCTTTCTCCCACCTGACGTCTCCCTCTGTGACGGATTCGGCAAATGCTGGTGTGTTGACGGTCACCACGTCCTGCCCTGCCGGAGGGAGAAGGAGGGATTAGGAGAATAGTGATCACTGAATTGTTTTATCTGATGGGTAAGCTGTGCTAGTACTTACTGCAAACGGCTGACGTCCGGTAGAACCTGATGGCATCTGTACTGGAGGGTCTGCAGAGAAAAAAAGAGACCAGACAACGCAATCAGCATCCTGTCCAAACACACACACACAAACCCCCAGCTGCTATCACCAACCCAGATCCACAGCGCAGGCGCTGAATTCTACTTACAGAAAGTTCTTCTGGCAGCCAACAGATGTGATTTGGCACCCAGCGGCCCCTGAAAAATAAAAAAGAACATAAGGAACAACTCTGCACCATTCTCGGCAGAACATCGCACTCATACTCACGTGTGTAAAGTCGGATCTGCGCGCCGCTGGAACCCTGTGGGAGAGAGAAGAACTATCAGACTGGGGAGGAGCTCTGCCAATATTCCTCCAATCAGCTGTGTGCTCCTCCCACCTTTACTAGAGGGCAGTCCTCCAATCAGCTGCCTGCACTGTGCTTCCCCTATATGGCATAGTGCTAATGTTCCTCCAATCAGCTGCCTGCACTGTGCTTCTCCTACTTCCACTATATGGTAGAGTGCCAATATTCCTCCAATCAGCTGCCTGCACTGTCCTTCTCCTACCCCTATTAAAAAGGCATAGTGCCAACTTCCAACTCAACGTGACAAATTACGACTCACAGATTCCTCCATTATAGGAACAGCGGAGCCAATGGAAAAAACTGTCCAGAATCGTGCACTGCTGAACATTCAGCAACACACCAGACGGCAGAGAAAATTTGATTGCGCATATTATTTACATCCATTACAATAGATTTCTTAGGGTTCCGCTGTCACCTTCAGGCGATTGGCAATAAAACACACAGGAAAGTCTCCAAGGCATAACCCCTCCCCTTAGGCAAGGCTTCAGGTTTTTGAAGCAAGCAATGAACCTCAAAAAGGAAAAAAGGGGTGGGATCTTTGGGTCCGGTGTTGTACAGGTAAAGAAATACTATTTCTTTATTGTACATCACGGAACATGGCGCATCTTCATATCCATGATGACAGGGACGTTCCAAAGCACTGAATGAAAGGAGGACAACACAGAAACTGGCCCCAAACAACGAAAACCAGAACAGGTTAGAACCTCACGCCGTGGCCCTCACTCAATACACGCCGATCAAAAGGTACCGTCCTCAGCGGCTCCAGCATCTACTTGGTAAAACTTTGTGAAAGTAAGAACCAAAAACCAGATAGTTTTACAAACGTGAGTTACTGAAGCCTGACGACGAGTAGCCCAGGAGGCACCAACCCTCCTGGTAGAAGGAGCCGTTACCGAAAATGGTGGAACTTTGCCTTTTAGAGCGTACTACGCTTGAGCGATAAGCTGACAATTTAACCGAGAAATGGCAGATTTGGAAGCTGCGTGTCCCTTCCTTGGGCCTTCAGGAAGGACAAAAAGGGAACGTGACTGACAAATAGCACGAACTAGGGATGCACCAATACCTTTTCTTTCCGGTGAGTATGAGTACCAACACTTTTGCAGTGTAATTTGAGCCTATACAAAATGATGCGGTTTCCCGCACCGCTCCTGTGTGAAGTCACTATGACAAAACCGCTTGCGATTTGGACAGGAATCGCACCGCATTCCTGTTCAAATCACATGCGATTCTTTGCAGTTCCATTTCAGCCCACTCATTTTGCATGGATTCAAATCGCACCACAAAGAAAGTATCGGAGCATTTGCATGAGTACAAGTACTCGTGCAAATGCTTAGTATTGGCCCCGGATGCTGGTATCTGGTATCGATGCAACCCTAGCACAAACCACATCTAAATGGTGAAGAGCCTTGTCCCTCAGTATCTGAGGCTTGGGACAGAAATAACACAACACATAGGGGGAGATTTACTAAAACAGGTGCACTCAGAATGTGGTGCAACTGTGTATGGTAGCCAATCAGCTTCTATCCTCAGCTTGTTCAATTAAGCTTTGGCAATAAAACCTGGAAGCGGATTGGTTTCTTTGCAGAAGTGAGCCTGATTTTGCACTCTCCAGCTTTAGTAAATAAACCCCAATGTAAAAATAATGGCTGAGGCCATAGAATCACCTCATCACAGTGAAGCACCAGGAGAAGTTTCTTACAGAGAAGAGTAACTAATTCAGAGAGCCAAAGTAATGGCAACCAGTAAAATAACCTTCAGAATCAGAAGGCATAAAAGGAATATCCTGGATGGGTTCAAACGGAGATCTCTGCATTATAGAAAGTACCAAGTTGAGTTTCCACAGAGTCATGACTGGTGGGACAATACAAGTGACGCCTTCCACAAAGACATGCACCAAAGAAATGTCTAACAACTTGTCTCTGAAAAAGGCAGAAACTTGACCCTTGATCGTACTCAAGGCCAAACCTGGATCAACTCCAGATTGGAGAAAAGCCAGGATGCAACCCAGGACAAACTTGCGAGGATGAAATCCCCCAGCCTCACACCATGCAAAATACGATTTTCAGGTTCTGTGGTAAAATCTCCTTGGGTCGCATTCCGAGGGTTCATTAGGGAAGGAACGACCAAAACAGACTCTCCTGTCTCTTAAGATCTTGGCTTCAACAGCCATGCATAAAATTATGGAGATCTGGAGCCACAAGAGCATCCACCACAAACACTTGGGGATCCCTGATGCTGGAAAGGAACCTGTTAAGCTTTGCATTGAACCAGAAGATCCACATCTGTGGTGCTCCACCATCAACAGAGTTCCTCAAACACCACTGGGTGAATAGCCCGTTCTCCCGGAGACTTTTAAATGCCTGGGATGTGGACAGTAGTGGACAGCAGTGGTGGCCGCTCCATTAGGGGTGCGACCCCCCTAATCCATGCAGCCGGCGGGTGGATCTGGTGGTTTGTTTGTACCTGCCAAAAAATGGAGCACCAGCCGCCACTAAGCATGAGAATATGTTCTGCCCAAGCCAGGATGAGATCCACTTCCTCTTGAGCAGCCCAACTTCTGGTGCCTCCATTATGTATGTCACCACCGTAGCGTTATCCAACTTACAGGAAAGCCCTGACCAATGCAGTAGGGCAAATCAAATTGTCAGAACCTTCCAGGATTGAGGGAGGAATGATTTTACCATCTCCAGCACCCATGGAGGAGAAATTGTGCTGGGTGTAACATCAGGGAGTCCAATGACTGCGCTCTCCAGTCCCATGTCACCAAGACATTCTTCTATAGGGGTTTGGAATTAAACTGGGCATTGCCTCAAAGGGGGGCTACCATCTTTCCCAGAATCCTCATACAAAGACGGATCAAGGAATTTATCAATGACTAAAGCAAGTCTATCAGGGTTCTCAGAGCAAGATATTTTCTCAGAAAAAGGGGGGGGGGGGGGTGAAATCACTCTTGCCTGGATGGTATCCAGCCTAAATATTCCAACCTCATGTTGGGATGGTCCAGAGTGCGCACAGTGAGACACAATGGTCTCCAGTGATGCGGATTGTTCCCTCAAACGTAAAAATATTCAGGTACCCCATGACAGAGATATCTCAGGTACGAGTCCCAGAGCCAGAACCTCAGTGAGCATACTGGGAGGTGTGGAGAGGCGGAACAAGGCCACGAACCGACAGTAGCGAAACTCCACCGCAAACCCAAGAAACCTTTGGAGAGGTGGGAAGGTCAGAACGTGCAGGTAAGCATCTTTAATATCCACCGAGGCCAGGAAATCTCCCAGCTGGAGAGAGGCCACAACAGACTGCAATAGTTCCTTGTTAAGTCTCTCGAGGTCCAAAATGGGGTGAACAGGTTTAATTTTGGAACCCTAAAAAGGTTTAAAGTAGAAACTGCATAACCTCTGCCCTTTAGAACGCCTTGTGACAGAAGATGATTGAAAGCTTTCAAAAGAGCAAATCTGTTTTTTGGGGTGGGGATTCAAAGAAACATTTAAAAAGCATAAAAGCAGGGCTTGACAAATTTGCCTTAAATCTAGGAGCCAACTAAAAAAAGTTAAGAGCCAGTTCTTTTTAGCCAACAAGGCTTTACGGGTGAAACATGCAACATGTTCCCAAAAGGTGAACTTATCCTTTAACCCAGTGGTCATCAACCCTTTCTTCAGGGCCCACTAACAGGCCAGGTTTGCAAGATAAGTGAAATACATGACAGGTGATATCATTTGCTGCTCAGTGATTGCAGTATTCTAGTCTGTATCTCCCCAAGGTAATACATAAAACCTGGCCTGTTAGTGGGACCTGAGGACAGGGTTGATGACCACTGCTTTAACCCTTTACAGCCAGAGCCTTCTTTGCGGCTTTTTTAAAAAAGTTTAAAAAAATAATAATTTTAGGCCTGAAGATTACATAAAAAATAAAATAAAAAAAACATTTTCTGAAAGCAGACACCCTAGAGCAGGGATATGCAATTAGCGGACCTCCAGCTGTTGCCAAACTACAAGTCCCATGAGGCATAGCGAGACTCTGACAGCAGCAAGCATGACACCCAGAGGCAGAGGCATGATGGGACTTGTAGTTTTGCAACAGCTGGAGGTCCGCTAATTGCATATCCATGCCCTAGAGAATAAAATAGTGGTAGTTGCAATTTTGTATGTCACACAATATTACCGCAAAAGGTCTAGGAAACACAATTTCAGTAAAAAAAAAAAAAACACACACATTAAAAGTTACTTTTGGGGGGCACAAAAAAACACAATAAATCACCCAAGTTTTTAGTAAAATATAAAAGCCGAGGTTGCATTGAGTAAATAGATACCCAACATGTCAAAACTTCAATTTGTGCGCGCCCGTGAAACAGTGACAAACATCAGTACCCTATATTTTCCATCGCTGGCGCTTTAAAAGCCCTCAGTCATCAGTTCAGCGTTACACAGGTGGTCTTGTGCTAGAATTATAGCTCTCATTCCATCGCAATTAACGTTTTCAGGTGTAGGCACCCTGCCGCGTGTGTTCACCGTTTGTACATGCGCATATATGGGGTGGCCCTCTTTTTTTTTGGAGGGGGGATTTAATGTGCTCGGGTGTAACTTAAATTGTTTACAATTAAGACTTTTATTTTAATTTTTTACTTAAAATTTTTCTTTACCATCACATAGGGGACAAAAAGTCCCCTATGTGATAAATTTTTACGGTGACATGTTCTCTGTAGTGAGACATGCAGGGTCTCCCGTGCGCCACTGAATGTAATGCAATGCACATTCTTTGATGGCCGGGGAAACGGTCAACGGGGACCCAGAAGTGACGTCAGGGAGAAGAATGTATACATGGCGCGGGGTCTGTGGAGCGTTTGGGCGGCAGCCCAGGTGCCAGGATGGAAATTTGTCGCCATGGCGCCTGTCGAGCCCTGGCATAAGGCACGGAGGAGGAAGGCTCTGAAGTTCCAGCTTGTAGCCGTGAGACACTAGATTGCGGATCCACATGTCCGAAATCTCCTCCTACCAAACTAGGGTTGCACCGATACCACTTTTTTTTAAGACTGAGTACAAGTACCGATACTTTTTTTCAAGTACTCGCTGATACCGATTAGTTACTTTTTTTTTTTTTTTTATTGTCATGTGACCGTTTTCAAAGCACAATTTTGTAAATAAGTAACCTTTTCTCCTTCACTGATGTGCGCTGCCACTGATAGGCTGCACTGATGGGGTGGCACTAATATGCTGCACTGGTGAGCTATGGTGGTGTGGCAATAATATGCAGCACTGATGGGGTGGCACTAATATGCTGCACTGGTGGGCTATGATGGGGTGGCACTAATATGCAGCACTGATGGAGGCACTGATAGGTGGCACTTGTGGACAATGATAGGCGACACTGCTGGGCACTAAAAGGCAGCACTGATTTGGCTGTGTAACATAAATTGGCTGTGTGTAACAACTAACAAGCCTTACTGCGAGGCAGGTGCTGGGTGTACAGGGTGTACCAAAGACATGCTGGTAGGTTAATTGGCTTCTGTCTAAATTGGCCCCAGTATATGTATGTGAGTTAGGGACCTTAGATTGTAAGCTCCTTGAGGGTAGGGACCGATGTGAATGTACAATATTAATGTAAAGCGCAGCGTAATTTGATGGCGCAATAGAAGTACCTTAAATAATATTATTATTATTATTATTATGGCCGTCACACTGTTCTGACGCCTCCAACATGCTGCCGACTCCCTCTGTCTTCACTGCCCACTGACTTCTGTAAATGAGCCGCTGAACGCCTCTTCCTGTGAACCTGGAGTTATCGGATTACGCATCAGAGCATTTTACATGTACTAGTATCGGTGCAACCCTCTACAAAACCTTTGCAAAGAGCTGCAAACATCCCCTCCATCCATGTGAGTGGGTACATCCTTTCATTTTAAGGAGGACCTGTTCCCTGGCTTAGCGGACTTTGGAATCCATGGTTTCTTCGAGTGGAACTGCACTTCATCTGAGCACCACAAACACCATTTAATCAATTATTATTCAAAACAAACTCCCCCCCCCATCCATCCATCCATGTCTCCACGCTTTTATTTGCTGAGAAACCACTTTGAAAACTGCCCCCCTTAGCATTTCTAGCTGCGGCCATCTTGGGTAAGGGCAGATGGTTCATGTATCATTTACTTCCTGGAACACATCTGCACTTAGTATCCTGCAGGTTCCAACGCACCATTCCCAAAACGCACAGGTTCCTGTAGAAATGGTGTAAGTAAGTGTGTGCTGCAGCGTCCACCAGCTGGTACTGTGTATAGTCAGAGCGGGAGAGGGTCACCAGCACACCCCCGATTTCCAGAACGGGTCCCAAAACTTTATTCAGCGATCACATCATTACAGCAAAAGCAACATTTTGGAGCCTTGCAAGACCCCCTTTGTCAGGCCGGTCACACGCCTGATGAAGGGACCCTGTGAGGCTCCGAAACGTTGCTTTGGAAGCACCCACTTACTTAGACACTCTTCTCCTGCAGGTGGCAGCATCAAACGCAATGTGTGAATGAGCGAGCCGTGTCCTTCAATGAACGATAGAGAAACACAAATCTAATCTGTGAAGATGCTCTGCGTCTTGTGATGTACATTACAGAAAAGCCACGCCTCTCAATGCAGTCACCTTAAAAAAAATAAAAATTAAAAAAAATTGCCGCTCCCCCCGAGACACGCCTCGGACGTTACATATACAGGACTCCACTTAATACACTCACTGGCCACTTTAATATTAGGTACACCTTGCTAGTACCGGGTTGGACCCCCATTTTGCCTTCATTCTTCAGGCCATAGATACAACAAGATGTTGGAAACGTTCCTCAGAGATTTTGCTCCATAGTGACATGATAGCATTACGCAGTTGCTGCAGATTTGTCACCTCCACATCCATGATGCCAATCTCCCATTCCACCACATTCCAAAAGGTGCTCTATTTGATGAGATGTGGTGGGTGTGGAGGCCATTGGAGTGCAGTGACCTCATTGCCCAGTGGTGAGATGATTGGAGCTTTGTGACATGGTGCATTATCCTGCTGGAAGGAGCCATCAGAAGATGGGGGACACTGTAGTCATAAAGGGATGGACATGGTCAGCAACAATACTCAGGTAGGCCGTGGCGATTAAACGATGCTCAATTGGTACCCAAAGTGCGCCAAGAAAATCTCCCCCTACACCATTACACCCCCACCACCAGCCTGAACCGGTGATACAAGGCAGGATGGATCCAATGCTTTCATGTTGTTTCCACCAAATTCTGACCCGACCATCTGAATGTCACAGCTGAAATAAAGACTCCTCAGACCAGGCAACGTTTTTCCATCTTCTATTGTACAATTTTGGTGATCCTGTGCCAATTGTAGCCTCAGTTTCCTGTTCTCATCTGACAGGAGTGGCACCCGGTGTGGTCTTCTGCTGCTGTACCCCATCTGCTTCAAGGTTGGATGTGTTGTGTGTTCAGAGATGGTATTCTGCATACCTTGGGTGTAACGAGTGATCATTTGAGTTACTGTTGCCTATCACCTGGAACTGCCCATTCTCTTCTGACCTCTGATATCATCAAGGCATTTTCCTCCACACAACTACCGCTCACTGGATATTTTCTCTTTTTCCCACCATGCTCTGTAAACCTGAGAGATGGTTGTGTGTGAAAATCCCAGAAATCCTCAGACCAGCCCGTCTGGCACCTACAACCATGCCACGTCCAAAGCCACCTAAATCCCCTTTCTTCCCCATTCTGATGCTCAGTTTGAACTTCAGCAAGTTGTCTTCACCATGTCTAGATGCCTAAATGCATTGAATCGCTGCCATGTGATTGGCTGATTAGCAATTTGTGGTACCAGGCAATTGAACAGGTGTACCTATCAAAGTGTCTGGTGAGTGTAATCTGGAATGGCATTAAAGCGGAGCTCCGCCGGAAAAAAAAAATATTAAAAGCCAGCAGCTACAAATACTGCAGCTGCTGACTTTTAATATTAGGACACTTACCTGCCCTGGAGTCCAGCGACGTCGGCAGCAGAAGACGAGCAATCGCTCGTCACTCTGCTGCCCCCCACCGCCATCCTCGGTGAGGGAACCAGGAAGTGAAGCCTTGCGGCTTCGCTGCCCGGTTCCCTACGGCGCATGCGCAAGTGTCGCTGCGCCGTTCCTCTTGTGTTCTGGGAGCCGAGTGTCTCCCAGAACACAACGGGTATTCTGCGGGAAGTGACGTGCTTCCCGCAGAGAGGACTCCCAGAAGTGGGTGCAAATACCTGTCTTAGACAGGTATCTGCACCCCCCTCCCCCCTGAGGGAAGAGGGTTCCGATGAGCGGAAGTTCCACTTTAGGGTGGAGCTCCGCTTTAAGGGGAAGACGCCGCGGCACCTCCACGTCCCATCTGAGCGCCCATATTGGTGCCATGGCAGAAAGACATACTGTCCCCTCACCCATCATGTGATCCAATGCCGGCACACCGGTCACATGACCTCGCTGAGGGGGTACAGATCACATGACTGGCGACAAACACCAACATTGCAAGACCTTGATACGGCTTATGTAGGCGACACATGACATGACCCCCCAAATAATAGGCTAACCACACCCTGACATGACCTCTGGGGGTGTAGAGAAGTATATGTGGGAAGGTAGGTACCTCCTCAGAGGGAAATAGGTAGACTCACCCTTCGGAGGGCGGACACCGAGTAACATAGAGAGTTGGGGAGGGCTGGGGGTACATAATTAGACTCACCCTCCGGAGGGCGGACACCGGGCAGCGCAGGGTTCGACTCAGGCAGCGGGAGAACATGGCTGGGACAGTCGCCTCAAGGACACGCCGGAAACAGGACCGGGCCAATGACCCGGGAGAGGGGGAGCTTCGATCCCTACGGTGACCCTGTCCCTCCGTCGGCCATTTTGTCGGAGTCCGAAGCCCTTTCTTCTCTGTGCGCAGTCCCTGGGAAGATGGCGGTCGCGCCGGAGACCGGAAGTGCTAACGCTCGGCCTCCAGCGGGTGGGAAAGTCGAACGGACGTAGGGGGAGGGTGGGGCTGAACTAAAACACTTCCATCACAGGGAGGAGGTTGCCATGTGACCGGGGGGCGTGGTCTATCACAACCCTTAGGGCGAATGCTTATCATGTACCGCCCCCTGTACAGGGAAGATTGTATATTATGATTGTGAGGTGACATACCAGACCTAACAAAGTCACATGAAAGCCATTACTAGGACATAGCTTATAATGGGGCCACCAAGTCTACTGACAGTCACAAAACAAACTTCACCACACCAAACCAAACTTTAACACACCATTTATATATATATATATATATATATATATATATATATATATATATACAGTATCTCACAAAAGTAAGTACACCCCTCACATTGTTGTAAATATTTTCTTCTATCTTTTCATGTGACAACACTGAAGAAATGACACTTTGCTACAATGTAAAGTAGTGAGTGTACAGCTTGTATAACAGTGGAAATTTTCTGTCCCCTCAAAATAACTCAACACACAGCCATTAAAGCGGAGCTCCACCCTAAAGTGGAACTTCTGCTCATCGGAACCCTCCCCCCCTCCGGTGTCACAATTGACACCTTTCAGGGGGGAGGGGGGTGCAGATACCTGTCTAAGACAGGTATTTTCACCCACTTCCTGGAGTCCTCTCTGCGGGAAATCTGCGGGAACCGCGTCACTTCCGACCTAGTGCATTACCAATGGCTAGGTTTAACCACTTCTCTACTGTGCACGAAAACCCCCTTCCTGCCCAAGCCATTTTTCAGCTTTCAGCGCTGTCACACTTTGAATGACAATTGCGCGGTCGTGCGACGTGGCTCCCAAACTAAATTTGTGTCCTTTTTTTCCCACAAATAGAGCTTTCTTTTGGTGGTATTTGATCACCTCTGCGGTTTTTATTTTTTGCGCTATAAACAAAAGAAGAGTGTCCAGTTTGGAAAAAAAACACTATTTTTTAATTTTTGCTATAATAAATACCCATTTTTTTTTTTTAAATAAAATTTTCCTCAGTTTAGGCCGATACGTATTCTTCTACATATTTTTGGTAAAAAAAATAAATCGCAATAAGCGCGTATTGATTGGTTTGCGCAAAAGTTATAGCGTGTACAAAATAGGGGATAGATTTATAGCATTTTAATTTTTTTATTAGTAATGGCGGCGATCTGCGATTTTTTATTGTGACTGCGATATTGCGGCGGACACATCGGACACTTTTGACACATTTTTGGGACCATTCACATTTATACAGCGATCCCTGCTATAAAAATGCATTGATTACTGTATAAATGTGATTGGCAGGGAAGGGGTTAACCACTAGGGGGCGGGAAGGGGTTAAATATGTTCCCTCAAAGTGTTCTTACTGTGGGGGGAGGGGACTGACTGGGGGAGGTGACCGATGGTTGTCCCCATGTACAAGGGACACACCATCGGTCCCCTCTCCCTCACAGGACGTGGATCTCTGTGTTTACACACAGAGATCCACTTTCCTGCTCGTTTCCCGGGCAATCGCGGGTGCCCGGCGGCAATCGCGGCCGCCGGGCACGCGCACCGGGGCCTTGTGAACGCGGCGGGCGCGCGCGCGCCTCCTAGCTCGTTTTAAAGGGAGGACGTCATACGACGTCCTCCCAGAACGAGAGTATCCTCCGCCCGCTGTCAATTGACAGTGGGCGGGGGACAAGTGGTTAATAAAAGAAGATTAAAAGATCATAAATACTCACAAAGAAAGTATAGTAATAGGCACGTACACCATTCCATCAAAAGGGATAGATGTGTTCAAAGGGCCTCCTGCTGAAACCAGATAACCAGAGAGTCCAGACGACATATATCACAGCTACGGCTTACGCGTTGCGACTCGCGAGGAAGAACCCTCTTCCTCAGAGCCAAAAAGTAATAGTCTTTTTCTTTTACATTTTAGTCGCAAGAATACCAATTATTCTGAGGAGGGCAGCAAGATCCCTGGTCATTCCCTTTTCTTTTTTTTTAAATCTTTTTATTAAACTTTTTCACATTACATAACATTTAAATAACAATACAATGGAATTTAAACCATATAAACACAACACACATATACAGTCTCATTATATACCCCTTTGATGAAATGAACCGAGAAAAAATGTCAGTAACAGTTTATACCAAAGGAACTACTCATCCCGTATAGAGTATATCCATCTCCATAGCCCATGTACTCCTAGTCCCCCAGATATAGAGATCAAGCATTGGAGAGGAGAAAAAGAGAGAGAGAGGCCAAGCAGATCAGAAAGGCAAGAGAGGGGGGGAAAGGGAAAGGAGGAGAGAGAGAGAGAGAAAGAGAGGAAAGGAGAGGAGGGAAAGAGGTGGAGAGGAAGAGAAAAAAAAAGGGAGGGAGAGAGAGGGAATGGGGCTTTATCCCCCATGTACTCCCTCTTATAAATGAGTACAATACAATCTAAAGTGCAAGTGCATCGTGACCTGTGTCTTATCATATTACAATGTCCCTACAGTGAGGCAAAGAAAAAAAAAAGAAAAAATGGGAATGGAAAAAGGGAGAGGGACTTTATCTCCTATGTACTCCCTCTTATAGATAAATACAATCTAAAGTGCAGGTGCAACGTGACCTATGTCTATCGTAAAACAATATCCCTACAGAGAGAGAGAAAAAAAATAAAAAACTTTTAATATAGATGTGAAAAGGACTCATCTAAATCAAGTGATACTATAAGTGTCTTCTAATCAGGAAGGCTTCCACTAGGGGCCTACTATTGTGGGAAAGGAGAGATAGGATAAATATATAAATAATTTATTAACCTCAAAAAAAAAAAAAAAAAAAAAAAAAGAGGGATTTTAATATCAAATGTAAGTGATAATTAACTACTTCCCACCCGGCCACTGTACATATACGGCCGGGTGGGTGCTCTCTCCTTCTGAGTGGACGTTCCTGCCCGCCGCGTTACCAAGGACCCGGTGCGCGTGCCCGGCGGCCGCGATTGCCGCCGGGCACCCGCGATGGCCCGGGAACCAAGCAGGAAAGTGGATCTGTGTGTGTAAACACACAGATCCACGTCCTGTGAGGGAGAGGAGGCTGATGGTGTGTCCCTTGTACATAGGGACAACCATCAGTCACCTCC
The DNA here is from genome assembly GCA_029206835.1 of Rana muscosa. Classification (NCBI taxonomy): domain Eukaryota; kingdom Metazoa; phylum Chordata; class Amphibia; order Anura; family Ranidae; genus Rana; species Rana muscosa. The sequence continues at coordinate 216,668,378 of CM055126.1, forward strand.
CCAGTCAGTCCCCTCCCCCCACAGTTAGAACACATTGAGGGTACATATTTAACCCCTTCCCGCCCCCTAGTGGTTAACCCCTTCCCTGCCAGTCACATTTATACAGTAATCAATGCATTTTTATAGCAGGGATCGCTGTATAAATGTGAATGGTACCAAAAATGTGTCAAAAGTGTCCGATGTGTCCGCCACAATATCGCAGTTACAATAAAAATCGCAGATCGCCACCATTACTAATAAAAAAAAAAATGCTATAAAACTATCCCCTATTTTGTAGACGCTATAACTTTTGCGCAAACCAATCAATACGCGCTTATTGCGATTTTTTTTTATACCAAAAATATGTAGAAGAATACGTATCGGCCTAAACTGAGGAAAATTTTAATTGAAAAAAAAAATGGGTATTTATTATAGCAAAAAGTAAAAAATATTGTGTTTTTTTTCCAAACTGGACGCTCTTCTTTTGTTTATAGCGCAAAAATTAAAAACCGCAGAGATGATCAAATACCACCAAAAGAAAGCTCTATTTGTGGGGAAAAAAGGACGCAAATTTTGTTTGGGAGCCACGTCGCACGACCGCGCAATTGTCATTCAAAGTGTGAGAGCGCTGAAAGCTGAAAAATGGCTTGGGCAGGAAGGGGGTTTTAGTGCCCAGTAGGGAGGTGGTTAAATCAACAAAATTAAGTGAAAAAAAATTATGAGTGAGATAGTTTAAGAAGGCTCCTACTCAGAGCCTATAAATATATACATATGTATACATATACACACACATATATACATACAAAAAAAAAAAAGGGTTAAAAAGGAGGAGAAGGGGGGGGGGAGAAGGGGGAGGAATGTAGGAATGAGGAGGGGACAAAAAAAGAAGAAAAATCATTCCCTAACCCCCCCAGCCCCTCTATGTAGGCTTCTGATTCCTTAAACTCTCTCCATCTCTTCCAAACTCTATCATATTTTGATCTACTTCCATTATGATTTGAGAGCAGCTCCTCCATCAGTCTAATTCTATCCATCTCTCTCAACCAGTCTCCTATTGATGGCACTTTTTTTTTTCTCCAATTCCGTGGTATAAGTGCTTTGGCTCCATTCAGCATATATGGTATCAAAGTTGTTCTATATTTTTTCTTTGTCATCTCCGTATTATGAAACAGGCAATACCAGGGATCTAATTTGACCTTAAATCCACAAATCTTCTCTATTAGTCGTAAGATCCCTCTCCAGTATTCCTGTATTAGGGGGCAGTGCCACCATATATGGGCGTGTGTTCCCTCCAGCCCACACTCTCTCCAACATAAGGGTGATAGCTCCTTATTTATCCTATGTAATTTTGTTGGGACCAAATACCATTTAGTTAAGAGCTTATAATTCATTTATTTTACTTTTGCCTCTATTGAGGTAGAATGGACATAGTCAAAAAACGGAAAATTTATATCAAATACTTACCGTAATTTTCCTTTCCTGATGGACTCCATGGCAGCCTACGTGTGGGTTAATCCCGCCCCTCATACCTCATAGGACCCTTCTCCCATAAATCTTTGCTCTGGGCCAGAGGCCGTGTTCCATAATTTAGCCTACTCCAGCCACTGGGAGGGAACTCCTGCTGCCATGGAGTCCATCAGGAGAGGAAAATTACGGTAAGTTTTTGATATAAATTTTCCGTTTTCCTGACAGACTCCATGGCAGCCTACGTGTGGGAAATAACTAGCCATACACACCCGGGTGGGCAGAGTGCTGGACAAAAGAAAAAAGGTTTAATTGGCACCATCAACAGACAAGATACGTAAACCACTACGCAGTAGTGTGCCATGAACGTGTTAATTGAAGACCACAAGGCCACCTTGCAAATAACTTCTGGAGGCACGTGACGTGATGCCGCCCATGATGAAGACACTTCTAGTTGAGTGAGCAGTCACCGCTTCTGGAGGCACCAAGCCCTTGGTTTTATAGGCCCACTGAATGGCCTGAACAATCCATGCTCCGATAGATCTGGAAGAGGCACGCATTCCCTTATACTTCCTGTGAAAAGAACGAGCAGGCGGTCCATCTGACGGAAAGAAGCTGTAGCTTCAAGATACTGACTCAGAGCTTTTCCAACATCTAAGGGATAAACACTGGAATCCTCGGTAGATCTGAACGTTGGAAGAGCAATCTCCTGATTGTCATGAAACACAGATGCCACTTTGGGGTTTGAACCCAACATAGGAATTAAAAAGTTTAGAAATGGCCCCTTGCATCCCTGAGAGCTGATTTCAGAGACCCTCTTGGCTGATGTTATAGCCACCAAGAAGACAACTATTAGAGAGAGAGTCATTTGACAGAAGATTGATCTTCATGTTCCAACTCTCTACCTAAGAAAAAATCCAGGACAAGGAGAAGATCCCAATTAGAAAAACTTGGCTCTGAGGTCTGAGCCTTATTGCTCCTCTGAAAAACTACTGAGTAAGAGGGTGTCTAGCCCAGGAAACACCCGTAAAGGCAGAGATTACAGCAATTTGGACTCGCAGCGAGCTGACTGACAATGAGAGATCCAATCCTGATTGTAAGAAGCCCAGGATATCATGTATCTTTGGGTTATTGCAAGAACCTGCAGTGGAAGAGGTGTAGTCTGAAAACTTTTTCCAAATCCTCTGGTAGACCCTGTTGGTGCCTGTTCTTCTGGCATTTAATATTGTGGAGATGGCCCTACTTGGACAGCCTAGGGCCTCCAACCTTCCCCTCTCAAGAACCAGATCATCAGATGTAGATGGGTCGGGCATGGATGTAGAAATGCCCCTTGTGATAGGAGATCTGGTCTGGAGGGTAGAGGAACTGGGTCCCGGAAGCTGAGTTGCATCAGCAGTGGAAACCATGGCTTGTTTGGCCAGTACGGGACTATTGCCACTATCTCTGCTTCTTCCATCCTGAGCCTCGACAAAAAACGGAGAATGACAGGAACCGGGGGAAAGGCATAGGCCCTGTGGAACCGCCAATGGTCTGTCAGAGCATCTACCCAAAAGCCTGGGGATACCAAGACCTTGTGTAGTATCTCACTAGTCTGAAGTTGCATGGGGAGGCAAACAAGTCTACTTCCGGAATGACTCCCAGGGACAGGACCCACCTGAAGACTTCGGGGGGAAGTCCACTCGATGTCCAGAGAAACTCTCAACAGAAAATCTGCCTGAACATTCTGGACTCCAGGGAGATAGACAGCTGTCAGGTTGGCCAGGTTTTTCTGGGCCCAGATCATGATGGGCTCTATTTCCTTTGACAGGGAGAGACTGGGAGTACCCCCTGTCTCTTGATGTATGCGACTGCCGTTGTGTTGTCCAGTCTTAGGAGGTCTCCTGCTGTTAAGTGGTGAAAGGCCTGCAGAGCGCAGAACGCTGCGCGGAGTTCCAGAACATTGGAGACTATCCTGTGAGAGAGAAAATTCCATATGCCTTGGCCTACTTCTGTCAGCCCCTGTTGCTGGCATCTGTAGTGATGGTGACCCAAGACACAGGTGCGATGGAGTGACAATTGAGGAGGTTCCTCTGTTGTAGCCACCAAGGAAAGCTCTCCCGCCTGGATGAGGTTATTTGGATAAAGTGATCCCGAAGCCCTGGATTATACTGCTGGAGGAAACCCTTCTGGAAGGGCCGCATTTTCCACTGAGCCCACTTTACCATGGGTGTTGTTGCCACCATGGTACCAATGATCTTTAGGCATTGAGAGGCTTGGAGATGAGGACGACATTGCAAGCCAAACTCTGTCCCGGATCACTGGGATTTTTCCAGGGGTAACAAGATGGTGCTCTTGATAGCGTTGAAGTGTGCCCCGAGGAATACCAGGGACTGCGTAGGATCCAGATGGCTCTTTTCCAGATTCAGAAGCCAACCAAACTCGAGTAGAGTGGAGATGACCTGGGATCTGTGGATTAGCAACTGCTCCTTGTCCCGAGACAACAGCAGGTCGTCTAGATAGTGATACAGACGGACACCTCTGGTCCTGATCAGAGCCACGACAGCCAACAAGTTTTGAAAACACACGAGGCGATGTAAGCCCGAAGGGGAGACAGGTGAACTGCAGACGGATTTAATCGACAGCAAAGCGAAGGTATTTCTGGAATTCTGACGCTATCGGAACATGGAAGTAGGCGTCCTTCAGGTCTATAGAGACAAGCCAATCGCCTGGTTGGATTGCTTGACTGATCATGAGTAGTGTCTCCATCTTGAACTTCTCCTTCTAGATAAAATAATTCAAGTGGGTTAGGTCTATAACTGGCCTCCAGGAGACGTTTTTCTTCAACACCATGAAGAGGGGCGAGTAGACCCCTTAAAACCTTTTGTCATCTGGAACTGGAATTGCAGCACCCTGAGCCACAAGAGAGACAGGAGAATTCGCTTTTTCTCTTCCGAGAGAGGCAAGGATGCCGACTCGCTCTGTTTTAGGCAGGTGAAATATCATAAAGACTTAGGGGATTCTTGTCCACCGGAAGATGCCCCTTTTGAAAACTTCTGGCCTGAAGGCTGTTTTTTCTTCCAGGTCTTCTTGAACTCACGGCCAGGCCTATAGTAGCGAGCATTCCTTGCTCGATCTGAACTTTGCCTGGGCTGTGTTCTCTTCTGGTTTAGCAGACGGCGATCCTGGGAAAGGAACCCCGACTTGCCCCCTGTGGCACGGGTGATGGCACTGTCCGATATGTTCCCAAAGAGGGACGAACCCCCAAATGGAATCCTGCACCATGCCTGCTTGGAGGCAGGGTCAGCTACCCATGGGCGCAGCCACAAGGCACGCTTAGCCGTGACAGATGTCAGCATGATCCGAGCCACCAGGCGAATTATGTCTAGGGAAGCCCCACGAGAAAAGCCAACGTCAACCTTAGCCCATGAATAGGTGAGCTCCTGGCCAGTTCTTCCGAGCTGCTCCTCAGAGAAGCATCTACGTCGTCTGCCCAGACTTCCATCGCTTTAGAAAGGGCTGCGAGAGCTAGAGCTGGTTTGCAGGTCATACCCGCTGTAATGTAGATCAGCTTGAGGTCGGTATAAATTTTCCACTCCAGGCAATTCCTAAAGGAAACAGTATCCTCCAATGGGAGTGTGACGTGCCTCACCATCCTCATTAGGGCTGAATCAATGAGAGGAGCCGACTCCAGGTGTTTTACATCCTTGCTTTTAAATGGGTACATTTTTGATACCTTCATTAACAGGCAATTCTTCCTTTCAACACCACCCCATTCGTCAGTAATAATTGCGCTGAGTTCACCCAAAAAGGAGAAATTAGGGTGTTCTTTTTTGAGGTGTTTAAAATATTTCCTCTGTTTGGAGGGTGCCTCCACTGGCTCTTCCATCTCAAAGCTTCTTTGACAGCTTTTGACCAGCTGTGGTACTAGGGCAAATTCAAAACCTGCACCAGGGTCATCTACCTCCACCTCACTGTCTGAGGCTTCAATTGAGGAATGGCTCGGCTGTGAAGGGCCTGGAGCCTTGAGATCATCCCTAATAGGGACTGACATAGTGTCGCCAGCAGGGTTGTGGGTATGACCAGAATCCCCTTTACTCAGGGACTCATGGACCACCTTTCTGACCAGTGCTTCCACTTGTTGGTCTCCACCCTCTCTTTCTTATGCGACTTTAGAAAAGCATCGCTCGCAGAGCGATTTGCCTTTAGGAACCTGGGCCCCGCATACCCAGCAGGCTTTCCTCACAGAGCGGCTGGAGTGGCGGTGAGAGTGACGCCCAGAGGTGGTTTTAGACTCCTATCTGTGGTACCTAGATCTAAAGGAAGATTTGACGTCTGGACCTTGAAGAGGAGTGACAATGTTGAGACCTAGGACGGTTTTGCCATGCTTTGGTGTTCAGACCTAGAAGAGCTGAGTGAAAAAGAAAGGGTTAAGAGCTCCTGAATGGGTGAACCCAAGCATCACAGGTAGAAAAGAAATAAATCCTACCTGCAGCGCAAGGGTTGGCCACAAGAGGGCGGTGACAGATCCATGGCAAGGCAGTTTGAAAGTGAAATGAATCATTAAAGCGTTATGAGAAACAGGAGTGACAACAGGCATGAGAGAGCACATAACAAAACATAGCCAGAACCCAGGGAGCCTGCAGCAAACAATTTACCTTGTAAACCAGAGCCCAGTGCCTGGGTAAATACCGCATAAGCCTGCAAGTCATCCCAAGTAATAGCTGCTTTGACAGCTATTTAAATCTGCCACCGTAAACGATGTCACCGCCCCATAGCGGTTGCCATCCGGTGGCGGCCAATCGCATGCGCGACCGCCCCCGCCATTTTGGCGAAACTGCGCCTGCACGAACCAAGCACGGAATCTTTGTTCGCGGCTTGCGGATGCGCAGCGACTTCCTGAAACGGCGAGCTGGAACGCAGCTGCGCTTCAGCCGCCGTGGCCACTCACTGGAGCTTGATAGAAAATAAGGAGACACACAAAACACAGAGATACGGCTGCCATATAAAAGGAATATCTTTGTACATTACCACCACCACGGCACGATCCGGACCAGAACCTGGGACTGGGGAGCTGTTCGCTCGACCCACCGCACGATCGGGCGTTTACAAAGCCTCCCGCTAATAGCTGGGACGTTTGGCCATATTGCCGCTTGCCTGCCAATGGCCAGGTTAGTAAGCTCTTCATGGTATCACATCATATCGCCCATGTCCACCTGCTAATAGCTAGGATTGCTGGACTGCAGAGAGGATCACCGCTAACCACCAACGTATCGCCGTGCACACCGCCAGGCCTGGATTACAGGAAAACTTCATGAAAAGGTAAGACTACAGTATATCTTGGTCCTAGGAGGAGGACAAAAAAAGGAACACGGCCTCTGGCCCAGAGCAAACATTTATGGGAGAAGGGTCCTATGAGGTATGAGGGGCGGGATTAACCCACACGTAGGCTGCCATGGAGTCTGTCAGGAAATTAGGCTCTTCTTTTCATCTATTATAATTTGATTAAGTTCTACTTCCCAATTTTCCAATATTTTCATTGTCTCTGGGCCCTTTGGAGGTAACAATATCCCATATATGTTCGATATCCCCTGTCTTCCCCCCCCCCCCCCCCCCCTGCTCTATAAGTTTTTCCCATGAGGTTAACTCATTCATAGCACGTAGGGGTTTCGGTAGTGTATTTACAAAATGTTGGACTTGTATATACCTCCAGCTGTCACCTATAGAGGGTCCATATTTTTCTCGTATTTCTGAGATTGGGCGCAGAATGTTCCCCTTCAGTACATCCTTCAGTTTTAATGTGTCTGAGGTTGCCCATCCCAGGAAGGCCCCATCCCCTTTCCCTGGCGGGAAGTAGTCTGTACCCGTAAGGGGCAACAACGGACTGTTATAGAGCCACTTTTTTGTTTTACATATGTAGCGCTACCCCCAGTTAAGAGAGCCGCTGATATTGATTTGGGCCCTGCAGTGCACCGCTGTCAACCCCCGGCAATCGGCTCTAACCTCCCGTGGCACAGCTGGTGATAGAGAGATAGGGCCGCGTGATCGCAACTGTTGGTGACGCAGTCCTATAACAAACATACACAGAATATACTTTAAAACTCCTATTAAAGTAAGCGGAACTGACACCAAATGTACTTTACCCAGATATTTTACTGAGGCTAATGGGCAAGTAATAAACAACAGTATAACAAGTTGCAGATCCCTGCAATAAACAGTAATAAAGATAAACAGAGTAATCAGAATAATAAAGTATTGCTATGCAACTCTAGCGCTGCCCTTTTACAGCTACTTCCCCTCCTGGGTAGACTAACACCCAGCAATGTCTACCTATGCAGTCAGGCCTGACTGATCTAAATGGAAGTTCAGTGAAACAATATTTGCTAGCAATCTCTCGGTGGTGCACTTGAAGAACAACTTTGTAATCCCAACGAATAGTAAAGATAAAGTATCTGTCTTTAAACAGCTCTCACCACCTGGACAAGTCCAAGTCCCTTTCCTCCATCGATTCGTCTAGGAACAGGAATCCACCGACATCCAAGTCTTCAATCCTTCTGGTGTACTGCAGCAAGGAGGATTAGATGTCTCTAAGGCTCTGCTAGGCTGGCAGAGGGCTCTTTGGAAAGGAGCACACGGCCCGGGCTTCAGGCCTTGTGCACACAGCAGTTCAGCACAGACATCCTCTTTCTAGGAGAGGGGGGTCCCAAAGAGGCCGACCAAAACTCCGCCTCCCCTTTATAAAGTCTGCCCCAGCAGTCTCTGTTCTGGAGCAATGCACCCTGGGTGCTGCAAGATGTACTGGGAGATGTAGTCTCTCTCTCCTCTGCTTTCACTTCCATAATGTCTCTTTACTTCCTCCCGACTCCCCTCTCACCTGGAACTTCTTGTCTCTCTGCATTAAAGGGGAACACCCCGCTACACACTCCCCCCACTTGAACTCTTTGGTCCCCAAAGATAAACTTCAACAAATACTGTTTACCATTTTGGACAATGTCGAGCATGATGTTGGCATAGGGAATTCCCACCAAAACTTTGGGATGGAACTCTCTTGCCCACAGGTCACACTACCATGAGTGGCCTGCCTAACTGTGCCAGAGAGTGAGCTGGGGTTGCCCTCCACCAAATGGACGGTGGAAGGATCAGGTTGTTCAACACTTCTCCTAGCCGTTACAACAGAGTCCTCTGTGCTCGTCCCCATTTGGGGGTAAGTTAGTTTCTTGGGAGGCCTGATGACTCTGCGAGCCCTCTGCTCTCTTGGTGCTTCTGACTCTGGCACCACAGGCTCTTCTTCAGGAGTAAGTTCAGGTAACATTGCTGGTTCTGGAACCTCTGATTCAGAAGTCGACTGACGTATGGAATCTCTAGAGTCCTCCTCAGCGCAAGTGTCAGGAACATCTTCCCAGTAATCAGCTGAGGGACTGAAGGGTATGAATTCAGTAGCCTCCGGATTCAGCGTTGCATCTGGGGTATCCCCTCCATTTGGGAGATCTATGGCGGACGTTCCCAGAGTCGAGGGAGGCCACAGCCAGTCCAGTTCTCCACCTTCTTCTGTACTCAATTGGGAGGCCTCCCCATCTTTGGCTCGAGAGGTCTGGGACCGAGTGTTCGGCCTAGGAATATCCAGGATAGAGGCCGGTTCAGGGGAGTCTCTCACGGGAGGTATTCTGACTGCCTCAGCAAGTGGGAGCAGGTGGTTCCGATGCCACATCTTCAGTGGACCCACCTTTCCTTCTGGCTTTAGTTTGTAGACAGGCAAACCGGGCAACTTCCTACAGACAACATAGGGCTCAGATCTCCACCTGTCGGCAAGCTTGTGTTTTCCAGGGACCCCCAGATTGCGTAGCAGTACTCGGTCCCCGGGCTGCAGATCTTGCACTCGAACCTTCAGATCAAAATTTCTCTTGTTGCGGGCCCCCCTTTGATCCGAAGCCGCCTGGGCTTGTTCATAGGCCACCTGCAAGCTACGTCTAAGTCTGTCCACGTATCCCTTGTGGGATGTAGCTGAGGTATTGTCTATAGAAGTGCCAAAGGCCAGGTCCACAGGTAGCCTTGCTTCTCTCCCAAACATAAGTCGATAAGGGGAGTAGCCAGTGGCGTCACTTGTGGTACAGTTATAGGCATGTACTAGGGCTGATATGTGCTGACTCCAGTGTTGCTTCTTCTCTGTTTCTAAGGTTCCCAACATGTTGAGCAGGGTCCGGTTAAATCTCTCCGGCTGAGCATCTCCTTGTGGGTGGTAAGGCGTGGTTCTGGTCTTCTTTATTCCTAATGAATCCAAAAGTCTTCGGATCAACCGACTCTCAAAGTCCCTTCCTTGATCTGAGTGGAGTCTCTGTGGTAGTCCGTAATGGACAAAATACTTCTCCATAAGTATCTTGGCCACGGTGGATGCCTTCTGGTCTTTGGTTGGGAAAGCTTGAGCATAGCGGGTGAAATGGTCGGTTATTACCAGAACATTCCCCAATCCACTCAGGTCGGGTTCGAGGCAGAGAAAGTCAATGCATACCAGATCCATTGGGCCTTGACTCTGTAAGTGGCCCATTGGGGCAGCTTGATGGGGTAGGGTCTTTCTCTGAATGCATCGTGCACAGGAATGGCAATACTCCTCTACTTCTGCCCTCATGCAGGGCCAATAGAACCGATTTCTGACAAGCTGGAAGGTCCTTTCTGCCCCTAGGTGACCATGATGGTCATGCAGGGCAATTAGTACAGTCTCTCGGTGCTTCTCTGGAAGAAATAACTGCCACTTATCTTCTGAGTCATCAGAGGGGCCCCTTCGGTAGACCACTCCCTGATGTACCTGTAGCCTGTCCAATTCCTTCCTCAACAGGCGAGCCTCCTTTGAGGGGTGATGTAGGAATTTGTTGGGATCCTGATTCTCCAGGGCTTCGAGGACCAATCTCCCCATGGGGTCTTCCAATTGGTCACACCTCAACTCCTTCTTGGACAGTCTCGGTAGGTTGTCTTCCTCCAGTTGAGTTACCCCACAATAGTGTTTGGGGACTCCTACCATGGTAACCCCTATTTCTTCTGCTCTGGAGCCTCCTCTGGCTTGGAATTCAGCCCCTTGACAAAGGGCCCGCACCCCGTCCGGTGCCACTTGGGTCCAATCTTCCCAGTCATTTGTCGTGGCATGAGACCTCCGGGACAGGGCATCTGCATCCCTATTTCCGGCTCCTGGTCTGTACTTCAGACTGAAGTTGAATCCAGACAATGCGGCCAACCACCTGTGTCCGGTGGCATCTAGTTTCGCGGTGGTGAAGAGGTAGGTCAGGGGGTTGTTGTCTGTCTTCACAGTAAACTCTGCCCCATACAAGTAGTCTTTTAGCTTGTCTACTACCGCCCATTTGAGGGCCAGGAATTCCAGCTTATGAGTGGGGTAATTCTTTTCTGAGGGGGTCAGGCTCCTGCTCACATAGGCCACTGGTCGCAGTTGTCCTTCATGTTCTTGGTAGAGTACACCACCTAGACCCTCATGGCTGGCATCCACATGTAATTCATAAGGTCTGGTAGGGTCGGCGTAGGCCAGGACTGGGGCAGTGGTTAAGCTCCTCTTCAGAGCATGAAAGGCCTCTTCACACCTTGGGTTCCACTGATCTTGAACTGACTCACCAGGCCTCCTGGGCCCTGAGTCATCCTCTTCCCCTTCTGCCTTTAGCAATTCATTCAACGGGCGGGCAATCCGAGCAAACCCCTCCACAAACCTCCTATAATAGGAGCAGAACCCCAGGAAGGATCTGAGCTCTGTTACTGTGGTGGGTCGTGGCCAGGAAGTGACTGCTTCCAACTTCTCAGGATCTGTGGCCACCCCTTCTTCAGACACTATGTGCCCCAGATAGTTCACAGAAGACTGGTAGAACCGACACTTCTCGGGGGGAAAGCTTAAGTCCCTCTTCGCTGAGTCTTCTCAATACTTTCTCCAACCTGGCTTCATGTTCTTCCAAGGTTCTTCCAAAGACAATGACATCGTCCAAGTACACAAGGACTTCTATAAGATTCATGTCTCCAACAGTCTTCTCCATAAGGCGTTGAAAGGTAGCAGGAGCTCCAGACAGACCCTGAGGCATCCTATTGAATTCGAAGAATCCCACCGGGGTTATGAAGGCTGTCTTCTCCCTGTCTTCTGGGTGCATAGGGATTTGATAGTACCCACTCTTGAGGTCCATCACACTGAACCATTTGGCTCCAGACAAACTTTGTAGGGCATCTTCTATCCTTGGCGTGGTGTATTGGTCAGGGATGGTTCTCCTGTTGAGAGTCCTGTAATCGATACAAAGCCTCAACGACCCATTCTTCTTTCTGACCACCACGATTGGGGAGGCATAGGGACTTCTAGACTCCCGGATCACACCAGTCTTCTTTAGTTCTACAAGTTGTTCCCTCAGATCCTCCAGATCTGCCAGGGGGACCCGCCTGACCCTCTCTCGGAAGGGCTTATCTTCTTGGAGGCGGATCCGATGGGTGGCACTTCTTGCACACCCCACATCGAATTCATCTTCGGAAAAGATCTTCTCCCACCTGGTCAGCTGGGCCTTGGCTCTTTCTTTCCAAGCCCTGGGTAGGTTCGGGTTTTCCACGGACAGTTTCTCCCAAACATCTCCTCCGTCACCCGTCCCCTTGACTTCGGACCAAGTGACCGGGGCAGCAGGGCTCACCTGACCAAGCAACACTCTGGCAGGGATCTCCATGGGTCCTCCCGTAGTGTTCCTAACACTCACCGGAACTCTGCCATGGGCCTTCTTCAGAGCCTTGAACGGAATCACTTCTGGTATCACTTCCAGGCCTGAGGACTCTTCCCTTGGGTCTGATTCCAGCATGACAAAGGGGCCAGGTTGTTCCCACGAAAGCTTCACAGTGGCCCTAAGACAGGTTACTTCTCCGGGCTGTAGCACTACTCCTTCTCTGCCAAGTCTCCACACCTTCCCTATCCCCTCTCCCGGGGTCTTCTGCTCTAAGACCAGTCGTTGGTAGGCCGTCTTTAGCATGGGATGGATTTTGGTGGCTGAATGGTTTCTCTCTTTCACTAGAGGGGTCAGGAGTCTCCTGACTAGATCCGTGTTTGTCCCAATGATCAGGGAAATCTTGCTGGCTCCAGGCGGCCGGGGACACACAACTGCCAGGGTGTCAAACACTTCAGCCTTCCCAGCCACGGATGGGTCGAAAGTCATCTTTATGGGCAGGTACCCATCATAAGGGAAACTCTGGGTTCCAAGTCCCCATATCTCCAGCTCTTCTATCTTCTGGATAGGCAGATGACTCAAGTGCCTATCATAGAAGTCCCGGTATAGTAAAGTCACCTGTGCTCCGGTGTCCAAAAGAGCTTTAGTATAGACTCCTTCCACTTGAATGGGCACAGTAGGAGACGGGCCCACCAGTTCCTTTGGGTATGGCCGGACTGGGGTCACCTCTTTTTTTTGGCTTTCGACCCTTGCCCTGCTCCTTTTGGACTTTAATTTTTCCTGAGCCTGGCATGCATTGACTTTCTCCCTCTCAATGGGGGCACAAACCCGCTGAGGGATGTTATTGTTCCTTTTAGGTGGATGTTCCTTCTTTGGGGTGCTGTACTTCCACTGAGGGGTCTTGCCCCCTCCCTCTGGGGTACATCTTGGTGGGGGTGTACTATACCTCCTCCTAGGAGTTTTGTCTCCTCCATTCTTGGCCTTTTTTTTTTAGTTTGGAGCGCACTGAAGATGATGGGCACCCGGTTGACTCCTTCACCGGGGCCCTTTGGAGTTTCCCGCCGGCTTGCAATTATCTGTTCTCTTCTTCTTTGGGCTGGAGCATACGTTAGCAAAGTGGCCACTCCCTCCGCAGTTATAGCAAATCACCTCTTCTCGGTCCTGTAGGGAGGCCGGTGCTGAGGTGTTCGGGAACAACTCCTTTCTTGGGCTTGGTTTCTCTCGTCTTCTCTGATCTTTCTCCATCAAAGAGGTCAGGATCTCCAACACTTGGGCCATTTGCGATTTCAGAGTGTCAACCTCCGCATCTCTTTCTGGGCTCTTGACCGAATGGACAAACACTGGTACAGGTGTGACATTCGCCTTGGCCACCTGCTGATCTTCCTGCAGCGCCTCTTCGTCCCTAATAATTTTTATTAGATCAGAGTAGGTTAGTGACATTCCTCCTCCTGAGGTTTTCAGGTGCAGCCAGACCGGGTCTGAGCGCCGCGCTCCCCTCATGATCTGCTTCATGCGTGCTTCATCTGCATCTTTGGGCAGCATTCCCTTCTTCAGTACAATCTTGCATAACTGCCTGTTCAGCCTTCTAACATATTCTGACAGTTTCTCATTCGGCTGCTGGAGAGTGTGTTCAATTTGATAAATCATCTCTGACACCTTCTCCAGCTGACCAAACTCTTCCTGCAGCATGGCCAGGCAATCTTGAGCTGTACAGTTTTCATTTCCAAACCGGAAGCTCCTCACCGCTTCTGCCGCGGCACCTTTCAGACTTTCTAAGACTCGCTGTCTCTTCTGTGCCTCAGGCACCTCCCATGCTTCTACTGCCTGCAATGCCTGTTCCGCTCAAGTGTCAAAATCTTCCTCCCCCGCAGGGACGGGGAGCTTCCCTGAGAAGGTGCTAAGCTTCCGGTAACCGGCCTCCACATGCACCGTACTGCTTTTCTGGCACTTAATTACAAGGTCTCCTAGAGCATTCAACAATTCAGGCCCTATAGTGGCCAGCGGTGATCCCGGGCTTAATAGTTCCTTAAGCTTTTCTGCTTTAGGGGATAGTGGTGGAGATAATTGTGGGAGTGATGGCTTTGGTGTCTGAAACCATTCTTCCTTCACTGGCAGCGTATGTATCAAGTGATAGATCTGATTATCTATGGCTTGTATACTCTGACTTTTAAAATGCTCTGGGATTTCGTTTTTCCATTCTACCAGTGCGTATGTAAACGAGATCACTGGATCTGGCCTAAAATCCATCACCCATGCTTTGTGGCTCGGAGACAGTAACAATACAAGCTGTTTTATCTCCTCTTCCTTCCATCTTTCCCCCGGGAGTACAATGACTACCGCCACGGTTGGAACGGCGCCAATCGCTGCGCACCACTGTGACATTGCCAGCGGGTCCATGCTGGTACTTCTGACCGGCTTGATTGCAGCGTGCAACGTACAAGGATCCCGGACTCGAGCCCCCACGTGTAGCGCTACCCCCAGTTAAGAGAGCCGCTGATATTGATTTGGGCCCTGCAGTGCACCGCTGTCAACCCCCGGCAATCGGCTCTAACCTCCCGTGGCACAGCTGGTGATAGAGAGATAGGGCCGCGTGATCGCAACTGTTGGTGACGCAGTCCTATAACAAACATACACAGAATATACTTTAAAACTCCTATTAAAGTAAGCGGAACTGACACCAAATGTACTTTACCCAGATATTTTACTGAGGCTAATGGGCAAGTAATAAACAACAGTATAACAAGTTGCAGATCCCTGCAATAAACAGTAATAAAGATAAACAGAGTAATCAGAATAATAAAGTATTGCTATGCAACTCTAGCGCTGCCCTTTTACAGCTACTTCCCCTCCTGGGTAGACTAACACCCAGCAATGTCTACCTATGCAGTCAGGCCTGACTGATCTAAATGGAAGTTCAGTGAAACAATATTTGCTAGCAATCTCTCGGTGGTGCACTTGAAGAACAACTTTGTAATCCCAACGAATAGTAAAGATAAAGTATCTGTCTTTAAACAGCTCTCACCACCTGGACAAGTCCAAGTCCCTTTCCTCCATCGATTCGTCTAGGAACAGGAATCCACCGACATCCAAGTCTTCAATCCTTCTGGTGTACTGCAGCAAGGAGGATTAGATGTCTCTAAGGCTCTGCTAGGCTGGCAGAGGGCTCTTTGGAAAGGAGCACACGGCCCGGGCTTCAGGCCTTGTGCACACAGCAGTTCAGCACAGACATCCTCTTTCTAGGAGAGGGGGGTCCCAAAGAGGCCGACCAAAACTCCGCCTCCCCTTTATAAAGTCTGCCCCAGCAGTCTCTGTTCTGGAGCAATGCACCCTGGGTGCTGCAAGATGTACTGGGAGATGTAGTCTCTCTCTCCTCTGCTTTCACTTCCATAATGTCTCTTTACTTCCTCCCGACTCCCCTCTCACCTGGAACTTCTTGTCTCTCTGCATTAAAGGGGAACACCCCGCTACACATACTTTATCCCATAATCTAAAGGTTTCTGTTGTTATTGAGGGTATTTCTTGTGTTAGCCCTCTATATTGCTTTGGAATCCATATTCTCTTTCCCAGGTCCCCATTAAACAAACTTTCTTCTATTCCTACCCATTTTTTTCTCCGTCCAATTCCCTGTATCCAGTCTGTTATCCTTTTTAATACTGCTGCTTCATAGTATCTTCTAAAGTCTGGAAGGTATAATCCTCCCTCATGTCTAGGTCTAGTCAGGGTCTCTACTGATATGCGAGGCCTCTTCTCCTTCCATATGAATCTCCTTATTATCTTCCCCAGTATTTTAAAGTACATATCTGGGATTTTTATTGGGAGTGTTTGAAAGACGTATAGTGCTTTAGGCAGTATCATCATTTTAATAATGTTTATTCTACCCAACCATGATAGTTTTTCTATCGGGTACCCCTTTAGTTCTATTTTTATTTTATTTAATAAGGGAATATAGTTATCCTCATAGAGGTCCCTCTCCATGTTGGACAAGTATATCCCCAAATACTTCATCCCCTTCTGTTTCCATGCAAATGGGTAAAGGGCCCCAAGGTCCCTGCGTTCTTTCGAACTTAAGGATATACTTAATATTTCAGTCTTCTCTTTATTAATTTTTAAATTTGAGATCTCTCCATACTTTTCATATTCCTCCATTATCCTTGGTAGTGTTTGCCTTGGGTTTGATACATATAGCATCATATCGTCCGCGAACGCAGAGATCTTGTGTTCCCTCCCATCTACCTTTACCCCCTCTATCTCCTGATTAGCTCTAATAGTTGCTAGCAATGGCTCTAATGAGAGGACAAACAGAAGGGGGGAAAGCGGGCAGCCCTGACGAGATCCATTAAAAAGTGGGAAGCTATCTGAGAGGGTCCCGTTAACCCGAACCTGTGCAGAGGGTTTAGTAAAGTGCCCCTATCCATCTAAGCATATTAGGACCTAATCCTATATACCTCATTGTTGCTAGCATAAATTCCCAGTCTAGTCTGTCAAAAGCCTTTTCGGCGTCTACTGACAGAAATAGAACTGGTATTTTACTTTTTTTTTGCTTTTTGTATCAGGAATAACGCTCTTAGGACATTGTCCCTCGTTTCCCTCCCTGGTACAAACCCTGCCTGGTCATTTTCAATCAGCTCTGGCATGAAAGGTCTTAATCTCTCTGCTAAAATTTTTGCATAGATCTTTATATCAACGTTAATCAGTGATATAGGCCTATAGCTGGCGCATAATGAGGGATCCTTATCTTCCTTCTCTATAAGAGTTATGTGGGCACCCAATGCTTCATCCCGCATCATCAAGCCTCTTCCTATGGTCATTCCCTTTTCAACGGAAGACTCTGGTTGTGTCACTAAGAGATCAAGCTTCCGAGCGCAGGAGACTGTCTGTGTTTCTGAGCACGTCACTTCCCGCAGAGTACCCGTTGTGTTCTGGGAGATACTCGGCCCCCAGAACACAACAGGGACCAGTCAGAACGGCGCAGCGCGACTCGCGCATGCGCCGTAGGGAACCAGACAGTGAAGCTGCAAGGCTGCACTTCCTGGTTCCCTCACCGAGGATGGTGGAGGGAGCAGCAGAGTGACGAACGATTGCTCGTCTTCTGCTGCAGACGTCGCTGGACTCCAGGACAGGTAAGTGTTCATATATTAAAAGTCAGCAGCTGCTGTAGCTGTAGCTGCTGGCTTTTAATATTTTATTTTCGGCGGACCTCCGCTTTAATGTCTAAACTGCTGGCAACAAAAGTGAGTACACCCCTAAGTGAAAATGTCCAAATTGGGCCCAAAATGACAATATTTTGTGTGGCCACCATTATTTTCCAGCATTGCCTTGACCCTCTTGGGCATGGAGTTCACCAGAGCTTCACAGGTTGTCACTGGAGTCCTCTTCCCCTCCTCCATGATGACATCACGGAGCTGGTGGATGTTAGAGACCTTGCGCTCCTCCACCTTCCGTTTGAGGATGTCCCACAGATGCTCAATAGGGTTTAGGTCTGGAGACATGCTTGGCCAGTCCATCACCTTTACCCTCAGATTCTTTAGCAAGGCAGTGGTCGTCTTGGAGGTGTGTTTGGGGTCGTTATCATGTTGGAATACTGCCCTGCGGTCCAGTCTCTGAAAGCAGGGGATCATGCTCTGCTTCAGTATGTCACAGTACATGTTGGCATTCATGGTTCCCTCAATGATCTGTAGCTCCCCAGTGCCGGCAGCACTCATGCAGCCCCAGACCATGACACCCCCACCACCATGCTTGACTGTAGGTAAGACACACTTGTCTTTGTACTCCTCACCTGGTTGCCGCCACACACGCCTGACACCATCTGGACCAAATAAGTTTATCTTGGTCTCATCAGACCACATGACATGGTTCCAGTAATCCATGTCCTTAGTCTGCTTGTCTTCAGGAAACTGTTTGTGGGCTTTCTTGTGCATCATCTTTAGAAGAGGCTTCCTTCTGGGATGACAGCCATGCTGACCAATTTGATGCAGTGTGCGGCGTATTGTCTGAGCACTGACAGGCTGACCCCCCACCCCCTTCAACCTTTGCAGCAATGCTGGCAGCACTCATACCTCTATTTCTTAAAGACAAGCTCTGGATATGATGCTGAGCACGTGCACTCAACTCCTTTGGTCGACCATGGCAAAGCCTGTTCTGAGGGGAACCTGTCCTGTTAAACCGCTGTATGGTCTTGGCCACCATGCTGCATGTCAGTTTCAGGGTCTTAGAAATCTTCGTATAGCCTAGTAAGACAAGAAATTGGTCGCACACTAGGACTCCAACTTATCTTGATGTCATCTTTATTGTCAAAAGGATCAGACAGATACAGGCAATGGTAGACACGTTTCACAAGCGATAGCTTGTCTTATTCATCTTCCACAGTGGTGAGCCGAGGTCTGCACCTGTGATCTACCTTGCACCTGATTCTGCCTGGAGCGGTGTGCTTCTTCTTTGTTTTCTTATAGCCTATGTCAGTGATGGTGAACCTTGGCACCCCAGATGTTTTGTAACTACATTTCCCATGATGCTCAACTACACTGCAGAGTACATGAGCATCATGGGAAATGTAGTTCCAAAACATCTGGGGTGCCAAGGTTCTCCATCACTGGCCTAGGCCATCTTTATGTAGAGCAACAATTCTTTTTTTTGAGATCCTCAGAGAGTTCTTTGCCATGAGGTGCCATGTTGAACTCCCAGTGACCAGTATGAGAGTGTCACGTACCTAGCGGTGATGAGCCCGGACTTGCAGAGGAAGGCCTCCCTTACGGCTCCCACCAGCGGCCCCTGGTAAGGTAACAGCAGGCGCGGAGGTAGGAGGGGTACGAGTGCCTGGCAGGATCAACCAAGGTGAAGGTAGGTATGCAGACTTGGTAGGCACACTGGAACACAGCAGGTCGAACTGGAATCAGGAACACTCAGCAAACTGGAATCGTTCAGCAGACGGGACCGGAACCAGGAACACAGGAACTCAGCAAACTGGATCAGCTTAGCAGACTGGACCGGAACCAGGAACACAGGAACTCAGCAGACTGGATCAGCTTAGCAGACTGGACTGGAACCAGGAACACAGGAACTCAGCAAACTGGATCAGCTTAGCAGACTGGACCGGAACTAGGAACAGTGAGCTTGGTCAGACAAGCCGGGTCGGTTAACTGGCTGGCAGCAAGGTACAGAGGGATCAGACAGAGGAGAGGTCACAACAAGCCAGGGGTCGGATGCAGGCAGAAAACTGGAGAAGTCACAGGCAGGCCGGGTCAAACACAGGTAAGTCTTCAGATCAGGTTTTCAGGTACTCAACGCTGTAGAGCAGACAGCAGGGACTGTCTGCGATTGACAGGTTTAAATAGCCCCTCTGGCGCCACCTGCAGGGCGGAGCATGCGCAACCGAGAATCAGGAAGACCAGGACGCCTGCTTCTGGCAGGACCTCCATGACATTGCCCCCCCCCCAAGGGGCAGCCTCCGGATGCCCATCCGGGCAAACTTCTCAGGGTGAGATCTCTTGAAGGACTGCACCAGGCTTCTAGCATGGATGTTCTCCTCAGGCTCCCAAGAGTTTTCTTCGGGTCCGTAGCCCTTCCACTTAATCAGGAATTGGTTCTGGTTATTCCTTCTTCTAAAATCCATAATGGCTTCCACTTCGAATTCCTCCTCCCCGTCTACAATGACAGGATCAGGGAGAGCCGGACTTCGGCCTGGAAATGGGTTGGGAACCGAGGGCTTCAGCAGAGATACATGGAAGACCGGATGGATCTTGAGGGAGTCAGGGAGCTCCAGTTCATAAGCCACTTCATTGATTTTCCTTTTGACTGGAAACGGCCCTAAGAATTTGGGGCCCAGTTTCTTAGAGGGACATGCCATCCTCAAGTTTAAAGTGGATAACCATACTTGGTCGTCGGGTGCCAGCATTAATTCACCCCGTCTCTTCCTGTCAAAAATTGTTTTGTTGTGTTCCTGAGTCTTGGTCATGGTTTCCTGCAGAAGTTGGTTGTTGGATGAAAAGAAGTTCAACTTTTCCTGGATTGCGGGCACCGTACATTCAGGAAGGGAATTGGGCAGGAATGTAGGATGGAAACCGTAGTTTGCGAAGAATGGGGACTGCTTGGTAGCGGAATGCGTAGAGTTGTTATAGGCAAACTCGGCCAATGGGAGCAGGGAAACCCAGTCATTCTGAGCGAATGAAGAGAAGCAGCGCAGGTACTGCTCAAGGGTCTGGTTAGTCCTCTCAGTCTGTCCATTGGTCTGGGGATGGTAAGCAGAGGAAAGTGACAATTCTATCTCCAGAGCCTTGCAGAGGGATCTCCAAAACCGGGAGGTAAATTGTACCCCTCGGTCAGAGACAATATTGGCTGGTACCCCGTGGAGTCTGACGACCTCTCTGATGAACACCTGTGCAGTTTCGGGAGCTGAGGGAGTCCCCTTCATGGGAATGAAATGTGCCATCTTGGATAGACGGTCTACTATCACGAAGATAGTGGTGTGACTCTCAGCCGGAGGCAACTCGACGATAAAGTCGATGGACAGCATTTTCCAGGGTCTGTCTGGGACGGGTAGGGGTCTCAGTAGTCCCCAGGCCTTGGATTTGTAACCCTTGTTTCGGGTACAAACTATGCAGGACTCCACAAACTTCCTACAGTTCTCGCGGAGCCGAGGCCACCAAAAGGTACGCTGTACCAAGTCGGTGGTCTTGGCAACGCCAAAGTGCCCGGCAAGGGCATGGTCGTGGCAGAGTTCCAGTACGGGTATTCTCAGCTCTTCAGGTACGTAGATCCTGTTCTGGTACCAAAACAGCCCATCTTTGGCCTGCAATTCCGGTTCGGAGGGGAGTCTCTGCCCAGTGGAGGCTTGCTTGATCCGGGAGAGTAGGTCTTCCTGAAGCAGAAGGAAGTTTCCAGGAGCAAGAATGGTGTCTGGAGGAGAGGTTTCCTTAGACTTATGGAACATCCGAGAGAGGGCATCGGGCTTAATGTTCTTGGAACCGGGACGGTAAGTGACATGGAAGGAGAACCGGGAGAAGAAGAGCGCCCACCTGGCTTGTCGTGGTTTTAGCCTTTTCGCTGCCTTCAGGTACTCCAGGTTCTTGTGGTCGGTGAATATCAGAATCGGGTGGGCAGCCCCCTCCAACAGATAACGCCACTCCTCTAATGCGGACTTGATCGCCAGCAATTCCCGATCCCCCACGTCGTAGTTCCTCTCTGCCGCAGATAACTTGCGAGAGAAAAAAGCTACTGGGTGGAGCAAGGCTCTGGTCCCCTGTCTTTGGGACAGTATTGCTCCTACCGCAATTTCCGAGGCGTCTACCTCCAGGACGAATGGTAATGAGGAATCTGGGTGCTTCAAGATAGAGGCAGAGGTAAAGAGACCCTTCAGGGCCTCAAAGGCCTTTTGGGCCTCAGGGGACCAGTGGAAACGGATCCCTTGTTTGGTCAGCTGGGTGATGGGTGCGATGATGGCTGAGAACCCTCTGATGAATTTGCGGTAGAAGTTGGCGAATCCAACGAAACGTTGGATCCCCTTCTTGTCTGCCGGGACTGGCCAGTCCAGGATTGCAGCAATCTTTTGAGGGTCCATCTTGATGCCCTCGCTGGAGATAATTAGTCCCAAGAACGATATACTTTCCAGCTCAAATTCACACTTCTCGGCCTTCGCATACAGGCCGTGCTGGCGAAGCCGAGCCAACACACTTCTGACGTGCCTGCGGTGGGAATCAAGGGAGGAAGAAAAAATTAGTATATCGTCTAGGTAGACAATGACAAAGAGATCTAGGAAGTCCCGGAGCACATCGTTAATGAAATACTGGAAAGTGGCAGGGGCGTTGCACAACCCGAAGGGCATTACCCGGTACTCGAAATGTCCAAATCGGGTGCGGAAAACGGTCTTCCACTCATCCCCCTCCTTGATGCGGACCAGATTGTAGGCTCCGCGGAGATCAAGTTTGGTAAAAATGATGGCTGTTCCCAGTCTCTGAAATAGTTCCGGTACCAAGGGGAGAGGGTAGCGTTTTTTTACTGTGATTTTATTTAATTCACGATAGTCCACACAGGGTCGAAGGGTATGATCCTTCTTCTCTACGAAAAAGATGCCTGCACCGGCTGGAGATGTAGACGGACGAATGAACCCTTTCTGTAGGTTTTCATCGATATAGTCTTTTAGTGCCCCCTGTTCTACCTCTGTTAACGGGAAGATCCTGCCAAACGGAATTGCCGCTCCGGGAAGTAGGTCAATGGGGCAATCATAGGCCCGATGAGGTGGTAGAGTCTCTGCCCCTTGTTTGCTAAACACATCAAGAAAGTCATGGTAGACCTCAGGGATGGATTGCCGTATTCCAGCCTCCGTATTGATACATAAGAGGGTGGCTGGCCCAGGGGTTTTGAGTGTCCCGCAGGATTGCTGGCAGTAAGGAGAAGAAAAGGTCACCAACCCTGTGGCCCAGTTGATGGTAGGGTTGTGGACCTGTAGCCAAGGTATACCAAGGATCACAGGGAACAATGGGGAAGAGATAATGTCCAGGCGTAAGTATTCTTGGTGGGTTCCGGAGATGGTGGAGATGGTAGCGGGTAAAGGGGCGGTCTCTTGGACCACTGGTCCAGACTTAATGATGGACCCATCAGCCAAATGCACACATAGTCCATGGGTCTTGGTGACAAGAGGGATCTGGTGCTTGATGGCAAAGGCTGAGTCCATAAAGCAG
Organism: Rana muscosa; assembly: GCA_029206835.1. NCBI lineage: Eukaryota > Metazoa > Chordata > Amphibia > Anura > Ranidae > Rana > Rana muscosa. The sequence goes on from CM055126.1 coordinate 216,691,149, forward strand.
CTGCAAGCCCCGGAATCAATAATAGCGGGCACTTGCAGAGTCCTTCCTGGGAGCTGTAACGAGACAGAGAGAGCAAGGTGAGATGTGGACTTGGCCTGTGGGTTGGTAGTGTCAGAAGATACTGAAAGACACTTACGAAGTTTCAGGGGACAATTTATAACGAAGTGTCCGGGTTCCCCGCAGTACAGGCACAGATTGTTCACTTGGCGACGTTGGCGTTCCTGTTGGGAGAGGGGAGGACGAAGCACTCCGAGCTGCATGGGCTCGGGTATGTCAGATGTAGCGGCTGGAGGTGCAACAGGTGCTGGGTGCAGATGGCTGGGAGCCCGGGGAAGCATCCAGGTCGGGCGGGAGAAGCCCGTGGACCTCTCAGCCCTTCGTTCCCTGAGACGTCGGTCGATCTGGATTGTTAAGTCAATTAGTGAATTCAGGGTTGGTGGTATGCCAACCCTAGTGAGCTCGTCCTTCAGAGGGTCGGACAGACCTATGCGGAACTGATGGCGGAGGGCGGCGTCATTCCAACTGGTATCTGCGCTCCACCGTCTAAATTCCGCTACGTAGTCCTCTGCTGCTCTGCGCCCCTGCTGAAGGGTGCGCAAGGCGGTCTCTGCGGTTACTGAGAGCTGGGAATCTTCATATAGCTGAGCCATGGCGTCGAAGAAGGCAGTAAGGTTGTTTAACGCCATATCTTTCCGTTCCAAGAGACAGTGGGCCCAGCTCTGAGGGTCTCCGGAAAGCAGGGACATCACAAAGCCCACCTTGGTGGCTTCCAATGAGAAGGTGCGAGGCTGCAGAGCGAAGTAGAGTTCGCAGGAATTACGAAAAGCCCTAAACTTGCTTCGATCCCCGGAGAATCTTTCGGGTGTAGGGACCCTGGGCTCCGGAGGAAGCATGACAACTGTGGGTGAGGATCCTGCCCCAGCAGTGGAGGTAGAGGTATGGGATCCCCCTTGGGCTCCAGAGGGGTTGGAGAGGACCTGCACTTGTTCTTCCAGATGGGTGTAGCCTTGCTGGAGGTTCTTGACCGCTTCAGCCAATCCTGCCAGGTGCCGACATAGTTCCTCCATAGGTGAGGCTCCCTGCTCGGGCTCAGACATGGCTGTCTGCTACTGTCACGTACCTAGCGGTGATGAGCCCGGACTTGCAGAGGAAGGCCTCCCTTACGGCTCCCACCAGCGGCCCCTGGTAAGGTAACAGCAGGCGCGGAGGTAGGAGGGGTACGAGTGCCTGGCAGGATCAACCAAGGTGAAGGTAGGTATGCAGACTTGGTAGGCACACTGGAACACAGCAGGTCGAACTGGAATCAGGAACACTCAGCAAACTGGAATCGTTCAGCAGACGGGACCGGAACCAGGAACACAGGAACTCAGCAAACTGGATCAGCTTAGCAGACTGGACCGGAACCAGGAACACAGGAACTCAGCAAACTGGATCAGCTTAGCAGACTGGACCGGAACCAGGAACACAGGAACTCAGCAAACTGGATCAGCTTAGCAGACTGGACCGGAACTAGGAACAGTGAGCTTGGTCAGACAAGCCGGGTCGGTTAACTGGCTGGCAGCAAGGTACAGAGGGATCAGACAGAGGAGAGGTCACAACAAGCCAGGGGTCGGATGCAGGCAGAAAACTGGAGAAGTCACAGGCAGGCCGGGTCAAACACAGGTAAGTCTTCAGATCAGGTTTTCAGGTACTCAACGCTGTAGGGCAGACAGCAGGGACTGTCTGCGATTGACAGGTTTAAATAGCCCCTCTGGCGCCACCTGCAGGGCGGAGCATGCGCAACCGAGAATCAGGAAGACCAGGACGCCTGCTTCTGGCAGGACCTCCATGACAGAGAGAGTGAGAGCGATAACACCAAAATTAACACACCTGCTCATTCACACCTGAGACCTTGTAACACTAACGAGTCACATGACACCGGGAGGGAAAATGGCTAACTGGGCCCAATTTGGACATTTTCACTTAGGGGTGTACTCACTTTTGTTGCCAGCGGTTTAGACATTAATGGCTGTGTGTCAAGTTATTTTGAGGGGACAGCAAATTTACACTGATATACAAGCTGTACACTCACTACTTTACATTGTAGCAAAGTGTCATTTCTTCAGTGTTGTCACATGAAAAGATAGAATAAAATATTTACAAAAATGTGAGGGAAGAGAGAGAGAGAGAGAGAGATACACACACTCACCGGCCACATTATTAGATACACCTGTACAATTGCTTGGTAACACAAATTGCTAATCAGCCAATCACATGGCAGCAACCCAATGCATTTTGGCATCTAGACGTGGTGAAGACAATTTGCTGAAGTTTAAACTGAGCATCAGAATGGGGAAGAAAGGGGATGTAAGTGACTTTGGACGTGGCATGGTTGTTGGTGCCAGACGGGCTGGTCTGAGTATTTCTGGGATTTTCACACACAACCATCTCTCAGGTTTACAGAGAATGGTCCGGAAAAAATAGAAAATATCTGGTGAGTGGCAGTTGTGTGAAGAAAAATGCCTTGTTGATGTCAGAGGTCAGAGGAGAATGGGGCAGACTGGTTCCAGATGATAGAAAGGCAACAGTAACTAAAAAAAAAAAACACTTGTTACACCCAAGGTATGCAGAATACCATCTCTGATCGCACAACACATCGAATCTTGAAGCAGATGGGCTACAGCAGCAGAAGACCACACCAGGTGCCACTCCTGTCAGCTAGGGACAGGAAACTGAAGCTACAATTCACACAGATCACCTAAATTGGACAACAGAAGATTGGAAAAACTGGTCTGATGAGTCTCGATTCAGCTGCGACATTCAGGTGGTCGGGTCAGAATTTGGCGTAAACATGAAAGCATGGATCCATCCTGCCTTGTATCACCGGTTCAGGCTGGTGGTGGTGGTGTAATGGTGTGGGGGATATTTTCTTGGCACACTTTGGGCCCCTTAGTACCAATTGAGCATCGTTTAAACCCCACAACCTACCTGAGTATTGTTGATGACCATGTCCATCCCTTTATGACTACAGTGTCCCCATCTTCTGATGGCTTCTTCCAGCAGGATAATGCACCATGTCACAAAGCTCCAATCATCTCACCACTGGGCAATGAGGTCACTGGACTCCAATGGCCTCCACACTCAAAAGATCTCATCCAATAGAGCACCGTTGGGATGTGGTGGAATGGGAGATTCTCATCATGGATGTGGAGGTGACAAATCTGAAGCAACTGCGTGATGCTATCATGTCACTATGGAGCAAAATCTCTGAGGAATCTTTCCAACATCTTGTTGTATCTATGCCATGAAGAATGAAGGCAAAAGGGGGTCCAACCCGCTACTAGCAAGGTGTACCTAATAAAGTGGCCGGTGAGTGTATAAAAGAGCAAAATGAAAGAGTGGCTATTAAACATTTCCAGAAGTATTTAGCTGCAAAATGATGTAAGGAAATGGCATCAATTAACTAGACAAGAGCCGGGGCCACAATCGTCATGTATTTATCTGTAAACCCCTGAGGGCCACAGACAAGGAGGGAGAGAGCCACATTCGTCCCATAAACTATTAAAGAGGAAGTAAACCCTTATGGGTTTTGTTTCCTCTTTCGTTTACTGCAAACCCTGCAAAGTAAAAGCATAATGGGCTAGTATGCATTGCATACTAGCCCATTATGTGGCACTTACCTGCAAAGGAAGCCCGCACTGTCCCCGCTGCAGGAAGCGCCCATCTTCACACCTCTTCCTTACGGGACCGTGGAATCCGGCTCTGTTACTGGTCGGAGTCGTGTGACGTCACTCCCGCGCATTCGCACGGGAGCCGACGGTCACGGCACAGGCACTATAGAAACAACATGATTGTGTCCTTTCTTCAGTGCGCATGCGCCAATGACGTCGGCGCAAGCGTATATGGTAAATATCTTCTAAACGGTACACGTTTAGATGATATTTCCAGTACCTACAGGTAAGCCTTATTATAGCCTTACCTGTAGGGAAAAGTGGCCTTTAAGGGTTTACAGCCACTTTAAGGGCTGGGAGAAGGTTTTCTACAGCCAATCAACCACTGAGGGCCACAGCATAGTAGGAAGAAGGCTGCATGTGGTCACAAACCACTGAGGGCTGCAGACAAGTGAGAAGAGGGCCACATGCAGCCCATAAACCCTGGGAACCTGTAGAGCAGTGGTTCTCAACCTAGGGGTCGAATGGCGATTTGCCAGGGGTCACCGAATCCTGGGCTGTTCCTGAAGCCCACACCGCTCTCCCAGCCTTTTCGTGGCTGAGCCAGAAACACAGTGAGTAACACTACCTGTGATTAGAGTTGCCAATAAAAGTCCCCACTACAGTTCTCAGATCAGCAGATGACCTTGATCAAGAGCACCTAAGTTGGCAGATCAGAACTCCCACCAGCACTGCCACTGATCCCACCCCCCACCAGCACTGCCACTGATCCCATCCCTCACCAGCACTGCCACTGATCCCACCCCTCACCAGCACTGCCACTGATCCCACCCCTCACCAGCACTGCCACTGATCCTCACCCCCCACCAGCACTGCCACTGATCCCACCCCCCACCAGCACTGCCACTGATCCCACCCCTCACCAGCACTGCCACTGATCCCACCCCTCACCAGCACTGCCACTGATCCCACCCCCCACCAGCACTGCCACTGATCCCAACCCTCACCAGCACTGCCACTGATCCCACCCCTCACCAGCACTGCCACTTATACCACCCCTCACCAGCACTGCCACTGATCCCACCCCCCACCAGCACTGCCACTGATCCCAACCCTCACCAGCACTGCCACTGATCCCACCCCTCACCAGCACTGCCACTTATACCACCCCTCACCAGCACTGCCACTGATCCCACCCCTCACCAGCACTGCCACTGATCCCACCCCTCACCAGCACTGCCACTGATCCCACCCCTCACCAGCACTGCCACTGATCCCATCCCTCACCAGCACTGCCACTGATCCCACCCCTCACCAGCACTGCCACTGATCCCATCCCTCACCAGCACTGCCACTGATCCTCACCCCGCACCAGCACTGCCACTGATCCCACCCCTCACCAGCACTGCCACTGATCCCACCCCCCACCAGCACTGCCACTGATCCCAACCCTCACCAGCACTGCCACTGATCCCACCCCCCACCAGCACTGCCACTGATCCCAACCCTCACCAGCACTGCCACTGATCCCACCCCTCACCAGCACTGCCATTGATCCCACCCTTTACCAGCACTGCCACTGATCCCACCCCTCACCAGCACTGCCACTGATCCCACCCCTCACCAGCACTGCCACTGATCCCACCCTTTACCAGCACTGCCACTGATCCCACCCCTCACCAGCACTGCCAATGCTCCCACGCCTCACCAGCACTGCCAATGCTCCCACGCCTCACCAGCACTGCCAATGCTCCCACGCCTCACCAGCACTGCCACTGATCCCACCCCCCACCAGCACTGCCACTGATCCCACCCCTCACCAGCACTGTCACTGATCCCACCCCCCACCAGCACTGCCACTGATCCCACCCCTCACCAGCACTGCCACTGATCCCACCCCCCACCAGCACTGCCACTGATCCCACCCCCCACCAGCACTGCCACTGATCCCACCCCTCACCAGCACTGCCACTGATCCCCACCCCCCACCAGCACTGCCACTGATCCCACCCCTCACCAGCACTGCCAATGATCCCACCCCCCACCAGCACTTCCACTCATCTCATTCCCTCCACTAAGGAGTAAGAGAAGGAATACAAATAGAGAATACATGGAAAGGAGAGAAAAAGAGGCGGAGGAACAAAAAAAAAAAAGGGAGAGAAAGAATAATAGAAAGAACAAGAAAGAAGGCTAGAGAGAGGGATGGGGGGGGGGGGGGGAACAAGAAATTAGGATAGAGAGAGATAAAAGGGAAAGAAAGAACAAAGAGAGAGAGTGGTACATCCTAAAATTTACTATAAGGGGTTTTAATACTGTACGAGTGGAAGGGACTGAGGGAGCGCTAAATGTCCGTGGGTTAGGGGCGCAAATTACTTGTCTTGCCTTGGGTGCTGATAACCCACGCTACGAAAATAATTTTACTGTTAGGGGTCCCCACAACTTTGGAAAATGTATCAAGGGGTCACGGCACTAGAAAGGTTGAGAACCACTTCTGTAGAGAGAAAGTAAGAGGGCAGCATTTCGCTGATAAACTACTAAGGCTAGGCTCACACTTCTGCGCGTGGCAACATGATTCCCACACTTGCAGTGAAAACGCGTAAGGCTGCGATTCACTCTAAATTTCACCCCCACGCATGTAAAATCGCAGTGTGTGTGTGTGCGGAAACCACAGGGGAAATACATTGTCACAAAGACCATGTGATATCCCTGCAGCCACATTTTTGAATAGGCAGGCACGACAGCCTAGTCATTTGAATGGGCTGCCGTGCCTGCAAAAACGCATAGGTATGAACCTAGCATTAGAGCTACAGAAAAAGAGGGAGAGGGCTGGATGCAGCTACCTAACCACCAAGGGACATATGTGGCCCTGAAGGCTACCTGCAGTGGTTTATAGGCCGCACAAGGCCCTCTTCCCCTTTGTCTACAGGCCTCTGCCTTCTCCGGGACATATGTGGCCTTGAAGGCTTGGTGTCATGTGTTTGGGTTGCAGGTATCACATCGATTCCTGATGGATGCCTGAGGCTATAAAGGTCCTTCCCTGTAGCCCTCCGTGGTTTTCGCATGTGGCGCTCTCCCTCCTCTGCAGCCCTTGATAGTTTCTGAAAAGCATGCAGCCCTCAGTGATTTATGGGCTGTACATGGCCTTTTCCTGCTCCACCCCCCTATTGGTTTATGGGCTTCATGCTACCTGCATCAATATATATGCTGCTGAAACCCCCCTCCCCTTTTGTCTATGGGCCTCTGCCTTCTCCCTCCCCTGGGATGTATGTGGCCCTGAAGGTTTGGTTCTCACTAGTGCGGGTCGTGTGTTCCGGTTGCGGGTATCACATCGATTCCCCCAGCCGCAGCTGAATTGCACTGTTCTTGCGAGACGCACAGGGCTGTCGTTCATTCTGAATGGCACCCCCACGCATCTCAGCCGGCAGCGTGGTCACGGGTGCAGGAACTACATGGAAACCGCATGGTCAAAATGACAATGCGGTTTCCCTGCAGTCGTTTTTAAAAAGGCGCATGCACCTTTATTGACTGGGTCATGTGGCACAGCAGCTAATTTAAGTGAATGGGCTGCCGTGCCAGAACAAATGCGGGACGCACGGCCCATACCAGTGTGAACCGAGCCTTAAGTGATTGTAAAGGTAAACTTTTTTTTTTTTAAATACCAAACATGTTATACCTAACTGCTGTGTGTAATGGTTTTGCACAGAGTAGCCCGGATCCTCCTCTTCTGGGGTCCCCCACCAGTACTCCTCACTCCCATCCCCTGCCAAATGCCCCCGTAGCAAACCAATGGCTGCCACCTCTCTGTCCAATGAAGTGAGAGAGAGCCTCTGCACATCGCTGATTCAAGATCAGGCTCAGGTAAGTATTTGGGGGCCCCTAAACCACTGAAGGACACAGGGGAGGGAGAGGGCTGCATACAGTTCATAAACCACTACGTGCTGTAGAGGAAGAGGGTATTATGTTGCTCATAAAATATTAAGGGCTGCAAAAAGAAAGAAAAGGGCCACATGCAACATAGAGATCACAGAGGGCCGCATGCAGCCCATAAATAACTAAGGGATGCAAAGAAAGAGGGATAGGGCATCCTGGGGCTCATAAACAAGCGAGGGCCACACTTAGCTCATACACTACTGCAGGCTGCAGATAGGGAGGGAGAGGGCCACAAGAAGCCCATAAACCACTGAGGGCCACGCACAGCCCATGAACCACTGAGGGCCACACACAGCCCATGAACCGTGAGTGTCAGATGAGGCCAATAAACCACTGAGAGCAGCAGGCATGGAATGAAAAGGCCGCATGCAAATCACAAAGGTGGGAGCGTGCCGCATGCAGTGCATAAATCCTTGAGGGCTGCATACAAGGAGGGAGAGGGCCACTTGTCGCCCATAAACCACTGAAGGCCGCAGACCAGGAGGGAGAGAGCCCAATGCAACCCATAAACTATTAAGGGCAACGGGGGGGGGGAGGCCGAGGCCATAGACAAAGGAGAAGAGGGCTTTGTGCAGGCTATAAACTACTGAGGGTAGCATGAAGCCCATATGCAGAAAACTATCAAGGGCTGCAGAGGAGGGAGAGCACCACATGTGAAAACCACTGAGGGCTACAGAGAAGGTCTTTTATTTGCAAGACTACCAACTTGTCTTCTGTTCACACGTTTACGTTTCACCAGGTTGATGTTTCAGGCCTCCTCTGATACCAGCTGCTGAGTCCTTCTTGACCTGTTTGGGCTTGTTGCCGTTGTTTGCTGTGTTGCTCATCCCTCAGATGCACTGCGTTTGGACGTTTCACAGTAAAGACTATGGATCCTGTAAGTTTACAACTAAGAAAATTGTATTTGTGACTGCTGCTAAAATCAATTTCTTGGATACAGTACAGGACCTTCCTCTCCGTTTCTATATGATCCTTTATTGCTTGCTACACATCTAAAGCTAAATGGAAGTAAGAAGGGGTTATGGAGGGGATGTCCCTGCAGCTCTTCTTTTTTGCCAGTGTCCTCTTGCCTGAAGGTAGCTGCATATAACCCAAGCTTAAAGATTTAAAAATTCTGTGTCCTGCACTGTACTTCAAGAAAAGTACCGTATATACTTGAGTATAAGCCAAGTTTTTCAGCCTTTTTTTAGGGCTGAAAGTACACCCCTCGGCTTATACTCAAGTCAGTACCTGAAAATCTTCTTATACTGCGGCTGGCGTCCATTGTTTAAATATGGCGGCTTTCTCCTGGTCCCTTCCGTGATAGGCGTTTCCAGAAAACACTGTGTTGAGTGTTCCGCCTATCACGGAGGTCCTCTTATTCTCGGACTCCGTTTCCCAGCAGGCACTGTGTTCAGTGTACCGCCTATCATGGACGTTCTCTTGTTCGAGGATGAAAAGACGTCTGTGATTGGCGGAACACTGAACACAGTGCCTGCTGGGAAACGGAGTCCGAGAATGAGAGGACCTCCGTGATAGGCGGAACACTCAACACAGTGTTTGCTGGAAACGCCTATCACGGAAGGGACCAGAAGAAAGGCGCGATATTTAAACAATGGACGCCAGCCGTAGTATAAGAAGATTTTCAGGTACACTCAGGCACAGGGAGGCTGCAATGGACACAGTGAGGTTGGGCACAGTAAGCTGACAATGGGCACAGTAAGGTGGCACAGTGAGGTGGCAATGGACACAGTGAGGTGGCAATGGGCACAGTAAGGTTGGGCAATTGGCACAGTGAGGTGGCAATGGGCACATTTCCCCCCCTAGGCTTATACTCGAGTCAATACGTTTTCCCAGTTTATTGGGGTAATATTAGGTACCTCGGCTTATACTCGGGTCGGCTTATACTCGAGTATATGCAGTATTTTACTAGCAAGTCAAAAAGCCTATTTTCCTGCTTTATCTCCATGGCAGTAAAGCCAACCAAACTGGTGGTATTTTAAGTTGTTGAGAACCAGAGTTTGAGGGTATTTTTTTTAACATCTAGACCAGGGATATGCAATTAGCGGACCTCCAGCTGTTGCCAAACTACAAGTCCCATCATGCCTCTGGTTTTCATGCTTGATGCTGTCAGAGTCTCGCTATGCCTCATGGGACTTGTAGTTTGGCAACAGCTGGAGGTCCGCTAATTGCATATCCCTGATCTAGACCTATAGCAGGGGTCTCTAAACGTTTCAAACAAAGGGCCAGTTTTCTGTCCTTCAGATTTTAAGGGGGCCACATTGTGGCCATTGGGGGTAGAAAATTTGCTTGGCCCAACATCAGTAGGGTAAACATGGCCTCAAGGTTAGTGATCAATAGGAGTAGTGCCCCATCACTGGTATCAGTGAAAGAAATAGTGCCCCATTGTTGGTGTCAGTGGAAGAAATAATGCCCCATTCTTGGTGTCAGTGGGAGGAATAGTACCTCACATCATATGGAAGAATAGTGCCCCAAGGGCCGCAGTTTGGAGACCCCTGACCTATAGCATTGATGGGGTGGAGTTCACCTTTGCATATGCTGCCAATGAAAATATGTCCGCAACGAAAAAAGGCCATATTTGTTGCACAGCCAAATACTGAAGGTGCTATCCTCACACATCCAATCGGGGAAGAGACCTCCCAAGAAGCGGCTGCAGGAGGTCACATAGCCGATCAGGAATGGGGCTGGCAGCTCTACAACTGTACATGTGGATAGTTGCCACCCAGGCTAGACTCCAGCCATCGCTCCCTTAGTTCGACTCATTACATAATGGGTTAAGTAAAGAAAGATAACATTGTTTTTGATTCCAGTTTATTTCACAGGAAGTAACAGAGCCACTTCCATTTGTGGCAGGATCAACCGGTATTTTCTGTACTTACCAAAACTACTCTTAGCCTGAACAATTAAAACAAACTAAGCCATCACAGTAAGGACTGGTAATCTGCAATGGTTTACATTTTTGATTATGGGTTTAGTTATCCTTTGCAGGGGTTTCAAACTCGCAGCCCTCCAGCTGTTGTGGAACTACAAGTCCCATCATGCCTCTGCCTGTGGGAGTCATGCTTGAGACTGTCAAGTCTTGCAATGCCATATGGGATTTGTAGCTCCGCAACAGCTGGAGGGCCGCCACTTTGACACCTGTGCTTTAGGGGGATAGATGAAAGTTAATCTGCCCCCGAACTCAGCTGGCTTTATCAGTACAATCCTGGAAGGTGCATGGAGCCAGGTTATCAGCATTTTCAGCCAGCCATATACCAGTGCCAGTTCCTTAGATTTCGTCCATTACTTTTTCAGAACTGACCAACTATGTTGTGAGAGGCAGGAGGCTGGATTGGATATCAATTGGGTTTCCCTTCACACTACATAATTTCACAGTTGGCAAGGTGGAATAAAGACACCAGTCCATCCAGTTCAACCTGTGTGGGTGTGTGTATGTTTTTGTCAATACCATTTCCCAGTTTGCATTGGCTAAGATTCCCAAGATTATTAATTTTTTTTAACTATCAACACTTCCTGCTAACACCATTGATTGTGGGAGTTCCACATCCTTACCGCTCTGACAGTAAAGAACACCCTACGCAATTTAAGGTTGAACCACTTCTCCTCCAACTTCATTGAGTGGCTGAGTGTCTTCTTAAAGCGGACCTTCAGTCATTTTTTTCATCTTTCCATCTATTAAGGCTCCATGTACACAGAAGCTCAAAAATGGTCGTTTTGAACGCCAGATTTCTGGCAGAAAAAGCTGCTTTAAAATATAGCTTTTATCAGCGTTTTTTACTAGCGTTTTTCAGTGTAGCGGTTTTTAGCTTTTTTTTTTTTTTTTTTCAATGGATCAAAAAACGCTAAAAAACACTGGCGACCAGCGTTTTGGAGCGTTTATTAGCGTTTTTTTCCGCCGAAAAATGGCACTTTGAACGCAAATTTCTTGCGTTCAGAAAAAAGCCCATTAACGCTAAGTGTACATGAACACATAGGCTAACATAGAGTGCAGTTAATGGGCTTTTTAAAAAAACGCCAATAAAATGCAGTTTATCAGCTTCAGTGTACATGGAGCCTAAATCTTCTGCCCTTGTTGTTGTTTTAACTTTGGATAGTAAAACATATTTTTTCTGCCAATAAATACCTTATACAGCCCACTTCCCGTTTCTTGTCTGGACATTAGCCCAGGCTTATGACATTATGCACAGCTCTCTCTCTCGTGCGTTCGCCAGGAAAGGAGGGGGTGAGTCATAAGAGGGCTAATGCGAGCTGCAGGTGTGCCTCTGAGTGTCTGTGTAAATCCAGGAAGTGAACAGGCAGCAGCTTCAGCTGCCCACAGTTAAAATGGATGCAGCCAGATGCTTGGATGGAAGCTTCAGAATGGCAAAGATGTTTTTATTACAAATTATGTGAGCAGACTGCAGTTCCTCTTTAAGCGCCCTGAAAATGAATACTTTTGATTCCCTAGGCTCGAATCACCATTGAGGTAGATGTACTGTATATCACTATCATGTCTCTTCTCCAGGGAGAATACGTTGAATGCTTGTAGTCATTCCTCGTACCCGAGGTCCCCTTATTAGCTTTGTTGCCCTGCTCTGGACTATCTCCAGTTAATGCACATCCTGCCTGAGGGCTGGAGACCAGAACAGGACTACATTGGAATTGTTCAATTTTGCTGATCTCAGGAAAATATCAGAGGTGCAGAATAAAGGAGAGGTTCAAAACAGGCGATAGGATTTCATTAACCACTTGCCGACCACCTCCTGTACTTATACGTCGGCAGAATGGCACGGACAGGCACAATTACGTACCTGTACGTTGCTCTTTAAATGCCTGACATGTGGTCGCACGCTTGCCACCCTGCCGCCTTCCCCAGGAGTCGGACCGCGGGTCCCGAGAACTCAATCGCTGCAGGGATCCCCGCGATCGTCTCACTGAGGTATAGAGCGGGGAGATGCTTGTGTAAAACAAGCATCTCCCCGCTCTGCCTAGTGACAATGACACAAATCTCCGCTCCATGTCCTCGGAACGAAGATCAGTGTCAAGAGACACACAGCCCATCCCCCCTACAGGAGGGAACACTTAACCCCTACAGCGCCACCTAGTGGTTAACCCCTTCACTGCCAGTGTAATTTCACAGTAATCAGTGCATTTTTATAGCACTGATGGCTGTATAAATGTGAATGGTCCCAAAAATGTGCCAAAAGTGTCCGCCATAATGTCGCAGTCACGATAAAAAAAAATCGCTGATCGTCGTCATTACTAGTAAAAAAAAAAATATATATATATATATTAATAAAAAATGGCATAAAAATATCCCTCATGTAGATGCTATAACTTTTGCGCAATTCAATCAATAAACACTTTTTGCAATTTTTTTTTACCAAAAATATGTAAAAGAATACGTATCGGCCTAAACTGAGGGGAAAAAAAATGTATATATTTTTTTGGGGATATTTATTATAGCAAAAAGTTAAAAATATTGCATTTTTTTTTCAAAATTGTCGCTCTATTTTTGTTTATAGCGCAAAAAATAAAAACCGCAGAGGTGATCAAATACCACCAAAAGAAAGCTCTATTTGTGGGAAAAAAAAGGACATCAATTTTGTTTGGGAGCCACGTCGCACGACCGCGCAATTGTCAGTTAAAGCAACGCAGTGCCGAATCGCAAAAAGGTGCCTGGTCCTTTAGCTGCAAAATGGTCCGGGGCTGAAGTGGTTACGCCTCCAACTTAAAGGGGAAGTGAAGCCTCTTCTTTTTTTTTTACCTGTACCTACAGGTGACCCTAAAAAACTTGCAGTTTAGGAGATATTCACACTGCATGCAGCAGGCGACATCACCAGCCCATGCGCTCTGAAGGTGTGGCATACCCGTGCCATCCATTCAGAGCTTTGTGCCGCGGCCGTGACTCCTGCGCGCATGCTTCGGAATGACATCATTATGGCAGCCAGGGCACGTGGACCCAGAAAGAAGAGAGTGAAGATGGAAGCCCTGTCAGCAGTAACAGCGTGCCGCTGAAGGGTTCGGTCTAAGGTAAGCATTTCATAATGTACACATTATGCCAATATCTTGCAGATTTTTTTTTTAAAAAAAGGAAACCGTTTACTACCGCTTTAAGACCACTTTCACTTCACCAACAGACCTCAGTAAAGGCTGTGGAGTCTTTACTCCTATAAAGGCTGCCACTTTTTCAACACTCTGTGCTGCTGGAGAACTCTGCTCCATCCAGACTCTATTCCCACTAATCAACTCTCTGCTCCCAAAATACTCTGCACTGATGGAGGACTCTGCTCCTTCCTCAAACTATCCTGAAAAATTATTTGCTGCTGGAGCACTCTGCTCCTTCTATTTAACTCTCCATCACCAGAAGACTCTGCTTCTTCCTCGAAAGCCTGGTACACACGACAGGTTTTCTCTTATCGTCCATGGACTGACACAGCTCCAATACTGTAAACGTGTGGGTATATGTCCCTGCTCGCAAGAGAAGATGACTCCAGGGGTGGCCGGGTGGCTTTTATGCTCCTGCGGTCCTCTCAAGATTGAACAGTACCATGCTGTATCTTTCGCGGTGGACCGGGCCGACAGCTACTCAGTGATTGGTTTGTCTGAAACAAGCCAGTGGGTCCCTCTGGGACGGGTAAGTAGTCTCTCCTGCTGCAGGTGAGTACATGCTGGCTGTGTTTCTTTATATGGGGGGGGGGGGGGGGTTTCTCCCTGTCTCTCCCATTATGCTGCTCTCTGCACCCTGTACTGGCGCTGTGCGGGGGTACTTGGGGGCCACTCTGGCCTGGTGGGGGACGCTCATGTCTGTACTGCCATGTGAGTGTTTGGAGACACTGTGTGTGTGTGTGTGTGTTTGGAGACACCATTAGCGCTGTGTGGTGTTTTAAACTGCGCTCGGCGGCCATTTTGCTGTGGTTTAATGGCGCAGTAATACATGCGGCCGGCGGTCATTTTCTTGGAGCCGCGGCGCTTTCACTTTCGGCCTCTATCGCCGCTGCTGCGGTGCGAATCTCCTCAGGCTTCACTCGCGCTGCAGCGCGGTTACATACAGCAGAAATGAGCGGTCCTTATAAGGGTTGGTGCGTCCTCAGGGTATCCCCTTCTCAGCGCAGCCAGTGGGTGGACTGTAATATTCACTGTAATTGTGTATAAGGTCTCAGAGGGTGGCAGTATGGCGTCTGGTTCACCTGCTTCCCCACACTTGTCAGAGCTTCTGCACCTGCGGTCCCTATGGACCAGTTGTCGGCAGTCTTGGAATCATTCCTTGTCAGGATGGAAGCGGTGTGCGAGCGCAAGGGAGCTGTAAAGCGCCCCCTCCCCACACATTCTCCAGTAGGGGAGTGCTCTGACTCAGATATTCCCTGTGAGGAAGACCCCAGTTCTGAACCAGTAACTGACAGGGTGCTTGTGAGTGAACTCATTGATGCTGTGAGGGACACACTCAAGCTAAATGATGCGGCTGAGGAGCCTCAGGTGGAGGCTGTCTCCTTTAACCACTTCAATACAGGGCTTTTTGTACCTATTCAATACCGGGCCTATTTTGGCACTTCTCTCCTACATGTACAAATCATCATTCTTTTGCTAGAAAATTACTCAGAACCCCCAAACATTATATATATATTTTTTTTTTTTTAGCAGACACCCTAGGGAATAAAATGACGGTCATTGCAACATTTTTTCTTGCACAATATTTGGGCAATAATTTTTCAAACGCCTTTTTTAAAAAAAAAAAAAGGTTTCATGAATTAAAAAATAACAAAAACCAGTAAAGTTAGCCCAATTTTTTGGGAACATATGAAAGAATGTTACGCCGAGTAAATAGATACCTAACATGTCACGCTTTAAAATTGCGCACACTCATGGAATGGCGCCAAACTTCGGTACTTAAAAATCTCCATAGGCAACGCTTTAATTTTTTTTACAGGTTAGAATTACAGAGGAGGTCTAGTGCTAGAATTGTTGCATGCGCTCTAACGCACGCGGCGATACCTCACATGCGTGGTTTCAACGGCGTTTACATATGTGGGCGACTTACGTGTGCATTCGCTTCTGAACGCGAGCTGCCGGGGACAGGGGCGTTTTAATGTTTTTTTTTATTATTTATTTATTTTACTTATTTATTTATTTATTTTTTTACAATGATTTTACTTTTTTTTTGATCACTTTTATTCCTATTACAAGGAATGTAAACATCCCTTGTAATAGGAATGTGTGTGACAGGTTCTCTTTATTGAGAGATGCGGGGTCAATAAGACCCCACATCTCTCCTCCAGGCTGAAAAGCATGAGATCAATGAACATTTTTTCACTGATTTCATACTTACAGCCGCAACGGCGGCTTTGTTTACATTTGAGACCCAGGCGTGATGTCATCACATCGCGCCCGGGCCTCCGACGATCATAGAGATGACTGGTGACCATCTGGTCACCAGTCATCTCTATGCTCATCACGTGACTCCACCAACGATGCCGGAAGATTCGCTCCGGGTCCCCGATCGCACGAGGGAGCCCGGAGAAGCACCGGATGGCGGCGGGAGGGGGGTGTCCCCTCCCGCTGCCTATAAGAACGATCAAGCGGCGGAACCGCCGCTATGATCGTTCTTATGGTGCACAGAATCGCCGGCACTTCAAAAGGATAGCTGAATGATGCCTCTAGCTGCAGGCATCATTCAGATATCCCCCCTACAAAGCCGAGGACGTCATATGACGTCCACCCAGGATGGGAGATCCCATCTGTGGACGTCATTTGTCTATGGCTGGGTAGGGAAGTGGTTAAAGCCGTTTCTTAAAAAAAAAAAATAGGATTTTTTTTTTGTACTCACCGTAAAATCCTTTTCTCTGACATCCATGGACTGACACGGTGTCTCTTTACACGTGGGTTATGTCCCTGCTTGCAGGAGAAGACCTAGGCAGAATGTCAGATGTTATACATACATTCTAAAAGCCAGCGCTGAACAGCCCCACCCAGGGGGGCTGTCCCTCCGGACATAACCCTCCCACTGCAGTCAGCAGACCTCAGTTCGTAACAAAGCAGTACAAACATAAAAGGAAGGGTGGGTGCCGCGTCAGTCCATAAATGTCAGAGAAAAGGATTTTACGGTGAGTACAAAAAATCCTATTTTCTCTTACCATCCATGGACTGACACGGTGTCACTTTACACGTGGGATGTCCCAAAGCAGTGTCAAGAGGGATGGGAGCAGTATAAATGGAAAAACCAAAAACTTCACTCCAAAGAAGGCAGAGCTCCTCAACGGAGGAGTTGCAACTTTAAGCAGCGGCCTGCGGCCGAAGGAAGCATCCGAAGATGCAGCCACATCAACCTTATAAAACTTAGAAAAGGTATGAACGGACGACCAGGTCGCCAGCTTGCACACTTGTGCAACCGACGCTTGATGTCGGAAAGCCCAGGAAGCACCAATTGCCCTGGTAGAATTTGCCGTAACCGGCAAGAGAGGCGCCCGCCCCTTGAGAGCGTAGGCTTGAATGACGGTTTGTCCGATCCACCTAGAAATGGTGGCAGATGAGCCGCTTGGCCCTGTTTTGGACCAGAGACAGTCACAAACGGCGAGTCAGATTTCTGAATAGAACCAGTAGCAGACAGGTACACCCGCAAGGCTCGTACCACATCCAATGCGTGAAGCGCAAACTCTCTGGGATGCGATGGGTGAGGACGGGAGGACAATGTCCTCATTTAGGCGAAAGGCCGGGAGCACCCTTGGTAAAAAAAAAAGGATGCGGACGCAACACCGCCTTATCCTTAAGGATGACTAAATATGGCGACTTGCAGGACAAGGCTGCCAACTCAGACACTGCTCTAACAGAAGTGATTGCCACTAAAAAGGCCACCTTTTGAGATAAAGTCATGAGGGGAATATCCCTGATATTCCCAAAAGGAGGTTCCTGGAGGACCGAGAGCACCAAATTCAGATCCCACGGTGGGAGAGGAGGCTTGACAGGAGGGAGCACATGGCGAACCCCCCAACACAAGGTGCTAACCAAGAAAAGACCCGCTAGAGGTCGCTGAAAGAAGACGGCCAAGGCCGAAATCTGATCCTTAATGGTACTCAAAGCAAGCTTTTGGGTCACTCCACGCTGCGGAAGACGCAGGATTCTGGGGACGGAACACGTCTGAGGACGCCAGTCCAGCTCTTCGCACATGGCGATGTAAGCTTTCCAGGTACGGTGATAGATCTTTCTGGAGGAAGACTTCCGTGCCCTAAACATGGTCAAAGTGACCGAGTCCGAGAGACCTCGGTCCCTCAACACTTGGCTTATAACAGCCATGCCATTAAAGCCCGAGACTGTAAAGCCGGATGAAATATAGGACCTTGAGACAGAAGGTCCTCCCTCATTGGCAACCCCCAGGGAACGTCCGCGACAAGACGTACCAGATCAGCGTACCAGTGACGGCGAGGCCAATCCGAAGCAATCAGGATCACCGAAGTTCCCTCGGTCACCACCCCGCGCGGAAGACGAGGGAGCAGCTGCAGCAGAGGATAAACGTATATCAGGCGATAAGGACCCCATGGGACCGCCAACGTATCCGAGGCATCCGCCAAAGGATCCCTAGATCTGGCCACAAACCTCGACACCTTGCGATTGAGTCGAGAGGCCATCGGTCCACGGCCATCGGTCCACGGCCATCGGTCCACATCCGGCGTGCCCCACCGTCGGCAAAGGAGCTGAAATATGCAAGGACCACTCTCCGTGGTCTGGCGACTCAGATGGTCCCGCCTGCCCATTGTCTATGCCCGGAATGTAAACGGCCTACAGAGCCGGCACGTTTTGTGGTTTACATACGCCACCGCCGTGGCGGTGTCTGACTGGATCCTGATGGAGCGACCCGAGGAGATGCAGTCTGATTGCCCGTAATTTCCAGAACAGTGATTGGTAAACGGGCTTCGTCCGGAGTCCAAAGCCCTTGGGCCGACAGGACTCCCCAGACTCCACCCCAGCCAGCCAGGCTGGCGTCCGTCGTGAGTACCGTCCATTGGACGGGGAGGAACGACTTTCCGGACCGAAGAGCCGAGGATCGCAACCACCATGTCAGGGACACCCTGACCAGGTGACTCACCTGGATCTGAAGATCCAAGAACAACAGGGATTTGTCCCAGGTGGACAAGATCTCCTTCTGAAATGCCCCGGTGTGTGATTGGGCATACAGAATGGCCACGAAGGAGGCCACCACGAGTCCCGGGACTCTCATGCAAAAAAAACGGATTGACGACCATTTTCGGGACGTCAGCACCCGTACTGCAGACTGAAGTGTCAGCAACTTCTCCAGAGGTAGGATACCTTTTCCTCCAAGGAGTCCAGAATCAGACCTAGATACTCCAGACTGAGTCGGGACCAGGACTGACTCCTGAATGTTCAGGAACCACCCAAAGTCCCAGAGGGTCTGATTGACGATAGTCACGCTTTCTTCTAAGTCTGAGACCCTTACTGCTCTTAGCAGAAGATCGTCCAGATAGCCCATGACAGCAATGCCTCGCTGTATCAGAAGGGCTAGAACCGGAGCAAGCACCTTGGTGAACACCCTTGGTGCCGAGGCTAGGCCGAAGGGAAGAGCCACAAATCGATAGTGGACATCGCTGATCGCAAAGCGCAGAAACTTCTGGTGACTTGCGCAGATCGGAACATGCAAGTAGGTGTACTTGAGTCCAAGGACGCCAGAAAAAACTCCCCTCGATGGAGTGTATTGATCACCTGCGAAGGGATTCCATGCGGAACTTTTGCACCTTCACTAAGGCCTTCAGGGCCTTGAGGTCCAAGATAGGCCGAACCCCGTCCCACTTTTGGGACGACAAACAGATTCGAGTAGAATCCCAGAAAACTCTCCTGCGACGGAACCGGCACAATCACTCCGGACCTGATCAAATCCTGTACAGCCCCCAAGAGGGCTGCCCGACGGGTAGGAAGGAGAGGAAGATTCGAGGGAAGGAATCTGTCTGGGGGCCAGGATGGGAATACCATCCCATATCCTGAGGTGACCACCTTGCACACCCACCGGTCAGAGATTCGGGAAGTCCACCAATCCGTGACCTGCGAAGTCGTCCCCCCCACCCCAGAGTCAGGCGGAAGCAAGACTTCACGCGGAGGCAGGCTTGTGAGCAGCTTGTTCAGGCTTACGCACCAGAGGCACTTGTGCCCACCAGCCACACTGCCATCAGTCTGAGAGGGTCTACCCGTGGACTCCGACTGACGAAAAAGACCCCTTTTATGCTGGAAAGGAAGGACCCTGTTTGCGGCGGGCCTCCTTACCCTGCTAGTATAAGGAAGAAAAGTGCTTTTACCTCCCGTGACATCCTTGACGATGTCATCCAGGGCAGCACCGAAAGGTCTACCACCTGTAATGGTAGAGCCGTCAGGAGTTTCTTAGAGGCTAGGTCAGCAGACCAGCATTTCGATAAGATGACGCAATACCACCGCCGAGACAGAGGCCCTCGATATTAAAGGGGCCGCGTCCAACGTGGCATCGCACACATAAACCAGGCCCTGCACCAGTTGGTGGCCCAGAGCAACTGTGTCTGGAGGAAGATTATGCTCCTGTACAGCTAGGTGCAACATTTTTGCCCAACCTGTAAGTGTCTGAGACACAAGGGTCGCCGCTACCACAGGCCGTAGGGCGGGTCCCAACAAGGCAAAACATGGCTCTGCTCACCACTTCTGACCTCCTGTCAGTGGGGTCCTCAAATGTAGGAGTCCCCTCCATCGGGAGAGCGATGGCCTTGTTTAAGCCGGGCGACTGGGGGGGGTCGACCACTGGGGGAGAAGCCCACGTTTTAAGTAGGGCATTCCAAAAGGGGCATCTGATAGACAACGCCGCGGGACCATAAAAATGTTCTGCGGCTTTTCCCAGACCTTATCAATGAGCTAGTCAAAGAAAGATACACATGGAAAAACCTCTTTAGAAGGCCTGGCCTTAAAAGAACCAAAGGAGACTGAATCCGCCTGAGGTCCTGCATCCGCAGCATTCAGCTTAAGAGTGTCCCTCACCGCAGTCATGAGTACACCAACAAGCGCCCTGTCATTTACTGACTCAGAACTGGAGTCTTCCTCATAAGGAATGTCCTGTTCAACACCATAAAACATATTCAGAACTAGGGTCCTGAGCGGTAGTGGCTAGGCCCATATCTGAATCAGCACACACCCCTTGTGTAGATAAAGTGGGGAGAGGGCACCTTTTTTGCTCCCTTGCGCTCGCACACCACTCCCATCCTGGTCAGAAATGATTCCAGGACTGCCCACAACAGGTCCATAGGGACCGCAGGTGCTGAAGCACTGCCTGTTGCCACTGACATGTTAGGGGAAGCTGGTGACACAGACTCCATATTGTCCCCCTCTGAGACTCCTCAGATAAAAAGACCACCCACAGGCTGTGCTGACTGAGGAGGGGGCGCCCAGGGGACTCACCAAACCGGATCAGGGACCGCTCAGTTCCGCTGTCTGTGTCCCCCTCATACCGCGCCGTGTCAGCGCTGGTGAGCTGTGAGGAGACTCGCGCTGTTACAGCAGCGCTAGAGGCCAAAACTAGTGCTGAAAAGCGTGCGGGCTACAAGTAAATGGCCGCCGCACTTCACTGAGGCGATACGCGGCAAGATGGCCGCCATGACGCAGATAAAGTGAAACAGCACACACACAGCGGCACTCAGGCCCCCAAAAGAAAAAAAAACACAAAAAGGCCCCAAAAGCATATAATGCAGACCAGCATGAGTCCCCCAAGAACAGTGTGACCCCCAAGCACCCCACACAGCCAGCGCCAGTAATGGTGACACAGAGCGACAATAAAATACAGGGGGAGACAGGGAAAATCCCCCACAGAGAAACACACAGCCTTTTGTACTCACCTGCAGGCAGGAGAGACTACTTACCCGTCCCCTGAGGGATCCACTGGTGTGTTTCTGACAAGGCTATCACAGTGCAGTACTGAGTAGCTGTCGGCCCGGTCCACCGCGAAAGATAGTCAGTCAGGAGCTGTTCAGTCTTGAGAGGACCGTGGGAGCATGAAAGCAAACCCGGCCACCCCTGGAGTCATGGGGCATGTCGTGAACTGAGTCTCACGCACACAAGGCGAGGATCAGCACGCTCGATGGTCGGACAGGGAAGACTACGAGGATATCTTGTACCCAACCTGTTGCCCAGCCAACAGTTGATAGAAGATGCTCAAAAATAAAATAAAAAAGAATTCCAAAAAGGAACAAAAAATAGGTCAGGAGACTGGCTCCTGAGAGAGCCATGTCTTCTCCTTCTGCTAGGCAGAAAAAAACTGAGGTCTGCTGACTGCAGCGGGAGGGTTATGTCCGGAGGGACCGCCCCCTGGGTGGGGCTGTTCAGCTCTGGCTTTTAGAATGTATGTATAACATCTGACATTCTGCCTAGGTCTTCTCCTGCAAGCAGGGACATAACCCACGTGTAAAGTGTAAAGAGACACCGTGTCAGTCCATAAATGGTAAGAGAAAAAGGTCTTTCCATATGTGCCCTTTTTCGATAGATTCATCGACCAAGTCTGGGATAAGCCGCAGAAGACTGAGTCCCGCGGCGCCTAGCCATAAAGGTACCACTTTGAGGAGGCCCTGGTTAAAAAATGGGCTCTCCCTCCAGTGGCCCGTTTGAATAAGGCTACCATGCTCCCAATGGAAGGGACTCCTGCATTTAAGGATCCCACTGACAGGAGGTCAGAAGTGGTGAGTAGAACTAGGTTTGCCTTGTTGGGGTCTGCCTTACGCCCTATAGTGGCGGCGACCCTTGTGTCTCAGACACCAATCTCCCTCCAGAGACCATTGCCCTGGCTCACCAACTTGCGCAGGGTTTGATCTATGTGTGCGATGCCACTTTGGATGCGGCCCCTTTAATATCTGGGGCCTCTATCTTTGCTGTGGTGCTGCATCGCCTTATCTAGCTGAAATGCTGGTCGGCCGACCTAGCTTCCAAGAAGCTCCTGGCTGACTTGCCCTTTAAGGGCGGTAGACTGTTTGGGGCCGCCCTGGATGACATTATTAAGGATGTCACAGGGGGGTAAGAGCACCTTCCTTCCTCAGTCTGTTAAGGGAAAGGAGCCCCATCGTAGGCTGGGCCCTTCCTTTCCAGCGAAGACGTTTTTTCGTCAGTCAGAATCCACGGGTAAGCCCTCCCAGACTGAAAAAAGTGCGGCGGGGGGACAGAAGCATCCCTGGGTGCATAAGCCAACCAAGCCCGCCACATGAGGTCTTGCCCCTGCCCGACTCTGGGGTGGGGGGGGGACGTCTTCGCAGGTTAACGGTTTGGTGGACCTCCCGGATCTCCGACCGGTGGGTGTGCGAGGTGGTCACCTCGGGATACAGGATAGAGATCCGCTCGTTGCCCCCAAAACAGATTCTTTCCCTCAAACCTCCCTGCCCGCCGGGCGGCCCTCTCGGGGGCTGTACAGGATTTGCTCAGGTGCGGAGTAATTGTGCCAGTTCCGTCACAAGAGAGGTTTCAGGGGTTTTACTTGAACCGGTTTGTTGTTCCAAAGAAGGACGGGGTCCGGCCAATCCTGGACCTCAAGGCCTTGAATGCCTATGTGAGGGTACAAAAATTCCGTATAGAATCTATTCGCACGGTGATTGCGACACTCCACCAAGGGGATTTTCTGGCGTCCTTGGATATCAAGGACGCCTACTTGCACGTCCCGATCTGCGCAAGTCACCAGAAGTTTCTGCACTTTGCCATAGGCGAAGTCCACTATCAGTTTGTGGCTCTTCCCTTCGGCCTAGCATCGGCACCACGGGTTTTCACCAAAGTGCTTTCCCCGGTTCTAGCTTTGCTGAGACAGTGAGGAATTGTTATCGTGGGCTATCTGGAAGATCTCCTTCTAAGAGCAGACAATGGCTCAGAGTTGGAGGAAAATGTGACATAGTCAGTCCGACCCTCTGGGACTTTGGGTGGCTCCTGAACATGCCGAAGTCGGTTCTAGTCCTGACTCAGCGTTTGGAGTGTCTGATCCTGGACACTTCGGCAGCGCAGGTGTTTCTACCCTCGGAGAAGTTACAGACACTTCAGTCGGCAGTACGGGTCCTGACATCCCGAAAATGGTCGTCAATCCGTTTCTGCATGAGAGTCCTGAGACTCATGGTGGCTTCCTTCGAGGCAGTTCCGTATGCCCAATCACACACTCGGGCATTGCAGAAAGAAACTCTGTCCATTTGGGACAAGTCCCCGTTGTCTTTGGATCTTCAGATCCAGGTGAGTCACTGTCAGGGCATCCCTGACGTAGTGGCTGAGATCCCCGGCTCTTCCATCCGGGAAGTCGTTCCTCCCCATCCAGTGGGCGGTGGTCACGACAGACGCCAGCCTGACGGGCTGGGGAGTGTCAGCTTAAGGGCTCTGGACGAATCTCGTCTACCAATCAACGTTTTGGAATTGCGA
This sequence comes from Rana muscosa, assembly GCA_029206835.1. Taxonomy (NCBI): domain Eukaryota; kingdom Metazoa; phylum Chordata; class Amphibia; order Anura; family Ranidae; genus Rana; species Rana muscosa. The sequence continues at coordinate 216,715,097 of CM055126.1, forward strand.
GCGATCAGACTGTGTCTCTCCGCGTGGTCAAAGAGACTACAGGGCCGCTCGGTCAGAATCCAGTCGGACAACACCATGGCTGTGGCATATGTCAACCATCAGAGGGGCAGTCGGAGCTCGGCTGCGGCATCCGAGGTCGCCCACATCCTAAGGTGGGTGGAAAGAAGCGTGCCGGCTCTGTCGGCCGCCTACATTCCTGGCGTTGAAAATTGGTAGGCAGACTATCTGTGTTGCCAGTCCCTGGACCAGGGGGAGTGGTCTTTGCATCCGGGGGTGTTTCAACTTCTTTGTCGGCGATGGGGCACACCGGACGTGGACCCGATGGCGTCTCGACTCAATCGCAAGGTGTTGAGGTTTGTGGCCAGGTCCAGGGACCCCTGGGCGGATGCCTCGGATGCGTTGGTGGCCCCGTGTGGTCAGTATCACTTGATGTATGCTTACCCTCCGCTGGCCTCTGCGTCATTGGTATGTCTCATCGCGGACGTCCCTTGGCGATTGCCCATGAGGGAGGACCTTCTGTCTCAAGGTCCTATCTTTTATCCTGCTTTACAATCTAGTTTTTAACGGCATAGCTATTGAGAGCCGGGTGCTGAAGGCCCGAGGCCTTTCGGATTCGGTAATTTCGACCATGCTGAGGGCACGGAAGTCTTCTCCTAGAAAGATCTATCACCGTCCCTGGAAAGCTTACATTGCTATATGTGAAGAGCTAAACTGGCGTCCACGGACGTACTCTGTCCCCAGAATCCTACGGTTCTTGCATTGTGGCGAAGCCCAAAGGCTGGCTTTGAGCACAATTAAAAGGTCAGATTTCTTTCAGTGACCCCTAGCAGGTCATTCTTTAGTTAGCACTTTTGTGCAGGGGATTCGCCATGTGATTCCCCCTGCCAAGCCTCCGCTCCCTCCTTGGGATCTGAATTTGGTGCTCTCGGTTCTCCAGGAACCTCCCGCTTTAAAAATATCAGAGATATTCCTCTCTTAACATTGTCTCAGAAGGTGGCTTTCTTAGTGGCCATTACTTCTGTTAGACAGGTGTCTGAAATGGCGGCCCTGTCATGCAAGTCGCCTTACCTGGTCCTCCATAAGGATAAGGCGGTTTTGCATCCGCTACCTTCTTTCCTTTTAAAGGTGGTTTCAGCCTTTTCACCTTAAAGAGGACATTGTCCTTCCGTCCTTGTGCCCTCAGCCATCGCATCCCAGAGAGTTTGCGCTTCACAATTTGGATGTGGTGCGAGCCTTACGGGTGTACCTGTCGTGCTACTGCTTCTATTAGGAAGTCTGACTCACTGTTTGTGTCCGTCTCTGGTCCAAAACAGGGCCAAGCGGTGTCATCTGCCACCATTTCCAGGTGGATCAGACAGACTTTTATACAGGCCTATGCCATTAAGGGGAGGGCACCTCCCTTTCCGGTTACGGCGCATTCCATCAGGGCAATTGGTGCTTCCTGGGCTTCTTTCCGACATCAAGCGTCGGTTGCACAAGTGTGCAAGGCATTTGTTCATACCTTTTCGAAATTCTATAAGGTTGATGTGGCTGCATCTTCGGATGCTTCCTTCGGCCGCAAAGTGCTGCAGGCCGCTGTTTAAATGTTGCAACTCCTCCGTTGAGGAGCTCTGCTTGTTTAGAGTGAAGTTTTGGTTTTTCCTTTACTATTGCTCCCACCCTTTTCTGATACTGCTTTGGGACGTCCCACACGTTTACAGTATTAGAGCTGTGTCAGTCCATGGACGATGAGAAAATAGGATTTTTGTACTCACCATAAAATCTGTTTCTCTGACACAGCACCCACCCTTCTTTTAAGGTTTGTACTGCTTTGTTACGAACTGAGGCTGCAGGTAGGAGGGTTATGTTCGGCGGGGCTGTTCAGCTCTGGTTTTGTTCTAGAATGTATGTGTCTAAAATTCTGCCTAGATCTTCTCCTGCGAGCAGGGACATATACCCACACGTTTACAGTATTAGAGCTGTGTCAGTCCATGGACGTCAGAGAAACTGATTTTACGGTGAGTACAAAAATCCTATTTTTTGTGCGCAACCCACAAGTTACACAAAAAAATAAAAATAAATTGCTAGCACCAGTCCGAGACGCTATACTTGATGGCTTTGATAAAGAAGTTTTATACTTCAAAACGCGTCAGCCGATAGTGCGCCCCATCACGGTCTCCTTGATCAGTCGAAGTGTGGTTTGGGTTCACATGCTGCAGCTGCCAAGGCACTGTTTGTACAATGCAAACTTTTGTACTAGTTTTGCGAGTACCTTTCTATTGCTTTCATTTTAAAATATGCTCCTTTCTCCAACGCTCTTCTCCTGAAATACTCTGGTGGCATAGAGTGCTTCAGAAAAGGGAGAGTTAGAGGGATGAACAGAGTCCTCTGGTGGCAAAGCGTATTTAAAGTAGAGGAAGTTTGCTGCCCAAAGACTTAAGCCTCGTACACATGATCGGATTTTCCCGACAAAAATTGTGCGATGACAGACTGTTGGCCTAAAATCCGACCGTTTGTACTCTCCATCAGACAATTGTCAGACTTTTCCAGACAACGGTCTGTTGTCAGATTTTCCTATCGTGTGTACACAAGTCCGTCAGACAAAAGTCCAAACAGGCATGCTCAGAACTATGCTCATCAAACACAAAAGGGTGGCGCTCAAGAGCTGAAATTTCACGTAGTACTTCACTACGTTTGTTTGTTGGTCGACAATTGTGTGCCGCTTGTATGCAAGACAAGTTCATGGCCAACGCCCTTCGGACAAAAAAGTCTGACGCTTTGAGGTAAAATCCGATTGTGTGTACGAGGCTTTATTTCCGCTCTCTTGATATACTCTGATGCCCCGTACACACGAGCGGAAATTCTGACACGAAAAACGTGGATCTATCGGAATGTTGGCTCAAACTTGTTTTGCATACACACGGTCACACAAATCTTGTCGGAAATTCCAACCGCCAAGAACGCGGTGACGTACGAGCCGAGAAAAATTAAGTTCAATAGCCAGTGCGGCTCTTCCGCTTGAATCTGAGCATGCGTGTTTTTTTGCGCATCAGAATTGCATACAGACGACCGGAATTTCCGATCGAGAACCTGCTCTTAATCTTTTGTTGGCGGAAATTCCAACAGCAAAAGTCCGATGGATCATACACACGGTCAGAATTTCCACTCGTGTGTACGGGGCATTAGAAGTAGTGGAGTTGGCAAACTCTCATCTCCTGAAACACTCTGCACCCCTGGGGGACTCTACTTCTTCCTCCAACTTTCCTTTCCTGCAATACTCTGCACTGCTGGATGAATTTTCTATCGTCTAAACCAACTCTCCTCTCCTGAAATATTCTGCACTGCTGGGGAACTCGGCTTTTACCTCTAATACTCCTAAAAAACATTGCTTCTAACTCTTTGCTACTGAAATTTTCTGCTTTGCTGGAGTACTTTGCGCATTCCTCTTACCCTCTTGAAATACTGTGTTGCCTGAGTATTCTGTTCCTTCCTCTAACTCCCCTCTCCTAAAATACTGTGCTTGGGGACTCTACTGCTTCTCTCCGACTCATCCTCTGCACTGCTGGGAGACTGTTCGAAGAAGAGTATTTCAGGAAAAAGGATCTTTATACTTGGTGCAGCTGATGCCACCAGCAGCAGACATTCTCCATTCTGCCCTTCCATCATACCGGAAATTCCATTCAGAATTCTGCTCATCTTTCCCGAAATGGCAGGGACTGTGGTCTTAATAATAATAATAAGTCTGAGCCCAGTAGGATTGAATTGAGGTTTTATTAGACACAATGCTAAAAGATATAAACTCCGATGACAAAACGATGGATTATAAGAACATGAACATTCTTGTCCATTCACCATCATGCAAGTATGGAGCCCCATCCTCACGCCATATTGAAATAAACAGTTCTTATAAAAAAAAAGTAACACACTGATGGTGAGAAGTGGTGGGGTTTAAAAGTGAACACAAAAAATAAATAGGGGCCCATATCCCAGAAACACAATACATATTGGGACGGGCGAGCAGAAATTTCTGGATCGGATGAATGTCATATCCTTCTACCAGAGAGTGGCGAAGAGAGAAGGCTTGTTTGTGTCTGAGGGCTCAATCATCATTTTATTTTAGTGAAGCTTGGAGTTGCAATTGTCATTTTATTTTGACGATTGACTAGCAATGTGCACTTTATATTTTTACTATATAAAAAACACAAAATATGACAGTCACTAAGGCCCCTTTCACACTGGGGCGAGCAGGAGCGGTGGCGGTATAGCAGCACGATTTTCAGCGCTGCTATACTGTCGTTCTTACCGCGGTATGCGGTCGCTAGGGGGGGTAAATTAATACCGCCCGCAAACCGCGGCTATTGCCGCGGTTTGCGGGCGGTATTACCGCGCTGTCCCATTGATTTCAATGGGAGACCGCGGTAAAGGAGCGGTGAACACACCGCTCCTTCACCGCTGTAAAGAAGCGGCTAGCAGGACTTTTGGAGCGGTCCTGCTAGCGCACCGCTTCAGTGTGAAAGCCTTCGGGCTTTCACATTGAAGGCGAAAAGGCATGATTTTTTTCATGCGGTATAATAGCGCTATTAACGCTAAACCGCATGAAAAACGCCCCAGTGTGAAAGGAGCCCAATTCATTCTATGATCATTGCAAACTTGTAGCTTTCCATTTTAGATACTCCTTTCAGTGACGTGAAGACATCCAATAATGCAAATAAAGAGCTGTTAAAATAAGAGAAAATTAGCAGAGCACTACCTCCGCTGATGGTGCAGTCCTCCAAGGAATAACGCAATGGAAGGAGGGATATTTACTCTTGCAAGAACAGTCATCTTGGAAAACAAAGTTAAATGGAGAGCCAGAAGTAAACCCAAACCCCCTGTACACTGACAGCCCCCCCCCCCCAATGTTTATCTGCTGGGAGAAGCATGGATTACATGAGGACATTTCTTTGGCAAGGGATTCCTAGAGGAGACGACGTGGCTGTCCAGTTGCCTGGAGACTGTGAATGTCCATCTGCCGGGGCTTCGTGGAGGACACAGGGAAATCCAGCTGCCGGGGGCTTCGGGGAGGACACAGGGAGATCCAGCTGCCGGGGAGCTTCTCGGAGGACACAGGGAGATCCAGCTGCCGGGGAGCTTCTCGGAGGACACAGGGAGATCCAGCTGCCGGGGAGCTTCTCGGAGGACACAGGGAGAGCCAGCTGCCAGGGAGCTTGAGGACACAGGGAGATCCAGCTGCCGGGGAGCTTCTCGGAGGACACAGGGAGAGCCAGCTGCCAGGGAGCTTCGGAGGACACAGGGAGATCCAGCTGCCGGGGAGCTTCGCGGAGGACACAGGGAGATCCAGCTGCCGGGGAGCTTCGCGGAGGACACAGGGAGATCCAGCTGCCGGGGAGCTTCGCGGAGGACACAGGGAGATCCAGCTGCCGGGGAGCTTCGCGGAGGACACAGGGAGATCCAGCTGCCGGGGAGCTTCGCGGAGGACACAGGGAGATCCAGCTGCCGGGGAGCTTCGCGGAGGACACAGGGAGATCCAGCTGCCGGGGAGCTTCGGAGGACACAGGGAGATCCAGCTGCCGGGGAGCTTCGCGGAGGACACAGGGAGATCCAGCTGCCAGGGAGCTTCGCAGAGGACACAGGGAGATCCAGCTGCCGGGGAGCTTCGCGGAGGACACCACATTGTATATTTGCTGGGGGGACTCATGGAGGACACGGGTACATTAATCTGCCAGAGAACTTGTAAAGGATACAGGGCTTTACATTTGCTGGAAGATCTATGGAGGACACAGTGACATCCAGCTGCTGTGGGACTCATGGAGGACATGGTGGTGACATCCAGCTGTCAAGGCACTCAGACATCCAGCTACCAGGGTACCCGTAGAGGACACAGTGTTGGCCATTTGTTGGGAGAAATACATCTGCTGGGAGCTCCTGAAAACCATGAGGAAACTCATCTGCCAGTTATACATGGAGGATACAGGCAAGTTCATCTGCTAGGAGACTTATGGAAGACACAGGGTCAGTCATCTGTCTTAAGACTCGTGGAGGACAAATTGACTTCCATGAGCTACGGAAATCATGGAAGACCATCGAAGCACCCAAAAAAAAAAATTAACAGCAGATAAGGTTTCTTCATTTCGTTTGTGATCACAATAAAAAAAAAACTTGAGAAGTCTGTGAGAACATTAATTTTGCAGTAATACAATGTGAAAATATGTGATCCTAGTTCTCAGATCCACTGAGAGTCACAAAAACTGATGCAGTTCACAGCTGCTAAACTTAATCTGGGCTTCTGCGTTTCAAACTTCTGGTCACAAAAAAAATGCTACTTTGGCATTACGGTCTACGGGTTTGAGGAACCCAACAGAATTGTCCTGGCACGCGCACACACAGGCTCTGGTATTGTTGGTAACCCAGGGATGTGGTTTGACTTTCCCTGTTCCAGTAGCCAAAGCTCTTGAGGGAAAGGTCAGGCTACAGCGGCTAGGAAAATACATAGATATGCCAAGTTAGTCTGATTCGTGGCCCTCCTCGATTGTCAACAGTCCTAGTCTCCAATCTTGGACGCAACCCAGGAAACTCATTCTTATGTCCTTCTCAGTGCTTCTTTAGCATATCCACACTCTAACATTTCCATCTTCACCAAATGCAGTCTGAACCTGTTAATGTTCTAATGTAATCCAAAGCAAGCTCTAAAAAGATGTCCTGATGTGTTCACCATAAACTTCAGCCTTCTTAGGTTATGTTACAGTGCAGTCACTAGCTTCCCTGGTCTTCTGATTTTCCAGCACAGCCACAATCAACTTTTGCCAAATAATGTCCCAATATGGTCACCCGTTAACATGCCAGTGTTGTCAGCATTCTAATATTCCAAGGCATGGTTCCCACTATCTTTGAGGTTTTTTTTTCTGTTTCAATCATTTTTATTCAGTTTGAAGCCAACATGCTATAGTTCTGCCCACACAAAGGCTAGCTTTGACAGTTTTAACAAGGGTTAGCTTCCCAAAACGAGGCAATGTAAAATGTGGTGACCACTCATCCTAGCCTCCTTATGTCTTATTGAGGTCACCGGTTACCTTGATTTCTTGCCAGCAGGGTTGTCACTGGCTGTCAGCCTTTTTGTATTGCAATGTGGTAACCATTATCTTGAACATTCTTGCAATTTAAATATGATTCCCCACCAACCTTGTTTTCCTGACTTATCAAATCACCTTTTAGCACTGGGATGTTCCAGTGTGGCCACAAGCTGCCTTTGCATTCAGATAACCGTTACTCAACCTCACGAATCTGTATCACATATATTCCCAAAGCGTAAATAAAAAACACGGCTTCTAAATGTACATATATATATTTTAATAAAATACTGTGCGTCTGTTGTAAATGTTTATATTGTTCTGTCAGATGTTCTATATGTTTTGGTGTTCATTAAAACCACGTGAGCACAATCTATGGAGTACAAGAACATGCTTAATTTGTTATCTTTGTAAGTGCCTACCCACTGTTTGCATCATACAAACTCCCTTTTTCAGTTGTATTTGAGTGTATGCAGTTATGAACATTTCTGTCCACTTGAACTAAAAATAAGGATGTCATTTTAGGTTTCCCTTTATCGCTGAAGTGTATTTTTCCTCATTAACAAATTTGACGATGTCGTGATAGTCCACTGTAAAGTGAAAAAGATTCAGACACCTTGTGGTGCTCAAGCGTAGTCGCAGATGTAATGATCCCACGAGGGCACAGCCTTCCACTGTGTGTTCATCAACAATCATTTTACGATACTACAGCCAAGATCATCCATCTTGTCACTTCTTGAGGAACGACCAGCGAGGACACCCATGAAGAAAAACAAAACCTTGTATCAAACGCTTTTAGTGACCTTCCACTACGTATTGTATCCTAGTATGTGTCTACTAGGAAGTTCGAAGAGAAAGCTTTGACGGAATTAGATCTCCTGTGTGTGACAGGATCACAATGTGTTTGTGTGGAGCTTATGGCATATTGTTTGAGATTTGTTCCCTCTTCCCTTTAACAAATCTTGGCAGTGCACAATTTCCGAAATAGCTCACAGTGACGAGCGCAAAAAAAACCGCTAAGGTGGATACAAACATGTTAAATCATTAGGAGCAAGCAAAATGTATAACCAGAGCACTTTGCTATAAACCAGTGTAATAAAGAAAACAGTAATACAAATGTATTGCCTTCAGCTATTTATTAGTCTCATTGTAGCAGACACGAACAACAAACCCTGAGCAATAAAGTACCTCCAGAGTCCTCATCTGCGGCATCTCGCTTCACAGCTCCAGAGATCACACAGACATGGCACAGGAACAATATCTTCTCCATCAGAATCACCTTCTTCCTTACATTAACTAGAGCAGCCTTTTTCCACCAGGGTGACTCAAGGTTTCTTCAGGTGTGCCTTGGCAAAATAGCTAAAAATTGCATACAAGCCAGCAAGTAGATGAAGGCTGCCTTTTAGCTACACCAATTGACAGCATTTGCACGTTGTGCACCATTACAACCTTCTAGCGTCCCAACGACCAATGGCGTCATTGGTTAAAAAGGGAGGATGTCAGTCTGCACAGCATCCTTGTTTGACCCTCTCCTGCCTCTCTCCATCAGCGTTGGGGGTCACATTAGCCGAGTGATGGAGAAAAACCTGAGGCAGAAGAGAAACCTTGGAATACTAGTCGGTACCAGTTTGCAAAAGTGTATTTGCTTTGGAAGAGTACATAACCCCGAGCGCTGGGTGTCCTAATTGGACAAGTGAATGTTGCTGCATTATGTAAAACTATCAAAATAGTTTTTTCATTTTAGAATGGGGTGCCTTAAGGCTGTCCATAATTTTTAAAGGGTGCCTTGAGATTGTACATAATTTAAGGGTGCTTTGACGAAAAAAAAAGTTGAGAAACACTGCACTGGACGACTCAGAGGACCAGACGCATTGGAATGTAGGGACAATATTTTCACCATCAAAATATCCTTCTTCCTACAATGACTGGATGCAGACACGTGGAATTCAGGGACAATATCTTCATCAGAATTGCCTTCTTTCATGCAATGAGGACTATGCAGACACGCATGGAATTCAGGGACAATATCTTCACCATTAGAATCACATTCTTCCATGCAATGAAGAGGACGCAGACACACACACATGGAATTCAGGGACGATACCTTCACTATCAGAATCGCCTTCTTCCTCACAAATTGCTCTGACGACCTAGAGAAGTGCATAAATTCACAAGAGAAGTACCCGGTGAGGACTGCATGTGAAAAATATGCCATGTTACAGCACCAGAAATAGAAGTCAGAATATATGACGCTCTTCTAACCAGGTTTCATTTCATTCCCAGAAGAGTCCATTTTCCAAGAGGCTTGGTGGTCAGAAGCTAAAGAGGACACTACACAGAAGGACTAAAAAAGTATTTATTTATATTAAAAAACATACAACAAAAATGCTGCAAAAACGCACAGCGAAGTCTAACAAGGATTAGAAATAAAGCTTCATTCAGATGTTGCGAGTGTCACCTGGTATCGTCATGTCAAAATAAGCTATCTTCCAGAAAAATCGAAATCCACCTTGTGCATCTGGAATCTTCTTGGTCAGACAAAATAAATGAATCTACAAGTGAGGCAAGTGTGTCCACAGAATTTATTTCTCCAGTAAACCACTTTAAATGAACTACACAGAATATAAAATGCAAAACATGCACATTTCCTGGGACAATAATATTACTACAACCGAGTCTAAGACGTTGCATCATGTACTTTTACGTTACATAACAAAATAAAACAAAATTTCTAGGGACAGAAATGCATCCACTGCCATCTTCACTGACTTCTGAGGGCACCTGGAAGACAAAAATTCCCTCTTAGAAGTGCAAGCAACACGGCAAGGCTTGAATTCCACAGAACAGATAAAACATTTAATGCTACTGCCAGATAGAAATGGATATAATTTTTTTTAAAAAGGAGCACAATAATTCTACAAAACAGGCCACCGGCTCCAAATAAAGCACTGACAAAATAACCTAAAAAACATCAGCCATTTATAGAAATGTGATCTCTAAGTGGCTGACAAGGAATAGAGGGCGAGACACAGCTCAGGAATTATACACGCCACTCACCACCTCAAATGTATTTGGTGCGGTTCAGTGCTCGCTCCGCCAAGTGTCCACTTTTATCAGTAATCTTATCCCAGTCCGTCTGGCCAACAACAAAGCCGATGGCCCTTTTCCGATCAGCATCTTTCTTTTCTTCCAGATCGGCCCACCTGACCTGGTAAAAAAAAAAAAATTAAAAAAAAAGCAACAATCAAAACTTGTAGCAATGGAGATGGGGCAGAAAATTAACATGGCCAGTTATAATAAAGCCATGGCTTCTTCAACAACAAGATTTTTTTGAATGACGCAGCTTTGAATACTTTACCCTCTTTTTCCCCGGCTCAGACTCCCGCGTGTCATAATCATCCGGAAGTTGTAGATAATCTTCCATGCGACTAGAAACCGCTTCGTAGTCCCGCTTCCTCTTGTTGGCCTTTAAACCATCCAGCTTATCTGGGGAGAAAGAAGTATGCTGGATTACAAACCCTGACGACAATCAACATTCATTATAACACAGCCCTGCCCAGGGGGACCAATCAGATCCCAGGAAGTGGAAGGAACCAAGATTATGCCACCAAAAATGGTTACTATGTTCAGTACAGCATGGCCACTTCTAAAGATCGGCTGAGCCACAGATACTATTAGGGCTCATGTTGTCTGGCTTCTTCTCAAAAAGCCTTTACATTTGAACGCTGCTCAAAAAACGCATGCATTTGAATGGAAAACGCAGCGTGACCTGCTTTGTCTGCAGTTTACACACACCGGCTGCATCCAAAGATATGCAAGGCAAGTGAGGTCAAACTCAGCCAATGAACTGTAATCTATTCCATTTCATTGAAGTTAAATGGGAATTTGCGGACCTGTTTTTCAAATGGACATCATGCACATGAAACCAACGCACGTCTACAAGAGATCTTATGATTTGTCTCAGTGCTAAACAGGAAACCTGCCGTCATTACAATACAGTGCCAATAGGTGTAAGTGTGAGCCAATGCGCCATCATGTGCCATGTGATCACAGTGTAGTAGAGCAGATAAATCAATGCAGAAATCAGATTCTGATATTCTGCCCTTGCCATCTGGTTCCCTGTAAGGAGCTGTTGTCAAAATCTAAATAAATACAAAATATAGGAATTCTCGATATTGCTTTCAATAAACATACATGGTATACTTACCTCCTCTGTAGTTGGTTTTGCACAGAGCAGCCTGGATCCTTTTCTCGGGTTACTCTTCTGTGCTCCTGGCCCCTCCCTCCTGTTGAGTGCCCTTACAGCAAGCAGCTTACTATGGGGGCACCCGAGCCGAGTCACAGCTCCCCGTGTCCAGACACTGAGCTGCAGCCCGGCCCTGCCCACTCTCTCTCCTGATTGGCTGGCTGACTTTGACAGCAGCAGGAACCAATGGTGCCATTGCTCAGCTAATCAGGAGGGAGAGTCTAGGACAGCCGAGACAGTCGTGGACATCGCTGGACAGAGATGGGGCTCAGGTAAGTATTAATGCATTAAGATAAAAAACCTTCTGACTTTACAACTCCTTTAACCTGCTAAAAAGGACAATCCTGACATTTGCACAACCCTAAGAGCTGAAGGTCCTGGGAGACGCACATCAGAACAAGACCCGCTGTGTATAGACAAGTGGCAATCTCAGCCTGGCACTCTGCCAGGCCACGCGCCAATGCGTTTCCCTCCGCCCACGTGAGCTTACTCGTGGGGATGCTTCAGCCCTTATCTGTCATTGCCTGGAGCGTTGGCAAGCTCCTTCCCAGCCAGCACTTACAGGTCTGTCACCAACCTGCAACCCCCCAAACCTATGATGGACAAGCAAAACTAATAAGATAGTCACTGATCAGTCAGTTCTCCGTTAGCACATGCACATACAGCAGAGCGAGCCTGGCTTAGAGAGTTGCTCCTCCCACTCTACAGGATAGAGACAAGTTTCTGATGCTTACAATTTACATATTCACAGCAAAATCATTTAAATGCATCCTGAAGAAGTTGAGCTTTAAAAAGTGGTTGTAAACCTCTGAAATAAAATAAAAAAAAATAAATAAAAAAAAAATGAACAAAGCATATCCTAAAACATTGTGTACTTGCCTCTATCTAAAGCACCTAGTGTGATTTCCGTCTGCTCTCTCATCTGCTAGCTGCATTAGTCACTTCTGACAGTCTATGCGGACACCAGATAATCCCAGAAGACTCCCACTCTCCCAAAGTACACAGCAGGTGATTGACCGCCTCGGCTGTGCATGTTTACCCTACGAGACTGTGTAAAGGGAGGCATATCCCTTCCTCCAGTCTGGTCTCAGATTACATTCAGCTCCCTGCTTTATGATATGCAGTGTGTGACAGATCCCCTGCCTTCGGCAACCAAGAAATGCTGTCTAAATGTTGTACTTTGCACAGCTGCAGAAGAGAGATGGCTACAGATAAACAGGTACAATTTTATGGAAAACCATTTCATCTCTGTGTATCATCTGAGGCTCATCACTTCACTGGGTATATGTAAGGGTTTACAACCACTTTACATCTAGAGTTATCAGCCACTAGGCTCGGTGCAGGCACTTCTCCTTAAAGCGGATCTTTACTGCATCTGAGCACCACAAATCAAACACCGGTTAAAAGGCGTTACTAAACCCACAATAGTAAAATCAGTCTGTATGCAGTAAAGCATGTTTGTTTGTTATAGTCACTGTGGAACCTAAGGGGTTAATCCTCTGCATTGTGTAAAAAGGCTGTTTGACCCCGTGTTCCCTGATTCTCCCCTTCTTCCACTGTCCCCAATCTATCTACAGATAGTACAGCGCCTTGGGGGCACTCTGCACATGCTCAGTTTGGTGTGTATTGCTAGAGAGTTGTTTTTTCCCTTGGAAGGGTGCATATGATCAGCACAGGGCTAATCAACACTGTCCAGACAGAGGGCCAGGGGTCCTGCAGCCTCATAGGTGAGAGGAGAATGAAAACTCCTCCTACAAGGTTTAACCAGACACTGAGAGGAGTCACAAGACTGCTATATACTGCTGATGAGAAAATTTATTTAGCAGTTTATATTTACTAAAATAATTGCATTTCCATGTTGTGTACTGCAGGCTCCTGGGTTTAGTAACAGTAATTTATAATATTCAAAAGCAATCTTACCCATTTATCTACGACTCTATGCTTTTTTTTTTGGAGAATTTACTGGAAAACACCCCCTAGCTAGCATTTCTGGCCGTTGCCATCTTGAGTAAGAGCAAACGATTCATGTAGCATTTACTTCCTAGAATCCATCTGCCCATAGCTAAGCACACTCTTCTGCGTGCATGCTTGAGCTGAGAGAACCCCTCCTTCCCTCCCCAATATTCCTGGGATGTAGGACATTTTCCTACGCAAAAAACTAGGAAGTAACTTAAGAGGAGATGTAAAAAAAAAAGTTTAAAAACAAAAAACAAGATATATACATTCCTATCAAAAAATAAACTCACAAGCTTTCTGCACAATACAGAAGAGTGTATGAAGTAAGTCAAAAATCACTGTGCTCCTATTTACAATATATGAAAAGTATACACAGATACAAGGATTTTAAATCAAGAGTAGATATAAGACATCAAGCAGATCTCCTACATATTTATCTAAAGCCAAATTATTTGGATGGAGTAGGGGAGAGATAAAACGGCTGTCGGGTTCTTCATGCCGTGTCTCAATGGGAAAATGTCTTTACTTCCTGTTCTAAGAACTCAACAGGAAGCGAGAAGATATCTTTCAAATGTGAGGAAATCTTATAGATTTCTCAGGAACACAAGTCCCTTTTGGAAGAAGTTCCTTCTATTCCCATTAGAGGATCTCCCCACAATTTTATACCTGGACATTGCTGACACGAACAATTGGGAGTGAATCTCCCCAGCATGGACAGAGACAGCAATAAAGACCCACCAGTGGTTCTATCCACTCACCACTGCTTCCAAATCTGAAACAAAAGTTTACATATACTTTGAGAAAACATTGAAAGAACTATATACACTTCTTCTGCGCTAAAGTTGGCTATACACGGGCTGAACGAAAAAAAAAGTCCCAACAGATTCTTTAAATACAAAGCGGATGGACTGTGGGGGCCATTGTCTAAGAGCGACAGCCTGCACTGGCAACACCGGCTGTCAAAATATCCGAACAGGTAACTGCATCCAATCAGGTGCTGTTCAGCCAACAACTTTCTGCTCGGCTTGTTCAAGTTTTCAATTGAATTATGTCGAGCACGAGGGGGCAACAGCATCTCACGCTAATCGAATTTAAGCCGGTTCATCAAGACCTGGCCGAAGTCTACAAAGTTAATGGCCAGGTATAGATGAAATTTTACTCCAAGACTGTAAAGATCACCCAGGCACTCTTTCCTTGGTAAAAGGTTCCCTTTGAAGAACATGAGCCTACCAAACACCCCCCCATTAAAGCAGTAGTAAACTCTGCCTGCTCACTTGTACCCACAGGTAAGCTTACCTGTAGGTACAAGAAATATCTCCTATACGTGCACCGTTTAAGGGATGTTCACTACTTCTAAAACCGGTGACATGACCGGTACATGCGCATTGCGCTCTGAAGGGGGCAACATACCCGTAAGAGCGCTGTGCTGCGGCCCCTATGCGCGGGAGTGACGTCATTGCAGCGCGGCCAAACAGCTAGAATCCGCAAACTTAGATAAAAGTCCGGGTGAAGATGGAAGCCTTGGCAGAGGCGACAGCGCACCACTGGAGGGCTTCGTTTTAAGGAAAGTCTTTAAAGTGGTTGCAAACCCACTTTTGCAACTTGCACCTACAGGTAAGACTAGATTAAGGCTTACCTGTAGGTGCAAGAAATATCTCCTAAACCTACACGGTTTAGGAGATATTTGCTAAAAACGACATGCATCCGTGTCTACGGCGCATGCGTGCCGTAGACAACGGCGCATTCATGGGGTTAATCCCATTCACAAATCCGGCTAAGTCCCATCATTCGACTACTTAAACGGATTCGACGGCGCATGCGCGGAGTCACGTCTTCGCCGCTCCGGCCAATGACCGCGCCGGAGCGGCGCTGTCATTGGCTGGAGCGGCGATACCCGGAAGTAACCTTCCGGCTATCGCCGCAGCGATGGCTGCGGCTGGAGAGGGAGACGAGTACGGCTTCGGGGGCCCCGATCTAAGGGAAGTGATGCATAATGAGCTATTAGCTCATTATGGCTTTCTCTTACAGGCTATTTAAAAAAAAAAAAAATTCACATGGGTTTACAACCACTTTAATAATGTGCTAGTATGCGATTCATACTACCATACTTGCAGGGGAAAGTTTTTTCTTTTTTTAAATGCCCTTTACTACCGCTTTAACCAAGCCAAATTAAGTTTGCAAACATAGCCTCCACCATTTGTCCTTGCTCGTGCAGTCCTACGTACTCTACTAGAATGACTTGACCATTGACTGCCAAATGGTGTCTTCAGCCATTCAGCATACAAAAAGCATCTCTGGGATACCCTTCGATGGATCCTAGTTCACTAAAGGCCTGTACACACGATCAGATTTTCCGCCGGGAATTGTGTGATGACAGGCTTTTGTCGGAAAATCCGACCGATTGTACGCTCCATCGGACAATTGTCGGATTTTCCGGCAACAGATGTTGGATAGCATGCTTTAAAATTTTCCAACAAATGTGTGATGTCGGATTATCCGATCGTGTGTACACAAGTCTGTCGGAAAAAAAATCCAAAGTACAAACACATGCTCGGAAGCAATGCTAACCATAAGACATTAGCATAAAGTTGCCCAAAGGGTGGCGCTAAAGAGCTGAAAAACCACGTAGTTTTGTGCTGGTTGGACGACAATTCTTTGCCGTTTGTATTCAATACAAGTTCACGGCCAACGCCCTTCGGAAAAAAATTCCTATGCATTGTCCGCGGAAAATCCCATTGTGTGTACCAGGCTTAAGTGTATCCACCACCCCCACCCCGAGGGTGAAGCTTCCAGCAAAATACAAACATTACATTCTTCAAGCAGTAACGGTAAGAATTATTTATGGATAGATATGCGGCCACTTAGATAATACAATAATCTACATGACATTAACAGAGCTGCAGAGCTAAATGCATCATCAATGCTCACGGACAGGAAGTCATCTGTACGTATAAAAATCACCTTCCCCAGTGGACCCATGCCAGAAAATGTAGGTTCAATTGTTTAATGTGTACAAATTTTACCTTACATTTAAACTGCTCTTATGACACACACACACACACACACACACACACACACAGGTTAAAAGGCAAAGTAGAACAATTATAATAATTTAATTTCCAAGCACAAAATGTGAAATAAATAATTGGTAATCTATATGTAACAGAAGTCATCAGTCGGTGGGTTGCTGGGGTGCTTTCTGGTGCCCGTTAGGATGCGCCACCAGTCAGCTGAGCCCCCAACCCTTTACTGGTCAGCTTATTTCCTCCCACTGTCAGCCAAATACCCCCTTCACCAATGCCGCTCATACCATCCCCAACACCACCCCCCATATCCTGAACGCACAGGGCCCTAAAAACTTCGTTACCAATTGTTATAGCATTCAGCTCCGTCCACTCCACAGCCTGTCATGGACATTGACAGGCTGCCTGCAGTTAAGCTGAATACTGCACCTGTCCCTCCCAGGCGTCCACTGCACCAGGATGGCCCCATGTGCAAGGGGTCTTACCGTGGGACAAAAAGTGGTGTTCTTTCACCTCCACCAATTAATGAACAGGGGAAAGACAAAAAGCCACCCACAGGACACCAGGGAAGGTGCAACAGACCAGGTCATAGGGGAGGATGCCCACCCACAGGACACGAGGAAGGAGAAAACAGACTGGGAAACGCAAGGACACCCACCTACAAGACACTGGGAGGAGATAACAGACTGCTCACCTAGGGGACACCAGCGAAGAGGCAACAGATCTGGATACCAAGGAGGATGCCCACCCATGGGACACCAGAGAGGAGAAAAACTGACTGAGACATGGGATGATACCCACCTACGGGATACTGGGGAGGAGATAACAGACTGCTTACCCACAGGACACCGGGAAGAAGCAACAGAGCTGGACACTAGGGAGGATGCCCACCCATGGGACACCAGGAAGGAGAAAAAAAAAAAAGGCAATTTTGATGACACCCACCTACGAGACACTGGGGTGGAGATAACAGGCCGCTCACCCACAGGACACCGGGGAAGAAGCAACAGCTCTATACACCCACCCGGCGAGGAAATAACAGACCCCTCAGCACGACACACCAGTCAAGAGACAGACCATGACACCACCGAGGATGCTCACCCATGGGATACCAGGAAGGAGACAACAGACTGGGACATGGGAGGATGCCCACCCACAGAACATTGGTAAGCACAGCAGTGTCTTTCAATATCCAATGATCATGAAAATAGAGCACTTATAAATAGGTAAAAAAAGGACCAGCAGGGGGCGATATGGGGGGGCCTATTTTATATAATAGAGCCCCCCTAGTTGTCAGGTGAATAAATGATTGGTTACTCAATGTTACAAGTGTCCATTAATAAGTGACATTACATATATGCAAAAGACAGCGAGTAAAGGAATATTAATCATCACTTCTAGAGCTACAGCTTAGAGGATATGGGTGAGATGAGCGGTACGGTACCTTGTCAGTGAGCAATTCAGGTAACAGTCATAGATCACTTTTATGAAAAGGGGACACAGTGTAGTTATGCCCCCCCCCCTATTCATTTCTGCTTATTCCATGAGTATCAAACACTCATCCAAGCAAGCGTGATTCAGAGATTTTTATGATCACAGAACTGTAAAAATCATGCCAGTTTCTGTCTACACAAAGCTAATATCTAATCTTAAAGTTACATTAACCACTTAAGCCCCAGACCATTTTGTTGCTAAAGGACCAGGCCTTTTTTGCGATTTGGCACTGCGTCGCTTTGACAATTGCGCGGTCGTGCGGTGTGGTTCCCAAACAAAAATTGACGTCCTTTATTTCCCACAAATAGCGCTTTCTTTTGGTGGCATTTGATGAACTCTGCGATTTTTTTGCGCTATAAACAAAAATAGTGACCATAAAAAAAAAAAAGCATTTTTTTTTACTTTTTGCTATAATAAATATCCCCATAAAAGAAATATAAAATGTAATTTTCCCCTCAGTTTAGGCCGATACGTATTCAACTACATATTTTTGGTAAAAAAAATAAAAAATAAAAAATCGCAATAAGCATTTGATTGGTTTGTGCAAAAGTTAGTGTCTACAAAATAGGAGTTTTATGGCATTTTTATTAATTTTTTTTTACTAGTAATAGCGGCGATCAGCCATTTTTATCATGACTGCGACATTATGGCCGACACATCGGACACTTGACACTATTTTGGGATCAATGTCATTTTTACAGCGATCAGTGCTATAAAAATGGCCTGATTACTGTGAAAAAGACACTGGCAGTTTAGGGGTTAACCTGTAGGGGGCGATAAAGGGGTTAATGTGTGATTCTTACTGTAGGGTGGCATGGCTTGGCATGTGACGTCACTGATTGTCGTTCCCTATGACAGGGAACAGATAATCGGTGACAGGCTCACTAGGAAGCACGGGGAGAGATTTGTTTACACTTACCTCTCCCCATTCTTTAGCTCTGTGACCCGATTGCGGGTCACCGGCGGCGATTGGGTCCCGCGGGCGCGGAGTACCTGACCGAGTCACGAGCGCGAACCACGGCTGTGCATATTAAAAAGGGGCTGTACCTGTACGCCAATATGCCGTGCCATTCTGCCGACGTACATCTGCGTGCAGCAGTCGGCAAGTGGTTAAGAGGTTACAAACTTGGGGGGGGGGGGGGTGGGTTAGAATGTCTCACAGACAAGGAGCTGGGGAAGAGTACTTCCCAACCAATCAGAACTTCTCACATGGTCAGAGTAGGACCTGGGAGGAAAAACAATCAGGGAAAGAGCTGAGTGAAAGAAATATCCTTACACATCCAATCAGGTAAAGGGGATTTGGAGTGGGGAACTCCTTAAACAGCCAATCAGGGAAGGAGCACCGGGAGAAAATTTCTCATTCTAGTAAAAGTATACCGGTTCATATAAAGCTGAATGTAATGAAATCAGGAAATTTACGAAAACAAGCGGTTGTGCAGATGTTAATGTCAGGAGCTACACCTACAATGGCCATGGTCACATGCTCTAGGCAGCTGAGATAAGAAAAGACGGGGCGCTAATGCTACTCAGGCAGTTGCAGAAACCCCACAAATGATGAGAAGAGTCACAAGGGGCAGCTTCAAGGAGGAGAAATGAAGCAACAGATGGAGCATGTACACTGAAAGTGGCAACACAGGAGCCGGAAGAGTGGCTGCAACAGAGTTGCCACTGATAGTGGAGAAGGGGTGGAGCCAGTTTATATTCAAGAAAAGAACGGATGAATGAAAAGTACAATCTTTTAGAAGATACACCTTTCCTTTTTTTGTCGGGGGGGGGGGGGGGGGGGGTTTGGTTAATGACGTTAAAGTTGCACACTTAAAAAATACCTAAAACAACTTGATTTTACTGCTTTGATCTCCAGACTTTAGAATAGATTTTATAGCAATATTTTTTTTATTACGGATCCCCACATGCTGCATTAATTTTAAAGTTCAGCTGGAAATTACTATCCCTCCAATGTCCTTGCTACAGCCAATAAATTACAATCCATCCCCCAACAATGGTGAAAGACCACACGTTCTGATACAAGATTGGGCCCCCCCCCCCCCCCCCCGAAGAGCCCCAACATCAGTTTACAGCTGCCAGAGACTTCCTATCCTTCCCATACCCCTCCATCTCAGACACAAAATGTGAGGGGAGACATACGTTTATGACTTTCTGTATTTATAAACTCCATGTTTAAATATCAAATATGAAATAAAAGTGCAGTGTTAGCAATTTTGCATCAAAACGTTCCAATAACATTGCGCGATTTGTATAGAATTCCCCCAACATCGAGGCTGTACATTGGGTTCACATGTACATATTATAGTGGGAATGTCCCATAGGAAGCTCCTTTTGGTCAGAAATCTTCAAAAATTCTTTCTACTACGTTCAATACAACCCTCAAAGCCAATCCATTGGTAGCACTTCTGAACAGAAAACCACAGATCATAACACACCGCCAATTCAAATTACTTTTTATAACCACGGCAGCTAAACAAACTGTAGAAAAAGCGTAGACATCAAACTCTCTGTGCGATGACTGACTATGCAATCTACGATACATGCTAAAACTGAAGCTATACTACTAAATAAAGTTTCTAATTTTGAATCCTTATGGAGACCTTGGATCAAACACTATTTACCCCCTGGTTTGGACTGTTCACCAATTTCTCAGAGAGATTAAATATCCACCCCGCTACTATGATTACCTTCACCTGATTCTCTAACCATTGGTACTCCGACATTTTTCCTCTCTCCCCTCTGTGCCCTATCCCCTCTACTAGGTTTATTCTTGTTAATTATCGGATATACATACTGTAATAGAAGATGCTTTAAATGGTTGGGATTTTTGACCTTCGCACCAGATAAAGCCAAGATAAGGAACTTGGCCCTGGTTTAGCCTTGATTTATTCCCACAGCAATTCTACAACACATTAACCGGTTAACCCCTTCCTTACTGGGCACATATAACCCCCTTCCTGCCCAGGCGAAATTTCAGCTTTCAGCACTGTCACGCTTTGAATGACAATTGCGCGGTCGTGCGACGTGGCTCCCAAACAAAATTGACGTCCTTTTTTTCGCACAAATAGAGCTTTCTTTTGGTGGTATTTGATCACCTCGGCGGTTTTTATTTTTTGCGCTATAAACAAAAATAGAGCGACAATTTTGAAAAAAAAGCAATATTTTTAATTTTTGCTATAATAAATATCCCAATTTTTTTTTTTTTTTATATATTTTTTTCCTCAGTTTAGGCCGATACGTATTTTTCTACATATTTTTGGTAAAAATAAAATAAAATCGCAATCAGCGTTTATTGATTGGTTTGCGCAAAAGTTATAGCGTTTACAAAATAGGGGGTAGTTTTATGGCATTTTTATATATATATATATATATATATAGTTACATAGTTAGTCAGGTTGAAAAAAGACAAAGTCCATCCAGTTCAACCATAAAAAAATAACTAAAATAAAATAAAAAAATATCGTGCAATCCCATATACCCAATTCTATACCCACAGTTGATCCAGAGGAAGGCAAAAAACCCCAGCAGAGCATGATCCAATTTGCTACAGCAGGGGAAAAAATTCCTTCCTGATCCCCCGAGAGGCAATCTGATATTCCCCGGATCAACTTTACCTAGAACTGTTAGTACTCAGTTATATTATGTACATTTAGGAAAGTATCCATGCCTTTCTTAAAGCAATCTACTGAGCTGGCCAGAACCACCTCTGCAGGGAGTCTGTTCCACATTTTCACAGCTCTTACTGTGAAGAAACCTTTCCGCATTTGGAGATGAAATCTTTTTTCTTCTAGACGTAAAGAGTGCCCCCTTGTCCTTTGTGTTGACCGTAAAGTGAATAACTCATCACCAAGTTCACTATATTGACCCCTTATATATTTGTACATGTTAATCATATCCCCCCTTATTCTCCTCTTCTCAAGAGTGAATAAATTCAGTTCCTCTAATCTTTCTTCATAGCTGAGCTCCTCCATGCCTCTTATCAGTTTGGTTGCCCTTCTCTGCACTTTCTCCAGTTCCCCGATATGCTTTTTGAGAACTGGTGCCCAAAACTGAACTGCGTATTCCAGATGAGGCCTTACTAATGATTTGTACCGGGCAAAATTATATCTCTCTCTCTGGAGTCCATACCTCTCTTAATACAAGAAAGGACTTTGCTCGCTTTGGAAACCACAGCTTGGCATTGCATGCCATTATTGAGCTTATGATCTACCAAAACCCCCAGATCCTTCTCCACTACGGATCCCCCCAGTTGTACTCCCCCTAGTATGTATAATGCATTCATATTCTTAGCCCCCAAGTGCATAACTTTACATTTATCAACATTAAAACTCATCTGCCACATAGTCGCCCAATTAGACAGAGCATTGAGGTCGGCTTGTAAATTGGTGACATCCTGTAAGGACGTTATTCCACTGCATAGCTTGGTGTCATCTGCAAAGACTGAAATGTTACTTTTGATCTCAGACCCAATATCATTTATAAAGATATTAAAAAGTAAGGGTCCCAGCACTGAACCTTGGGGTACACCACTGATAACCTTGGACCATTCAGAGTAAGAATCATTAACTACTACTCTCTGAATTCTGTCTTTTAGACAGTTTTCTATCCATTTACAAACTGATATTTCCAATCCTGTAGACTTTACCTTACACATGAGCCGTGTGTGGGGAACTGTATCAAACGCTTTTGCAAAATCCAAGTATACCACGTCCACAGCCACGCCTCTGTATTTTTTTTATTAGTAATGGCGGCGATCAGTGATTTTTTTCGTGACTGCGACATTATGGCGGACACATCGGACACTTTTGACACTAATTTGGGACCATTCACATTTATACAGCGAACAGTGCTATAAATATGCACTGATTACTGTATAAATGTGACTGGCAGGGAAGGGGTTAACACTAGGGGGCGAGGAAGGGGTTAAATGTGTTCCCTATGTGCGATTGTTACTGTGGGGGGAGGGGACTGACTGGGGGGAGGTGACCGATCTGTGTCCCTATGTACAAGGGACACAGCATCGGTCCCCTCTCCCTGACAGGACACTGATCTGTGTGTTTACACACACAGATCCATGTCCTTGTCCCTGTAACCGCCGATCGCGGGTGCCTGGCGGACATCGCGGCCGCCAGGCACGCGCATCGGCATCTCAGTGATGCGCCGGGCCGCCGACGGCGCTCGCGCGCCCCCAGTGGCCAAATAGCGGAGGCCGTATATTAACGGCCTCCCAGCATTTGACAACCACCTTGCGGCCGTATATTCTCGTACGGCGGGAGCGAGGTGGTTAAGGACCGGCTCCTGTAGATTTATGTCGGCACAATGGCACGGCTGGGCAGAGTAACATATTTACGTCACTTTGAAAAGCCCGCCATGCCGGGCGCACGCCCCTGCAGCGAGCTCCGTGACCGTGGACTCGTTGTCCGCCAGTGTCCAGCGATAAGGTCACAGAGCTGCAGAACGCGGAGAGGCAAGTGTAAACATGCCTCTCCCCGTTCTGCCTAGTGACACCGTCACCGATCGTCTGCTCCCTCTCATCGGGAGCGGTGAGCAGTGTCGTGTCACTCGTAGCCATGCCCCCTAACAGTTAGAATCACTCCCTAGGACATACTTAACCCCTTCACTGCCTGTGTCATTTTGACAGTAATCAGTGCATTTTTATAGCACTGATCGCTGTAAAAATGATAATGGTCCTAAAAAAGTGTCCGCCATAAAGTCGCAGTTCGATTAAATAAAAAAAAAATAAAAAAAAATAAAAAAAAAAAGTATCAGATTGCCGCCATTACTAGTAAAAAAAATAATAAAAAAAGTCATAAAACTACCCCCTATTTTCTAGATGCTATAACTTTTGCGCAAACCAAACGCTTATTGCGTTTTTTTTTTAACCAAAAATATGTAGAACATGTATCGGCCTAAACTGGAATTTTTTTTTTTATAGATTTTTTGGGGATATTTATTATAGCAAAAAGTAAAAAATATTGAATTTTTTTTCCCAAAATTGTCGCTCTATTTTTGTTTATAGCCCAAAAATTAAAACCGCAGAGGTGATCAAATACCACCAAAAGAAAGCTCTATTTGTGGAGAGAATTTTTTTTTTCATATTTGTTTGGGAGTCACGCCGCACGACCGCGCAATTATCAGTTAAAGTGACGCAGTGCCGAATCGGAAAAAATCCTCTGGTCAGCGAAATGGTCCGGGGCTTAAGTGGTTAACTTTATATTTCTTTATAGGTTTATTCTATTATCTTCATAGATGACATAAGTATATATTATTTTAAGCAACTTATATTTTCCCATTACTTGTCATCAAATAGCTGCCATGAAGCTATGATCATGACATTTCAGGTTACATAATCTTATCCTACAATCTGCTAGGTTATTTTCATTTACATTAGAGTTACTTTCCTGAATGATTATGCCTTTTTCTACTATACTATTGTACATGTTCTGTTAATGGAATATCTATTTCTATTATATTATTGTGGGTATAAAACATCAATAAAGTGAGTCCACAGAGTGTCCAAACATGTATCCATGATAGGAAAAAATATTTGAAGCCACACGTGAAACAATATGGGTCATCACAACTTCTGAAGATGAAGAAGGGTAGAATACCCTTACCGGAACAGGTGGATCTGCGGGTTTAAGGCAGATCAAAAAGGCGTTAAAGACTCTGTGGCAGTTCCCTTCTCTTTATCTGTAGGCTAGATCACACAAATCTCCGATGAAAACTTCCCGGCATGTTCCCCGACTTGGAAGCAGACTCAGGACTCGAAAACGGTCTCCATGGACATCAGATAGGACAGAATCCACCTTGGATCCGGAAGTTGTTCCCGGACTAGCAATCGCACATAGGGAGAGAGCTTCAACTCAATCGACCAACTCCTTACACCCAGTCTGTCCTGATAGTATGGTCACCTGCTTGGCACCATCCACAGGCAGCTTAACTCTTCAATTCAAGACACTGAAGTTGAATCCAACACAATTTTACTTCAGAAACTTGCAGTACAGAGGATGTTTTTTAATCTGCTGACTGGAGAGGTGAGGAGGATTCTGGGAGGTCCTCCCAGAATCCTCCTCAACTCTCCAGTCAGCAGATTGGAAAAACATCCTCTGTACTGCAATTGTCTGAAGTAAAATTGTGTTGGATTCAACTTCAGTGTCTTGAATTGAAGAGTTAAGCTGCCTGTGGATGGTGCCAAGCAGGTGACCATACTATCAGGACAGACTGGGTCTAAGGAGTTGGTCGATTGAGTTGAAGCTCTCTCCCTATGTGCGATGGCTAGTCCGGGAACAAATTCCGGATCCAAGGTGGTTTTCTGTCCTATCTGATGTCCATGGAGACCGTTTGAGTCCTGAGTCTGCTTCCAAGTCGGGGAACCTGCCGGGAAGTTTTCATCGGAGATTTGTGTGATCTAGCCTACAGATAAAGAGAAGGGAACCGCCACCGAGTCTTAACGCCTTTTTGATCTGCCTTAAACCAGCAGATCCACCTGTTCCGGTAAGGGTATTCTACCTTTCTTCATCTTCAGAAGTTGTGATGACCCTTATTGTTTTATGTGTGGCTTCAAATATTTTTTCCTATCATGGATACATGTTTGGAGACTGTGGAATCACTTTATTATTGTTGTTTTATACCCACATTCATTTTCACTTTGAGACCAATTCTTTGGCCTCTTTCTTTGCTAGCGCTAAATTTTTACTCACATACATTTAATACTAGTCACATTGTATGTAGCAGCTTCACCCTTTTTTTCAATTTAATTTATTTTGTTTCGAGACTAGCGCCATATTTATTCCTTATTCTATTATATTATTGTACATGCTCTGTTGATGGAATTTTGTTGATAATTATAAAATTCAATAAAATATTTGAAACAGAACTCCAACATACACAAACATGTTAATCTCCTGTCCAATCAGGATAAGCAGTTTGTAATCACAATAAGATTTCTCAAATCAATTTTAAAAAACAAAAAAAAAAATAAAACATGGAAAAGTTTTTTAAAAGTGACAATGTGTGTGATTGTATAATTTAATGTTCTCTTTGCCAGTTATGATCTGTGTGAAGGGTTAAATCTGAATAATTTTCTACAGATTACTGCTGGAATGTAGAAGCCTGTAAAAAAGGCCATGAAAAAGGGTGTGCAGCTTTCCATAAATATATTTTAAACCATAATTGATTAATCACTTTGTAAAGGATTGATGTATACGTTTTCTATGTAATACATTTATATGTAATTGGTTACGAGAATATAAATACAGATTCTATAATGTGATGATTTAAATAAAGAATTTAAAAAACGCGTCCAACAGTTGGCGCAGTGTGCAGCTGGCTTGATAGATATGAAGGGAGATCCTGGACAGGTAGCGACACCTTTCAGGAGAGTATCACTCCACCACACACATTTCACAACACCGCAAATGGAAACAGGCTTTTCTTCTGATCAGCGAGAATGATTAAAGCGGAGTTTCACCCAAAAAAGTGGAACTTCCGCTTTAAGGCCTCCTCCCCAGCTCCTGTTTGTGAAACAGAGCTTTTAGGGAGGAGGGAGCACGTACCCGATTTTGACAGGTACCCGCTCCCTCCCGAAGCCTTCTGGGACATATGACAGGTCCTAGAAGACTTCCGGACCAGTCAGAGTGCAGCGCCGCTCGCACATGCGCAGTGGGCACCCGGTTGTGAAGCCGCATGCTGTCACAGCCGGGTGCCCATAGGAGAGATGTCGGCGCCGCCGAAGGACGACACGGGGCGAAAACAGCTCGGGTGAGTGCACCGCTGGACCGTGGGACAGGTGAGTGGCTATTAAAAGTCAGCAGCTACACTTTAAAGCTGCTGACTTTAACAAAAATATGACTTAAATTCCACTTTAAGTTGAAATTTGTACTTTAAGGAATTTAAACAATTAAAAAAAAAAACAAAAAAAAAAAACACACAACACGCAGAAACCTTTTGAAGACTACATCTACAGTGCCTTGAAAAAGTATTCATACCTCTTGAAATTTTCCACATTTTGTAATCATATTTTATGTGATAGACCAATACAAAGTGGCACATAATTGTGAAGTGGAAGGAAAAATTATAAATTGTTTTCAAAATTTACAAATAAATATGGGAAAAGTGTAGCGTACATTTGTATTCAGCCCCCTTTACTCTGATACCCCCAACTAAAATCTAGTGGAACCAATTGCCTTCAGAAGTCACCTAAATAGTAAATAGACTCCACCTGTATGTAATTCAATCTCAGTATAAATACAGCTGTTCTGTGAATAGAATCAATTTATTCAAATTTCAGGATTTATCATTTTCCATGCATACACTCCACCTTTGTAAAAACAGCAGCCAATATATAGACATATGCAATACAAATATTGCAATAGCCCACCTATTCACTAGAGACATCACTGACAGTGAAGCCTTTGGTTGACAAATTAAAAAGCAGATCCTTCTATAGTGTGTACTTGCTTGGCACGAGTTGCTTCTGATCATTCAACCTGACACCCGACAACCCCAGGAGACAGGCACCCCCTCTCCAGCATACATAGTAGGTGATTGACGGCCTCAGATATGTAGGTTTACCCATGAGACTGTAGGGGGGTAATTTCCATTTCCTCCAACTCGAGTCTCAAATAACACACAGCTCTCTGCTGAGCAGTGTGTGATGTCAGATCCACGCCCCCCGTCTTCTACAGCCGAGAAATACTGTGTAAAATGCGTGCTTTAGGAGGCTATAGAGAAGAGCTGCGGATAAATAGGTAAAACTTATGTAGGAGAACTTGTTTGATCTCTGTGTATCACCTGAGGCCAGTCACTTCAGTGCGTATATGTAAGGGTTTACAACCACCTTAAAAGTTGAGTTCCACCCTGAAAAAAAATTCACAAAAAAAAAAAAAAAAAAATTTAATTTTTATACTTGCCAGAAATAGCGGTTCCTATGCGGAAGTCCCTAATCTGCCTCTTCACTCTCCACGGTGGATCTTCTCCCTCCATCCTACTCGTGGTGTCTTCTGGTGAATGGGGCGCGCTGCTTTCGGTGAAGTGTGTGTATCCCAGAGAGCAGCCGGCCCATTCACAAAGAACCGCGCGGCTCGCGCATGTGCAGTAGGAAACGGGCAGTGAAGCCGTAGGGCTTCACTTCCTCTTTCCCCCTTAGCGAGGATGGCGGCGTAGGACCTGCAGTGACTGAGGGATCGGCATCAGGGGGGGGGGGGGGGGCATCATTGCGGGCGAGTAGGACAGCAAAGTGTCCTTCTTAAAAGTCAGCAGCTACAGTGTTTGTAGCTGCTGACTTTAAAAAAAATTGCGGGTGGAATCCCGCTTTAAGCGTCTCAGGGCAAAAGAAAATAAATCCCTGGAATTCAAGCATGTTTTCTCATGTTTTATTCCTTTAAACAAGCTGTAAGCACAGAAAAATAACTTGATGTGCCAGAAATAGTGTGCGCTTTTACCTTACTCTTCCAGAAATATAGTATGCTCCTACCTTCCACATGACACCAAAACACAAGGTGTCAGCCCTACCTACTTCATTTCTGATGAATTACAAAGAAAACATATCCTCTTCTCATCTATATAACCTCCTTATGAAGGGACAGAGTTTGTGAATATATCAGCTCATAGGATTTCTGGATGGTATTATTTTGAACGGATAAAACACTTATTATACAGGATTTATATAGTGCCGACAGTTTACTCAGCGCTTTACATCATGAGGGTAGACCGTACAATTACAATCCAATACAGTAGGAATCAGAAAAATAGATATTTAATGGGATATTTAACCTCCCCCTGATGCCAACCTCCAACAAATACGCAGCCCCACTAGACTGGGCTTTTTTCTGTGGGCCACATATTTGCGTATCACTGTGCTCCCAGAACACAGACTGAGGTCTCACCGAGAGCTCTGGGCCCCCTACTAACGATCGGGACTCAGAACTTCTGATTCTGGGTCATCCGATTGCTGTGGTAACCTGATTGGCTACCACAGTGATCAGTCACTCTGAAGCCCACCCCAGTGTTTTCTCCCTCTGTGAATGGAGAGCGTTACATCGTATCTCTTTCCTTGCAGAGAAAAAAAATAAATACTGAAAATCTAGGTTAGTGGCAGGGTTAATGTTTGGGTCAAGGTCAGAATTGTATTTTATTTTTTTAATTAGTATCAGTGTGTTTTAGGTAGAGTGAAAAAAAAAAAAAAAAGCACACGATTGTACCTGTAGTACAGCCCAGAAACAACCAACCAACATACACACATGTGATATCGCTGCGATTGTCAGGAGCCTTTGGCTAAAGGTTATGGTGGTAGCAAGAAATAGACAGCTTGATTTAAAAAAATATATATAAAATGACGGTTTTACTAACACGTCCAAGTTGCAAAATTGTGCTTAGGCATTAATATTTGCTTTACCGCAAGAGTACTTTCACACTGCACTGTAGCAAAATCGATTTTGATGTGTTTGCAGAGCGTTTTTTGGGTTGCCCGCACCTGTGAAAAATGGACGTTACTCAAACGCACAGAAAACGCAAAAGTCAGGGTGCGTTTTTACCGTGATTTCCATTCATTTTAATGTAAGGCTGCATTTTTGGTGCAGCTTATGCAGCACTTTTCAAAAACGCACTGCACCTGTAACACAGCAGTGTGGAAAGTTCCGTAGGATTTAAAAAGGAAACATTTTTCTTGCAAGGAAAAAAAATGTATCAGTGTGAAAGAACCCTAAGGCATGAAGGGGGTTAAGAGCAAAAGGGAGCAAATAATAAGTTATTTGTAAGCATTTACATAAACTTTAATCGTATTATTTCCTTATCCGTTAGCGTATTTTCCGGCGAATAAGACGACCTTTTATGCATAAAAATATCTCCCACAAATCGGGGGTCGTCTTATACGCCGGTATTAGACTCTGTATGCAGAGTCAGACTGCGGGCGTCCATTGTTCAAAAGCCGCGCCGCCTCCTCGTCCTGTTCCATGATAGGTGGAACACTCCGTTTCCCAGCAGAGCCTGTGTTCAGTGTTCCGTGTTTAGTCTATCACGGACGTCCTCTCGTCCGAGATAGGCGGAACACTGAACACAGGCTCTGCTGGGAAACGGAGTGTTCCACCTATCATGGAACAGGACGAGGAGGCGCGGCTTTTGAACAATGGACGCCTGCAGTCTTACTCTGCATGTCAGGGATAAACTCTGCTGTAACAGCCGACTATCCGCTCTGTAATCCCGCGGCTTTTCTCCTCCTCTTGATGATCATCTGCACAGGTGAGCTGAGGCTGCAATGGTGGCACAGGTGAATTTAATACCTGTTGGAATAGCGATTATTGTGGCGGATGTAAAGTATGCCCATGTGTCTTAGGTCATGGTGAATATGTGGTGGAATCGTTTTTTTTTTTAAAATGGTGTTGCCTTGGAAGGGGGTAGTCTTATACGGTGAGTATAGCCAAAAAGCTATGTTTTCACTTGAAAAATAGGGAATCGTCTTCTACGCCCAGTCGCCTTATACGCTGGCAAATATGGCAAGAAAGAAAATCCTACAAAAGAAGAATCCAGGAACGCGTTTGTACAGAAAACATTGCACAAATACCAAATAAAGGGATCTGATGCTTGTGCATTAGAGTCCAGCCTTTCCATTCAGTATACCCTCCCCCATCATTAGCGATGCTTCTACTCTGGCCTTTTTCTGCATTGAGGGGCAGCCAGTCTCCGAAGACACCGGCTTTTCCAGAACTTATTTCAGAACAGTTTCTTATTAAGAAATTGTTGACAATTCAAGATGGCTCCCTGTGGAGCGTGTCGTAATGTATAATTTATTACTATTCCACATAAGCATTCAATTCCTGTGACACCGGTCCCAATCCAGGGACATCACCCAGCATGTGAGTTTACCTAGCAATGACATAAGCCCCAGCAGACACTTACCCAGTTTGGCTTCAGAGGTATCCATCTCCCACTTGCTTTTCGGAAGATAGACCTGTCACAGGAAATAAAAACTGCAAGGGTTAACAGGAAACATGCAGTCAGCAGAGGAATACCTTTATATACGAGAGCATCCGTGCAGCAATGTGCCTACACTCTGAACCAAAGCCCACACACAAGAAACGCGGATGTCAGCAGGCGAGGGGGCCGTCGACACAGATGGGCAGGCAGGCGAGGGGGCCGTCGACACAGATGGGCAGGCAGGCGAGGGGGCCGTCGACACAGATGGGCAGGCAGGCGAGGGGGCCGTCGACACAGATGGGCAGGCAGGCGAGGGGGCCGTCGACACAGATGGGCAGGCAGGCGAGGGGGCCGTCGACACAGATGGGCAGGCAGGCGAGGGGGCCGTCGACACAGATGGGCAGGCAGGCGAGGGGGCCGTCGACACAGATGGGCAGGCAGGCGAGGGGGCCGTCGACACAGATGGGCAGGCAGGCGAGGGGGCCGTCGACACAGATGGGCAGGCAGGCGAGGGGGCCGTCGACACAGATGGGCAGGCAGGCGAGGGGGCCGTCGACACAGATGGGCAGGCAGGCGAGGGGGCCGTCGACACAGATGGGCAGGCAGGCGAGGGGGCCGTCGACACAGATGGGCAGGCAGGCGAGGGGGCCGTCGACACAGATGGGCAGGCAGGCGAGGGGGCCGTCGACACAGATGGGCAGGCAGGCGAGGGGGCCGTCGACACAGATGGGCAGGCAGGCGAGGGGGCCGTCGACACAGATGGGCAGGCAGGCGAGGGGGCCGTCGACACAGATGGGCAGGCAGGCGAGGGGGCCGTCGACACAGATGGGCAGGCAGGCGAGGGGGCCGTCGACACAGATGGGCAGGCAGGCGAGGGGGCCGTCGACACAGATGGGCAGGCAGGCGAGGGGGCCGTCGACACAGATGGGCAGGCAGGCGAGGGGGCCGTCGACACAGATGGGCAGGCAGGCGAGGGGGCCGTCGACACAGATGGGCAGGCAGGCGAGGGGGCCGTCGACACAGATGGGCAGGCAGGCGAGGGGGCCGTCGACACAGATGGGCAGGCAGGCGAGGGGGCCGTCGACACAGATGGGCAGGCAGGCGAGGGGGCCGTCGACACAGATGGGCAGGCAGGCGAGGGGGCCGTCGACACAGATGGGCAGGCAGGCGAGGGGGCCGTCGACACAGATGGGCAGGCAGGCGAGGGGGCCGTCGACACAGATGGGCAGGCAGGCGAGGGGGCCGTCGACACAGATGGGCAGGCAGGCGAGGGGGCCGTCGACACAGATGGGCAGGCAGGCGAGGGGGCCGTCGACACAGATGGGCAGGCAGGCGAGGGGGCCGTCGACACAGATGGGCAGGCAGGCGAGGAGGGGGTTACACAGATGGGCAGGCGAGGGGGGCGGTGACACAGATGGGCAGGCAGGCGAGGGGGGCAGTGACACAGGTGGAGGGACAGAGACACAAGCAGATGGGTGTCAGTAATGTTAATAGACAGGTGATGGTGGGTGGGGTGATCTGAAGGGGAGAGAAACGAATAAAGAGCGTATGTGATAATGGATAGATAGAAATCACGCTGCATTTAGGGGTCATAAAAGATGTTGAGGCAAGGAGTAGTAGCCTGTAGTAAAATGGTAATATAGTGTTATATCCGGTACAGAGCTGGCAGCAAGGGGATCCTATATGTCCTGGAAGGCTTGCCAAGTATTTTAGAAACCTTCAGTATGCACGAGAAATATGTTATATAGAACATCTCCTACATTTTTCCATGAGTTGCAAGACACTGCAGCCTGTCCTACCCGATCGTTGTCTTCCTCTTCAGCTGCCTCCTTTTTCTCATCTTTTTGTGGCTCGGATGAAGGCTCAGAATCCTCCATTTCAACCTATGGAATCAGACACAAGCAGCTCAGATATTATACAAGATATTCACCACCAACAAACTCAACATCCCACAGTCAGGAATCCAAAATGTCCATTCCCCCCACACCACATTCCAAAGCAAGGAATCCAACCTCCTCCACCCACAATCTTCCCAGCAGGAGGAAGCACTGAGCTTATGGTGGAGTCCAGATGTCGCCCCAATAATTACCTCTTCAATTGCAGCGTCCTGAAGCAAAGAGCGTATGTCTAAGCGGATCATGTGACGTGGAGCTGGCTCCCAGTTTTCAGACATCTAGAGAGAGAGAGAGAGAGAGAGAGAGAGAGAGAGAGAGAGAGAGAGAGAGAAGGTAAGGAATGTACAGTTATATGAATTGGGTACAGGGAAACAATGGATGCCTTCACTGCCATTGTGCTCTTGCTGGGCATCACGTGCATCCCTGTGCCTTTAAGAAGGGGTGGGCTCCCTTCAGGCATACCTGCCATGTGCATCTACTATAGAGGCTCTGGACATTTAAAATTAGGACCGCAGTATTTACAGGAGGTCCCTTGGTGTGGACACTGTGGCTTGTGGATATATTTCCAAATGTGTGCAAAACAAAACCCTCCGTTTTTAATGTAAACTGTTAGACAGGGCTAATGTGGTTGTTTTTCAGGCTTGCAAGTGTGCTTTTCTCTGTGCTGTGCATTGCCCTTCCATGTGGCACCTTGCTGCAAAGGCCAGTTAAAGGTTGGGGTGGTTGCCACTTAATTGTACAAGGATTGGGCCAGACACCACACAGGAGGGATCAGATACTCCCACATTTACCTTATTTATGTCCTTGAGCTTTCGGCTGTGCATGTTTCGCTTTGCACACGTCTGGGTGTCCGCAGTGATCTCCGCCAGATAGACCTAGAAGCAGAAAGAACAACCTTTATAAAATAGGAAAAATGTAAAGAACTGTCTTTGGGAATGGGGGGCAATTCAGTCCAAAACAGTCCTGGAGGGGGTTAGTATAGAATGGGAAATGTAAAGCACAGTCCTGGGGGTCATTACATAATGAGGTATATGTAAAGGGCCATCCTGGGTTGGTTATAAGGCACGTTCTGGACGGGGGATGTAAAGCACAGTCCTGTGGGTTATTATATAATTTGGGGGTATGTAAAGGACAATCTTGGGGGTTACTGTATAATTAGGGTATTTAAAGGACAGTCCTAGGAAGGAGAAGGGGCATCTTTGTGAGAAATGTAATGGACAATCCTAGGGGGTTAAAGAAGTACAGTCAAAGCTTGTTTGGCTGTACTTTCTCCTGTGGACCACAGGAGTGCAGTTCGTTCTGCACTGCCGTGACCCGTTTTCAGTAGACAGTGGGCTGAAGGCCGCTGTCATCACAGAGCCGGTCCAGGCTCGGGAAAGATCGCCACCACATGGTTGGGATTCGCCCACATGCCTGGACTGGCACCCGCTCAGCCTCTGTGAGCCAATGAGAGCCTGAGTCGGCAACTCTTGCCCCCTCCACAAACCAATGCTGCAGTGAGCACACTAGGGTCGGGACTGACCAAACCAGAAAGCCGGAGACTGACAGTCATCAGCAAACTGCTCAGGGAGATCTGAGAA
The DNA here is from genome assembly GCA_029206835.1 of Rana muscosa. Taxonomy (NCBI): domain Eukaryota; kingdom Metazoa; phylum Chordata; class Amphibia; order Anura; family Ranidae; genus Rana; species Rana muscosa. The sequence goes on from CM055126.1 coordinate 216,749,258, forward strand.
CTAAAAATCGCTCAGTTCTCAGTGTTAGAGCCGGCGAGGGACAGATGCAGCACCAGACCAATGCTGCATCCACCTAGGTACAGTGAGGGGAAAAAATGATTTGATCCCTTGCTGATTTTGTACATTTGCCCACTGACAAAGAAATTCTCAGTCTATAATTTTAATGGTATGTTTATTTTTAGACGGAACAAAAAAAAATAAAAAATATCTAGAAAAACTTTACAAAAAGTTAAATTGATTTGCATTTTAGTGAGTGAAAAAGGTATTTGATCCCCTATCAACAAGATTTCTGGCTCCCAGGTGTCTATACAGGTCATGAGCTGGAGATTAAGAGCACTCTCACCTGTCCACAGAAGCAATCAGATTCCAATCTCTCTACCATGCCCAAGACCAAAGAGCTGCCCAAGGATGTCAGGGACGTGATTGTAGCCCTACACAAGGCTGGAATGGGCTACAAGACCAATCGCCAAGCAGCTTGGTGAGAGGGTGACAACAATTGGTGCGATTATTCGCAAATGGAAGAACCACAAAACTGTCAATCTCCCTCGGTCTGGGGCTTCATGCAAGATCTCACCTCGTGGAGTTTCAATGATCATGAGAACAGTGAGGAATCAGCCCAGAACTACACGGGAGAATCTTAACGATCTCAAGGCAGCTGGGACCAGAGTCACCAAGAAAACAATTGGCAACACACTACACTGTTAAGGACTGAAATCCTGCAGCGCCCGCAAGGTCCCCCTGCACATGTACATGCTCGTCTGAACTTTGCTAATGAACATCTGAATGATTCAGGAGGAGAATTGGGTGAAAGTGTTGTGGTTTGAGAAGACCAAAATCAAGCTCTTTGATATCAACTCACCATGTTTGTGGCTCCAAGAACACCACCCCCACAGTCAAACATGGAAGTGGAAACAATATGCTTTGGAGGTGTTTTTCTGCAAAGGGGACAGGACAACTTCACTGCATCAAAGGGCCAGTCTCCAGATCATAATCCCAAAATATGTGGAGGGAGCTGAAGGTTCGAGTTACCAAACGTCAGCCTCAAAACCTTAATGACTTGGAGAGGATCTGCAAAGAGGAGTGGAACAAAATCCCTCCTGAGATGTGTACAAACCTGGGGGCCAACTAAAAGAAACATCTGACCTCTGATCACCAACAAGGGTTTTGCCACTAAGTACTAAGTCATGTTTTGCGAAGGGGTCAAATATTTATTTCACCGATTAAAATGCAAATCAATTTATACGTTTTTTGAAATGCGTTTTTCTGGATTTTTTTGTTTTTAGTCTGTCTCATAGTAAAAAAAAAGAAAAAAGAAACCTACCATTAAAATTAGAGACTGATTTCTTGGTCAGTGGGCAAACGTACAAAATCAGCAGGGGTTAAAATATCCCCCCCCCCCCCCCACTGTAAATCCGATTCTTTAACACAAATCCCATACTTCTCTTTATAGAAAAGGAAATGTAAAGGAAAGTCCTGGGAGGCCATTATACATAACATTTTATGTGACTGGTGAATTCACACCTCAAATCCTTTTGTCTTGGCAGCACTCCAGAATTGCTCAAAATGGCGCACACGATCATGGATACTGTCCAGTATAATGAACGGGAAGAAGCCATCATCAAGAGTCTTCTTGAAGGTCTTCAGCATGCCGCTACGATATGTCTCCTCCATTTCTGGCTCATATTCATACTCCATAACCTGAAGCAACAAAACCAATTGTGTGTCACGATGTGGGAGAGTACAAAAGGACCCCCTTTCCCAAATTCTACTCTACTCACCTTTTTTTTCACTTTTTTTCCTGATTCTGGATCCTTGTCAACCTTTTCCACCTCCGTGATGAAATAATCATCAAGACTCAAGACTCTGGGGGCCGATCCACCATACTCCACCTCTTTGTCCTGTGCAATAATATAAGCAGAAAGTGAGAGGGGGTTCCTGTACCATTACATGCAAGGGAAAACCCAAAGACTACAACATTGGGCAATCTCCTGAAGTCAGTCAATAGGTTGTATAATACCTTGCAAACAGTGACTGGTAGGAATCTACACCTGCAGGCCCACCAGTGACCAATAAGTCTCCCCCTGCTGGCCACCAGTTACCAGAAAGTCTCCCCCTGCTGGCAGACCCATCAGTGACGGATAGGTGCGCCTCTTGCTAGCAGGGCATCTGTTAATAGGAGTCTACCCTGATGACAGGAAGGAGTCTACCCTGATGACAGGAAGGAATCTTCCTCTGCTGGCAGGGAACGTGACCTGAAAATGCACTTACCCTAATCAGTTTGGCAACATGCGTTTTTCCACTTCCTGGCAAACCCCTCATGATTACCACAATCTGAAAGACAATTTATGCTCATTAATGGAAAAAAATCGTGAAATACACAGCAGAGATGTATGGGAATAAAAGATGGCATACACGATCAGGCCGACTCTCTCGTCCAGGTTTCTTAAGAAGATCGTCTACATTTTTGGTCTCTGGCTTCTTCTCTGGTGGTGGGGCAGGCATGGGAGGTTGTACGACGGGTCGTTCCTCTGGGAAATTCCTGCGGCTTCCTGCCAAAACACAAACCGTATAATTTTGCTCCTAATAAGACACAGGCGCAGTGGGGTTCATTTACTAAAACTGGTGCAGCTCTGCACCAATCAGATTCCAGGTTTTATTGCCAAAGCCTAATTGAACGAGCTGAAGTTAGAAGCCAATTGGCTACCATGCACAGCTGCACCAGTTTTTGCACTCTAGTAAAATCAACCCCAGTGTGTCAGTCAGCCTCACCTCCATACGATGATGGGGGCCCCTCATATCCAGGCCGATCCCCCTTCCGATCATATTGCTGTTTGTCAGAGGTGCTACGTCGGCTCGAGCTCTCTTTGTCACGGTAGGAAGACCTACAAAAGATATACAGAGGATTGTGAAATTCATAATAACAACACCCTGATAAGCTCTGCACTCAGACAATCACATACCGGTCTTCTCGGGAATGACGATCACGATCCCTCTCATGATCAGCACGATCTCTATCTGAGCGATCCCGTTCATAGTCTCGCCGATCCGCATTTTTCATTCTTTCATAGTAGGGATCCCGGTCCCTGAAGTCAACATCGAATGAATCTAACAGAAAATCTAAAAAGAAGAAAAAAAAAAAGTTTCAGTGCTGACCCACTTCTGAGCTGGGCAAGACAAAAAAACAAAGTACAGAGTACCAGCTGACACGTATAAAGAAGAGGGGACACAGCTAGAAGATGGGGTGCAGTGCTAAAATGGTCATACTCAAGGAGCAGTTATAGTTTGACACATGTAGCACTGCAGGTGACCTGGCAGAATGGGGAGCAGGTATAGTGCGACACATGCAGCATGGACAGATTGGATTACAGAAGGTGGAGCCATTAGAGCAGGGGTGTCCCAGAGAGTTCAGCATGCAGCCCAGGCATGTCTGTAGGGATGCCGTGCAAGCATAAAAACCACGGCGGTTGACAGGGACAAGCTAAGCACGTGCACGTATGGAGGGTAGCCGGGGATGCCATGGAATCATAGCAGCCGTGTTGGCCAACAATGAGAATACAGGCACCTCTGGAGGGATGTAGAGTTTGCAAAAGGACTGGCAGTAGAAAAGGCAGGGAATCAAAAGCGGCAGAAAAAAATAAATAAAATACTACTTGTCTGTATCTAGGGGGTTGCTGCGTCCAATATTTCAGTTGTGCCCCCCCCCCCAAACAGCACATATAGTTTAAATCAAATCCCCCTTATCTATAATGTTTTATTCTAGCATGGCTTCCACATTGCAAAAGAAAAAACAGAACCCACTCCACCCCCCAACAAAAAAAAAAGTTGCAGGTGAAGGAAGATTGGAAGGAAAAATAGGATTTTTATAACAGCTTACCTGTAAAATCCTTTTCTTGGAGTACATCACGGGACACAGAGCGACATAGTCATTACTAATGGGTTATATAGTTACCGTCAGGTGCTGGCACTGGCAACTTCCAAAACCGGAAGTACCCTCCCCTATATAAGCCCCTCCCATCCGGGAGCACCTCAGTTTTGTAGCAAAGCAATAAGTGTCCCCAAAGAGGGGCGGGAGCTCTGTGTCCCGTGATGTACTCCAAGAAAAGGATTTTACAGGTAAGCTGTTATAAAAATCCTATTTTCTTTCTCGTACATCACGGGACACAGAGCGACATAGTCATTACTAATGGGATGTCCTAAAGCAATGCCAAATGAGGGGGGGGATACACCATATATAAGCTGAGCGCTATCAGACATGAGGATCTTTTGCGGCCTGCAACACACTGCGCCCAAAGGCGACATCCTCCTGACTTCTAACGTCCACCTGGTAGGACCTAGTAAACGTGTGTACCGAAGACCATGTTGCGGCCTTACAGATTTGAGCCAGGGAGGCCTGGTGATGCACTGCCCATGAAGTTCCAACTGCTCTCGTGGAGTGCGCTCTAACTTTGAACGGAGGCGGTCTCCTTCTCAAGCCATAAGCTTGCATAATGACCTGTCGAATCCACTTGGCTAAAGTAGACTTTGACGCTGCCTGACCCTTTCTGGGGCCTTCCGGCAGAATAAACAAAGTATCCGTTCTGCGAATCTGAGCAGTGGCTTTTAGATAAGCTTTAACTGCTCTTACTACATCCAAAGAATGCAATAACTTTTCCTCTACCGAAGTAGGTTTGGGGAAAAAAGAAGGAAGAACCACATCTTGGTTCAAATGAAACCTCGATACCACCTTAGGAAGAAAGGCTGGATGAGGACGTAACACTACTCTGTCCTTATGGATAACCAGATATGGCTCCTTACAGGACATAGCTGCTAATTCCGATACTCTTTTAGCCGAACAAATGGCTACTAGAAAAATCAATTTCCTGGTGAGAAGCACCAAGGAAATATGCTGTAATGGTTCAAATGGTTGTTTCTGTAGAACCGACAGAACCAAGTTTAGATCCCATGAACATATGGGAATATTAACCGGAGGCCTAATACGCATCACTCCTTGTATAAAGGCTTTGACTAGTGAATGCGAAGCCAAGGGCCTTTGAAAAAATATTGACAAGGCCGAAATCTGACCCTTGATAGTACTCAAGGCAAGCTTCCTATCTACAGCCCACTGTAGGAAGTCCAGAATCCTACCTATTACGTACTTATGTGGATGCCATTTCTTGGCCTCACACCAGGCGATGTACGCCTTCCAGATTTTATAGTAGATCTGCCTGGATACCGGCTTCCTGGCATTGATCATGGTAGATACCACAGCATTAGAGAGCCCTCTCTTTTTTAGAATGTGGGCTTCAATAGCCAGGCCGTCAAACCTAGGGCTGGTAAGGAAGGGTGGTATATCGGTCCTTGCGAAAGCCGGACGACGTGGGAGAGTCCAAGGACTCCCCACTGAAATTTTACAATCTCCGCGTACCACGCTCTTCGGGGCCACGCTGGAGCCACCGGAATCACTGGTTTCTTTTCTACCCTGATTCTGCGGAGTAATCGAGGTAACCATTGTGGCGGTGTGAATGCATATATCAGCTTGAACTGATCCCCAGGGAACACTAGGGCATCCGAGCCGCAAGCTAGGGGATCCCTTGTCCGAGAGACAAACCTATCCCCCTTTGCGTTGAATCTGGATGCTAGAAGATCTACATCCGATGTTCCCCACCGCTGACATATTGTCCAGAAAACCTCGGGGTGAAGGGACCCTTCCTCTGGGCCTAATTGCTGGCGACTTAGAAAGTCCGCCTTCCAATTCTCCACTCCTGGAATGAATACCGCAGATATGGCTGGGACATATTTTTCCTGCCCATTTCAGGATGTAATTTACTTCCCTCTGGGCTGCACGACTCCTGGTGCCCCCCTGATGATTGATATATGCCACTGCTGTGGCATTGTCTGATTGAATTCTGACAGGGGACCCTTGGAGTTTGGATGTCCATGCTACTAGGGCATACCGGGCTGCTCGTATCTCTAAGAGATTGATGGGCAGGGCCTTTTCTGCATCCGACCACCTGCCCTGGAGAGACTATTGCTCCAGTACTGCTCCCCAGCCTATAAGGCTGGCATCTGTAGTGACCACCTTCCAAGAAATCGGACTGAAGGATTTCCTTTTTTCCAGATTCTGGGGAACCCACCACCAACGGAGGCTCTTGCGAACGGAAGGGGACAAGGACATTGTAAGTCTAGGGCCTGAACTTTTTTGTTCCAGGCTGACAGTATGGCCCCTTGCAAATTCCTTGAATGGAATTGACCGTAGGGTACTGCTTCGAATGATGCCACCATTTTTCCCAGCAGCCTCATATACAGGCGTATGGACGGCTGTCTTTTTTGTACCCACTAAGTGGATCAAATCTTTCAAAGACAACACCTTTCCTCGAGGCAAGAATATTTTTCTCTGGCCTGAATCCAACCTTAGCCCCAAGTATTCCAGACTTTTGACTGGTTTTTAGGGCTGACTTGTCTCGGTTGATAATCCAACCGTGAGATTCCAGATACTTGATCGTCTTGTGAACGACCACGTCTAGTTTTTTCACTGAGTGGTCTATCAGCAACAAGTCATCCAGATATGCCATTATCATTACACCTTGTGTTCTTAGATTGGCCAATAAAGGGCCAGAATTTTTGTGAACACTCTTGGTGCTGTGGCCAAACCGAAGGGTAAGGCTCTGAACTGAAAATGGCGCCCTTCTACTGCAAAGCGTAGAAATTTTTGGTGGACTGGAAAGGTGGGAATGTGCAAATAAGCATCTTTGATGTCGATCGTGGCTAACCAATCCTCCCCTTGTAGGGCAGTGGCCACCGATCGGATCGACTCCATCGGAAAGTCCTGATATACAGGAATTTGTATAGCCCTTTTAGAATTAATATGGGCCTCCCGTCCGCGTTTGCTTCGGGACTGAAAAGAGGTTTGAGTAAAACCCGAACCCTCATTCTTCCAGGGGAACCTCCATAATTACTCCTTGGAGCAATAGTTGTTCTAGTGCCAACAGGAGGGACTCTCTCTTCCGGGGATCCCTTGGCACGTTTGACCTCAAAATGGGAAGGAGGAGAGTCTTTTAACTCCAAACTGTATCCCAAACCTACTGCGGAGAGCACCTATCTGTCTTGATCGTGTCCCGCCAGGTCTCTTTGCGAACAACTGGAGTCCTCCCCCCACCCGACTGAGTGGGGGCTTCAATGAATTTAACTTTGGGGGAGGTTTTGTACCTCCCCTGACCCAGGGTTTCTCATTACCCTGCTACTGTCCCTGTTTTTTACCCCCGGGATTTGACCGAGGAGGCCGTCGGAACTGTTACACAGCCGATGCCCCAGGGACTGGAGAAGCAGGCCTCTTAAAGAGGGACCTCTAACTCTGCTTTTAACCGGCAAGAGCGTATTTTTACCGCTGGAAATTTTCTGGATATATTTGTCCAGGTTTTCCCTGAATAAGCGTTCACCATGAAATGGGACGCTAACCAGCCATTCTTTACAGGGAGCTTCAGCAGACCAGTTTCTGAGCCATAGGAGCCTACGCATATGTACTATAGACAGCGTAAGGCGGGAGGCCTGATGGACTGAATCCTCTATGGCGTCAACCGCAAAGCCTAAGGCTCTAGGTAGATCAGCTAGGGCAAAGCCTGCTGATCTGTCAAGTCCCTCAAGACCTGTTTCAACGGATCCTTCACTGCTTAGCAGACCCCAATAGCTGCTACTGCTGGTTGTATCACCAAGCAGATTTTCATAAGGACTCCAATCTTTTATCTATTGGGTTCTTGAACATTTGGACATTATCCACTGGACATGTCAGTGATTTATACATACAAGAGATGGCTGCGTCCACTGTAGGGACCTTCCATTTCTTTTTTTTTTTTTTGATGAACTTATCCTCCATGGGATAGACCACCGGAAATCTCTTGGGGGAATAAATATTTTCTCAGGACGTTCCCAATCCTGGTAAATGAGCCCTTTCAGTAAAGGGTGAAGTGGAAAAGAACAAACAGTCTGGGGGCTTCTAGCGACCCCAACGAGGATACAGTAGTGGTTGATGGTTCCGCAAGGTGCATTTTTAAATGCTGATCGGACCATGTTAGTCAGAGACTGAACCCATAATCTTTCAGCTTGAGATGCTGAGAAAAGGTTCCCCCACTGTTGATTCCTCTATAACAGAATCAACCTTATCCTGATCCCCTTCAGGCAGGTCGATCCCTGTATGGGACTGTTGCTCTGCTAACAGGCACTCTGAAGGAGGAGACGGAGATCGGGCGTGCTTTCCCTGACAGGGAGGCAGCGATAAATTTTGACAATCTCTCTCTAATCCTCCCAGAGCTGAGGAAAAAACCTCCTCTGTTACATACACAGGAGCAGGTGACTGAGGACAGCCACAGTACCAAGTACCCCTGCGGGGTCTCTACAGTCACTTACCTCTGAACTTCAGGGGAGACTGGTGCAGCAGGAGTATGCCCAAGATCCTCAGAGCCCGATGAGACCCCCTTCGCTTCCTGGAAGATTCAGTTCCGGAGCTACTGGACGGCATATTCCTAAGCCTAAAGCTGAGGTATTCCAGCCGTAATACACCACTTTTACTGAGAATAGTCTAGCACAATTGCTGCTATATCACAGTTGGTGTCTACTAATGTGCCTTTCTAGGGGATGCCTGTATCAACCGCTTGCTGTATGCCTTTAAATGTTGCCAGTTCTGTCTCTGTACTTCATAGCCAGCTTACTGCAATAATGTGGCTTTTTAAAAACCTGCTGGGACGCCCGCACATGCGCAGTAGCGCTGCGGCGCGCACAGAGCGTCATCCCCCAGGCCCCGCCCCTTTTTCCGGCCACCTCTATATATAGAGGCGCGCGCACGCGCGCGGCCACGTGCGCCTCGGCGCTAATTTTCAAACATGGAAGCCAGGGCCCCCTTTGCCGCAGGCCGGGGGATAGACGAACACTGCAACATGGCAGAGGAAACAGTTTCCTGTAGGAGAACTCACCAGCTGCCTGGACTTTGCTCTCTGAGAAGAAACTAGTCCATATGACAAGAAAAACATTCCCACAGCGGCCTCTAGTGGACAAACACAGGTACCGCAGTTTAATATACTAAACATATATAAAAAAACATTCTTTTTTTTTTTTTTTTTTTCTTGACCACCATTAAAAATTATTACATTTTTTTAGTAGTTACAGGCATGCACAGATATTAGCGGGAATACCGTTAGGTAACAGACAGAAAGACAAATTAGGCTTGGGGGTCCCCCAATAGAACCAAGTTCCTGGGGGCCCCCACTTACCTGTTCCCCGCCGCAGGACTTTGTTTGGTCCACAAAAGCCCAAACTTCACCTATCACGGCAGGCATTGTAATCAAACCTTCAGGGACCGGGTTCCCAAGGATTCCACTCCCCTGGACCTGTATAGCACCCTGCACAGAAAACATCTTGGTCGTGGGTATGACCAGAGCTCTGGATCCCAGGGTCCAGCTCTCCTAAGAGAAGCATTACAGGCAGAACCTTGCTCTTCTCTGCAAGGCCCGGGTACCGACCGTTTAGCTATGAAGCTTTTTTGGTCGGATCCGGAATAGCTTACTGAGGCCCAAAAGAACCTGTACGCAAGCTCAGTGAAAAACACATGTTTCTTCTTGGCCAACACCTTAGACACTGGCAAAAAACTGAGGTGCTCCCGGATGGGAGGGGCTTATATAGGGGAGGGTACTTCCGGTTTTGGAAGTTGCCAGTGCCAGCACCTGACGGTAACTATATAACCCATTAGTAATGACTGTCGCTCTGTGTCCCGTGATGTACGAGAAAGAAATTATTGTTTAGATAGGTATATTATCTATATCAGTGATCATTAACTCGTGATCAGCCCAACTTTCTGCTTATCAGCTATCATGATTAGTGTATTGTATGCCAAATACAATTCCTCTTCTTCCAATGTGGCCCAGGAAGGTCAAAAAGATTGGACACTCCTGTGTTAGAACGTGACACGCATAGCTCACACAGTTTACCCACAGGCAGCACAGACAGGCAACAACTGACAGAAGGGTAACGGGTACAGCGTGACACACATGTAAGCATGGTCAGGTAAATGGAGGGAGCTACATGTCTAGAACTCACATATGGTCTTCAGCGTAGCACTTACCTTTCTGAAACGGGGGTATGCCACCTCTGTCCATTGTTGGCTCTGGAAGGAGCATAACCCGCTCACCATAGGGAGTCTGCTCCACTTTCCCAATAGCAAGATCTAAGACAAAAACATACCATGAGTCCCAAGTGTAGCAGGTCACGGTCACACACACACACACACAATAGTAATGAGGTTGTAACCAGTAGAGCAGACCACCACGCATACAAAGAAAAGTAATGGCGTGTACAGAGGACAGATATGGAGGGGCTCCTCACCTCGGCCATGAGCATAGTCCACAGTTTGTTGAATTCCAGAAAGCTTGGAACCCATAGGAAGGGCCCCCCTCCTCTCATGTTCCCAAAGTTCACCAAACTGGTCACCGACAGCTCTACCAGCTGCTGAAGTGGAGGATGCTGGGTCCACTCCAGTCACAGAAACATTAGATGGTGGCTGACAGGAAACAAAATGCATGATAAGTTTTTTTTAAAGTCTCCTATAAAGCTCAACTGTAGTCAAACATTAAACCCACAAAATACATATATTTAAAGCTATTCAGCTGCAACATTTTTTTTAATTCTGTTAAGCCAGTTTTGTGATTCACACATCTGGCACCCTGTATAGTCAGAGGGTAATGCCGTTTATATTCTAACTTGCTAATGATGCTCTGTAAGAGCATCATTCTACTTCTGCAACCCTCCCTGCATGCTCTCCTCATGCAAGCTGCCTTAACATCTCCCACTCTTAATCCCAAGCACATCCCTCTCTAGCTCAAGCAGGCCAATAACATTTGCCCCCTCTGCAGCCCCCAAACCTACTTCCCTTTTAGTCCCCAGCACCTAAACAGGCTCCAGCTACAACACCCAGTGCCTAAATCCACTCCCTCTCCAGCCCAATGCCTGAACCCACTTGCTCCAACTCTCAACCTGCTCCCTCTCCAGCCCTCAGCGCCTAAATCCACTTCCTCTTCAGCCCCCAATGCCTGAACCCGCTTGCGCCAAATCTCAACCTGTTCCCTCTCCAGTCTCCCAGCACTTAAAACAAGATACTTGCTTCCAGCACCCAAACCTGCCCGCTCTCAGTGCCCAAACCTGCCCGCACTCTAGCCCCCAGAAGCTCTCACTTAAAGTGAGCTTCTGGCACCTCCCTGCTGTTGAGTGCCCCCAACAGCAAGCAGCTTGCTATCGGGGCACCTGAGCCGAGCTGCAGCTCTGTGTATCCAGACACGGAGCTTTGGTTCAGCCCGCCCCCACTCTCTCCTGATTGGCTGAGTTTGATTGACAGCAGCGGGAGCCAATGGTGCTGCTGCCGTGTCTCAGCCAATCAGGAGGGAGATTCCCAGATGGCTGATGGACTTGTGGACATTGCTGGAAAGAGATGGGGCTCAGGTAAGTATTAGGGGGGCTGCTGCACAAAAGGCTTTTTATCTTAATTCAAAGAATGCATCAAGATTTAAAAAAAAAAACCTTCTGCCTTTACAACCACTTTAAGTTACATTTCACAGCAACAGTAACTAATAAATGACAACTCTATACAATGCTCACCTGAGATTTTACAGGGTCACTAAAATCATAATGCATGACTGAAAACCTACCTGTTTTGCTTCCCCACTGGCCTTTACATCTGACGCTAGTTTTCCCGTAGTGTTTGATGGTTCGGTATCGTCAAAAAAGTTTTTTAAATTATCCAGCTGCTCCTTCTGCTCCCTTTACAAATCAAATAGAATGTTAAGTGCACAATTCACAGAACGATAAATGAAATTCCTAAAAAAAAAAAAATCTTTAGAGACGGCACCAAAAAAAAAAAAAAAAAAAAAAAAAAGTTACCCACCTGAGCATTTTCAACTCATGCGCCGCTTTCAGAATGATCTCATGTTGCCGCTGACTCAGTGCCAGAACGCTCGCTGAGCCAGACTCCCCTCCTGGTGTCGTTGGCTGTTCAGGAAGAGCAGATGAACCTGAATCTCCGGGAAGTGTATTCGGGCCTTCGCTCACTCTTTCTTCAGGTGGATACCATCGACCATCTTTGAGCTCCAATTCTGATCTTTCAGAAAGCAAGTCAGGATTTCTGTCTTCATGCCACAGAGGGCGTTCTGGATATTCTCTAATACGGAGCTCACCAAGATCACGGAAATCTCTATCTGCCAACTCTCTATCCAATCTCCACCTATCATCCAGATATCTGTCAATTGGCGGAAGTGGTGGTAGAGGAGAACGTGCTCGGACAGGAGAATATGGACGATCTGGAGACAAAGGCCTTCGAGAAGACAACCAATCTCTATCCCGAAGTGGTAAATCAAGGTCTTCTGGAATCCTCAGATAGTCTCTGTCAAGATCCAGATCAAACAAATAAGGTCTTTCTAGCCTATTGTAATTAATGACTCTTTCGAGATCTCGGTCTAGGAATGGATCATACCGAGGATCACGTCTTATATCTATATCATGAGGAAGGTGTGGTGGCCGTAAGAGCAGTCGTTCATCTCTCATATATAGATCCAGAAACGGATCTCGTAGGAGGTCTTGATCACGAGCTCTCCACAATCTCTCTCTTTCCCATTCATCCAACCTCTCTTCCTCGAGTGCAAAATCCCTCCTTCGCGCCTCTAAGGGTGGGTCCTGAGAAAAACGCTCTCTATCAAGAAACCTTGGTTCTCTAAGCAAAGGCTTTCGACCAAATGGCAGTGGCTCATTCAAACCTATAAATAAAGCTCTCTCATCTGGCAAATGCCCTCGTGACTCAAAGTCCCTGTCATCTAAAACATCTATCTCACGGCTGCCTGGTCTGGGTGGAGGTCGACCACGCATAAACCCTCTTGCCCTTCCTCTCCCACGGTGATCAAATCGGCCATCATAATTTTCTGGCCAATCCTGTGCAAAAGGTTTCGACTCAAAGGGTGCATCATCTTCTCTAAAACCACCTGGCCTGCCTGGCTCTTGGTGGAGATAACCTCCTGCATCATCATCATCTTCATCAGGAAATTCTGGTCTGCCATGATGACCCTCTGGACCATGTGAATAAGTTCCCCCCTCTTCATCTGCCTCGGTATAGGGGTCCTCACACAAAGGATCAGCTCCCATGGACGCATCATAATTATCACTGTCCTCGCCTTCAGCCGTTCTTTCTAGAGGCTCTTCCCAAGCAGAAAAGGGTCCCCCAGGATGACCTGCCCTCGGCCCACCCATTCTAACTGGAGGACCTCCCCTCAGCCCACCCATTCTAACTGGAGGACCTCCCCTCGGCCCACCCATTCTAACTGGAGGACCTCCCCTCGGTCCACCCATTCTAAATGGAGGACCTCCCCTCGGCCCACCCGGCCTTACTGAAGAAGCTTCCCATGGGCCACCCGGCCTGATTGGAGGAGCTGCCCTTGGCCCACCCAGCCAGACTGGAGGAGCTCCCCTTGGCCCACCACCTGGCCTAGGGCCACCTGGCCTAACTTGAAGAGCCCCTCTTGGTCCAGTTGGCCTAACAGGAGCAGCCCAAGGATCAGCTGCCCTCTGTGGAGGAGCCCAAGGGTCACCTGGCAATGAGTGAGGAGCCTGTGGCCTGAATGGTGGCATGTTATGGGGTATAAAAGGGCCACCTATCCCAGGAGTAGGGAGCAGGCCACCTGACTTACTAGGGAAAGGACTCTGAAAAGCATCCCGTTTTACAAAGGAACTTGGACCATCAGTAGGCTCTTCTGGCTTACTGGCCGTTGATGGGGTAGGTACCGGAGCATCTGGTTTAGCAGTCTTCAGAGATGAAACCTGTGACACTGAAGGCTTACTGGGGACAGGCAAATCTATTTCACTCTTATCAGATGTACTTGTAGTCTCTATTTGACCAAGACCCTTTGATGCATCTGAATGAACCGATGATGCAGGCAATGGCTTATTTACTTTACTCAGGTCAGGCAATGTTTGGCCACCCAATGGATCAGTTTCAGGCAAGTCCGAAGCTTTTGATTTATCTTTATTGGAATCTGCAGCTTCTACTGGTTTATGCAGCTCAGGTGCAGTGGTTGCAGTTTTTGAAGCATCCTGGACAGCTGGACCTTCTGCTTTCTTAGGTGCACCATCCTTCAAGGGCTCATCAACTTGTTTCAGATCAATATTTTGCTGCTCTTGTTTTTCATCTCTCTGATCACCAGGAAAAGAATCAGCACCCAGACAGACTTCAGTCTCTTTAGAAATGTGCTTCTTTTTGAATTGGCTTTGATAACTTTTAGTGGCAATATTTGCTGTGTTACCTTGTATTTCAGACTTCTCTAAAGGAGAATCTCCCAGCAAAGGAGGTCTATTCCCCCCATCACCTCTTCCCTGTGGCCAATCTGGTCTCCCTTTTCTATCACCTGGGCCCCACCTATCACTAAAGGGAACCCTGTTTTCTCGCCGGTCATGTAAGGGCATATCTGCAGCACCAAAACTGTCTTTATCAGCAGGGCTCCAATTATCCCGACGCGGACCATCAAAATCCCCAAATCTATTTTGTGGTTGAGAAAAGGGCATATCACGGTCTTTAAAATGGTCCCCAGGGCCAGGGGGCATGTCAGGGTCTCTAAAATGGTCCCCAGGGCCAGGGGGCATGTCAGGGTCTCTAAAATGGTCCCCAGGGCCAGGGGGCATGTCGGGGCCCTTAAACCGGGGGCCAGGGGGCATGTCGGGGCCCTTAAACCGGGGGCCAGGGGGCATGTCGGGGACCTTAAACCGGGGGCCAGGGGGCATGTCCGAGTCCTTAAACCGGTTCCCAGGGGGCCCGTCTGGGCCCTTAAACCGGTCGCCAGGGCCAGGGGGCAAGTCTGGGCCTTTAAACCGGTCGCCAGGGCCAGGGGGCAAGTCTGGGCCTTTAAACCGGTCGCCAAGGCCAGGGGGCAAGTCTGGGCCCCTAAACCGGTCGCCAAGGCCAGGGGGCAAGTCTGGGCCCCTAAACCGGTCCCCAGGGCCAGGGGGCATGTCTGGGCCTTTAAACCGGTCCCTAGGGCCAGGGGGCATGTCTGGGCCTTTAAACCGGTCCCCAGGGCCAGGGGGCATGTCTGGGCCTTTAAACCGGTCCCCAGAGCCAGGGGGCATGTCTGGGCCTTTAAACCGGTCCCCAGAGCCAGGGGGCATGTCTGGGCCTTTAAACCGGTCCCCAGAGCCAGGGGGCATGTCTGGGCCTTTAAACCGGTCCCCAGAGCCAGGGGG
Source organism: Rana muscosa (assembly GCA_029206835.1). Lineage (NCBI taxonomy): Eukaryota > Metazoa > Chordata > Amphibia > Anura > Ranidae > Rana > Rana muscosa. The sequence continues at coordinate 216,764,492 of CM055126.1, forward strand.
CATGTCTGGGCCTTTAAACCGGTCCCCAGGGCCAGGGGGCATGTCTGGGCCTTTAAACCGGTCCCCAAGGCCAGGGAGCATCTCAGGGCCCCTAAAGCGATCCCCAGAACCAGGAGGCATCTCAGGGCCCCTAAACCGATCCCCAGAACCAGGAGGCATCTCAGGGCCCCTAAACCGATCCCCAGAACCAGGGGGAATCTCAGGGCCCCTAAAACGATCCCCAGAACCAGGGGGAATCTCAGGGCCCCTAAAACGATCCCCAGAACCAGGGGGCATCTCAGGGCCCCTAAAACGATCCCCAGAACCAGGGGGCATCTCAGGGCCCCTAAAACGATCCCCAGAACCAGGGGGCATCTCAGGGCCCCTAAAACGATCCCCAGAACCAGGGGGCATCTCAGGGCCCCTAAAACGATCCCCAGAACCAGGGGGCATCTCAGGGCCCCTAAAACGATCCCCAGAACCAGGGGGCATATCAGGGCCCCTAAAACGATCCCCAGAACCAGGGGGCATATCAGGGCCCCTAAAACGATCCCCAGAACCAGGGGGCATATCAGGGCCCCTAAACCGATCCCCAGAACCAGGGGGCATATCAGGGCCCCTAAACCGATCCCCAGAACCAGGGGGCATATCAGGGCCCCTAAACCGATCCCCAGAACCAGGGGGCATCTCAGGGCCCCTAAACCGATCCCCAGAACCAGGGGGCATCTCAGGGCCCCTAAACCGATCCCCAGAACCAGAGGGCATCTCAGGGCCCCTAAAACGATCCCCAGAACCAGGGGGCATCTCAGGGCCCCTAAAACGGTCAGGAACATCAGGGCCACCAAAGCGGTCATGAGCTTGAGGTAGCTCAGGGCCACCAAAGCGGCCCTTAGGTGTAAGCATATCCGGTCCCCCTAAGTGGTGATGGGTAGATGGCATCTTGGGGTCTCTAAAGCCTTCCTGATGCGATTCCTGTGAAGGTGTCTGTTCAGAACCTCTAAAGCGTTCCTGAGAAGGTGGTTGTTCGGGGCTTCCAAAGCGATCACGAACAAGTGGCTGCTCTGTGCCTCCCCTGTGGTCCTGAGGAGATGGCAGCTCAGGGCCCCCAAAGCGGTCTCTTGAAAAAGTCTCAGGATAGCCAAAACTGGATGTTCGACCTTCTGGAGCTCCAAACCTCTGTCTGGGATGGCCTTCAGGAAATGGAAACCTGCCCCGTGGTGGTATGGAGGGAAATCTAGCTCTTCCCCTTGGCTGCAAGTCTGGTGAATTGTACCTAAAGCGCTGAGAACCATCAGGGTGGCCAAACCTATCCCGAAAAGGAACTTCAGGAGCAGCATGCTGGTCATATGGTGGACCCATTCCATCTCTTTCATAGGGAGCAACTTCAGGACCACCAAACCTGTTTGAATTCTGGGCATTCCCAAATCTGTCTATGGGGGATGAAGTATTTTCTACACCCCACCTATCCTGAAAATTGCTCCGCCTATCACTGGACTGTTCATTAGATCCACCCCACCTACCATCCGGAGGTTGATCCCATTTATTTCCCATGTCATCACCTTGACTACCCCGCTTGTTAAACTGAGGACTATCAGGCCTGTTCCACATTTCTGCTGGGTGCTTTGACTCTCTATCTGACTCTGCTCCAGGGGGGTTATCAGACATCTCCTTGGTTGTGGATTCTGAAACATTAGGTGGTTTAGGTATATCCCAGGACTGATCAGGATTATCTTTTGGCCTGTCCCATCGGTTAGCTGGAACCTTTTGATCACTAGTTTCTAAATACTGCTTGGATGCAGGTGCTGGGGTGGACTGGTCCGTCTTTTCACTTGTCCAGGGCTGGCTCTCCCTGTCATGTGTGGGAGGATGGGAGCCATAGAAACCATGTGACCCAGGAGGTGGGAAACGAGAAGGAGGTGCAAATCCATGTCCCTGGGCTGCGAATCTGCAAAACCAAGAGACAAATCATTAGTGCAGCAGGCAGAAAAGAGGACATACTATTTTAACGTTGAACAAAGTTTTTTTATTGATCAAAAAAGGTACATACATGTTAAGTATAATTTTGCATATAAACTTGGTAACTGATACCTTGAATGTCATTACAATAGGCAGGTAAGATAACAGGTACATTGTTGTTGCCATGTGAGCACGTTCTACAAGCATACATGACACATACTATTTACTTGTCTTCTGGCTCTTCATTTCCTAAACTTAATGAATTAGACAATGAGATGGGGAAAAAAAAAAAAAACAAGAACACAACGCAATAGTGAGATGCAGGAGGGGGTGGGGGGGGGGGGACCCACAAATTCTATATTAAAGATAACTGCCCATTAAGGATGGTGTACCCCAAAATGATCTTTAACCACATAACCTCCAGGTCTTTTTCCGACACTTGTTTACATATAAAAAGGGACCTGCAAACACAATATATTCTCTCTCTCGTTTTAGCAGAGGCCCTACAGATTAAAATGTTGTTTTGCAATGTTTTATGTTGCATGATATTTGCATAGCAGTTTTAAAAAAAATATATGTATTTTTTTTTTTTTTTTTTACACGGTTACTTAGACCCCTTTCACACTGGGGCTGCGCAGTAAAGCGCCGCTCGTTTTAGTAGGGCTTTACCGCTGTTTAAGCGGCGCTTTTTTCTGCCTCTTTTCGGCCGCTAGCGGGGCGCTTTTAACCCCAAAGCGGTTAAAAAAATCCATGTTTTGGCACTTACGAAACGCTTTTCAGGCTCTGTCCATTCATTGCAAAGGGTAGGGGCGTTTTGGGAGCGCTGTATACAGCGCTCCCAACCTGCCCCAAAGAGGCTGCTTGCAGGACTTTTACCGAATGTCCCGCAAGCACACCGCCCGGGTGTAAAAGCACCCATTGCAGAGAATGAGAAGGAGTTTTCAGGCACTTTACAGGTGCTATTTCTAGCACTAAAACACATGAAAACTGCCTCGGTGTGAAAGGGGTCTTAAAAAAAAAATTTGATCACTTTTATTGCTGTCACAAGGAATGCAAGCATCATTTGTGACAGCAATAGGCATGCGACAGGTACTCTTTAGGGAGAGATCTGGGGTCTTTAAGACCTCAAATCCCTCCTCTGGCCTTAAAAGCATTTGATCACACCAAGATTACTGATTCTCCAATTATGCCGCCCACATGGACGCGGCATTCAGTCACAGAGTTCTGTAAATGAACGAACGAACGAACAAGTACCGACATCCGTTGCGGCTGTCGGCTTGTAGTTCTCAAACTAACACAGCGCTGTTGAGCACTCTGGTAGTTCATTGAAGCTTCCCATTAGTGTGAAACTGCCTGCCCCAATGATGTATGGGCAGACAGCTTACACTGACAGTCTGCAGAAGACCTGCATGGCACCCGTGATCTGCAGATTCCTGGTGCAATGCTTTCCAGGCTCAAAACAAAAAACAACTGTAAATGCTCTATTGAGGAGCTCTGGTTGTTTTGGGTGGAGTTTGTTTGCTTGCTGTTCCCACCCCTCGTTTTTTTTTTTTACACTGCTTGGGGACGTCCCTAAGGTCAAGACTCGTGCTGTGTCCGTCAATGAACGAAAGAGAAAATAGGATTTTTGTACTCACCATAAAATCCTTTTCTCTGAAGTTCATTGACGGACACAGCACCCACCCGTCCTTTGTTTGTACGGGCTTTTTGACGAACTGAGCTGCTGGATGCAGTGTGAGGGGTTATAGCCAGTGGGACCGCCCCCTGGGCGGTACTGTTCAGCTTTGCGGTTACATGTTTCTGCCTAGTCCTCTCCTGATAGAAGGCATATAACCCTAAGGTCAAGACTCGTGCTGTGACCGTTAATGAACGAAAGAGAAATGTGGATTTACCACTTGCCATCCGGGCCATTTCTGACACTTTGCTCCTACATTTAAAAATATACTTTAAAAACACTAAAGTCAGCCCAATTTTTTGGTATAATGTGAAAGATGTTACGCTGAGTGAATAGATACCAAACATGCAACGCTATAAAATTACGTCCGACCGTGGAATAGCGGCATACTACGGTGCTTAAAATGCTCCACATGCGACGCTTTAAACGCCTTTACAGGTTATCAGTTGAGAGTTGCACAGGAGGTCTGGTGCTACAATTTTTGCCCTCGCTCTACGTTCGCAACAGTACCTTACATGTGTGGCGAGATCACCGTTTACATATGCGTTCGGGAGTAACATATGCGTTTGCGCGTAAGCACGTGGTTTATCCAAATTATATATTTATTTTTTTTACACTTTTTTTTTGGACTAACTTTATTGCTATCACAATGGATGAACAACATCACTGACAGCATGGTAGAGCTGCACGATTCTGGCTAAAATGAGAATCACAATTGTTTTGCTTAGAAGATCACGATTCACATTATACAAAAAAATAAAATTGGGCTAACTTTACTGTTTTTTTTTTTTTTTTTAATCCTTAAAGTGTATTTTAGTAGTTTGACTACCTGAATTCTAGAATCCCCCCTACAATACTGAGAAAATCACTAGAGGAACATGGTGAACACACTGTTGATACAGCAGCATCTTCTGTTACAGCTCTCATCTTCCATATATGAGGCCTCCATGGCAAAACTGATTATTTTTTAGATATAAACACTTACCTTGGCTCTCTGGGTGCTTCGTAGGGCCCCCCTGCCATCAAGCTAGGAGGTGTGGGAGGGACAGTGGGCGTCAACTCCCGATCAGGGACCGGTGGAAGTACAGGTGGGTTTAAATGTTTGATATCCTCACTTTGCTTGTCCAAGCCAGGAGAAGGAAATTCCGGTGGAGGATTATGGGAAGACACGGGAGGGGCACTATGGCCCAGTGGTGGTTGAGCACTCAGAGATGGATGTGACTGATAAGACGGTGCGGTAGGTAGAGACATATTTTCGGAAATGAAAGATTCTGCAGTTACTGGCGGATCTGTTCCTGCTGTAGGCATTATGGAGGGTGCAGATGTCATGACAGATGAGCTGGTGGTGGCAGGAGGACTGGTAGAAGAGGACGGTGCAGGCGCGGGAACATATGTGGTTTCAGGCTCTGGGGCAGAGGTAAAGCTTTCTGCTGGAAGAGGTGGTTGTGCTTCAGTGGCAGGGGGTAGAGGAGGTTGTACAACTTCTGCTGAAGGGGAGCCAACAGGTGGTGGAGGGGGTGGAGCACTGGATGCCGGAGGAGGGGGTGGAGCACTGGATGCTGGAGGAGGGGGTGGAGCAGTCGCAGGTGGAAGAGGCGGTGTGGCTTCAGTATATGGAGTCACAGGTGGAAGAGCAGGGCCATACACTGGTGCCACTGGAGCGGTATAGGGAGGCTGTACGCTCACTACAGTCGGTGGAGCTGCAGGAACAGCCGGAGAGATGACTGGCGAGTATGTCGGGTACTGGGTTACCATGGCAATGCCTCCTATATAGTGACTGCCACCATACTGCTGCTTTAAGCTTTTCAGCGAGGCAATTTTTTCCTTTAGATGTGCCTTTGTGGATTTCATGTGGGTCTGCCAAGATGCCCACTGGACCTGGTAATCATGCAGCTGATCCCTGTGGGGGTAGGTCTGCAGTAACTCCTGCCACTTCTTGAATTGAACCTCCCATTCTTGGTACAGCTGCACAAGCTGCTTCTGCTCCATCTCATAGTGCTGCAGCTGAACATCTACAGTCATGGCCTGTACAGAGGAAATAGAGATTGACGTGAGGAAGGACTGGAACACTAGATCAATTGTCTTATAATTAAAAAATAAAAAAACAAAAAGAAAACACCGACTGGTGTCACCTACTTAAGTAAACCCATTGATTTAACAGTTTCAAAAATGAGTTAACATTCCCGGTATCCCGGGAATGACAACTGTCACATTGGTTGTGCTCTCAACCAAACTGTCAAACCATCCAATGGCTGGTGTCATAACTGATCACATGTGCAGCATCATGGCAGTTGAAGATTAAACAGAGGCCAAGATGGCAGCTTCCTTGCCTGAAAATGATAGGAGGGTTTACTTCCACTTTAAGGCGCAGCAAACCCACAACTAAATTTATCCAACTGCAATACGTATATCAGCCAAAACCCTGGTATTGCTTTTTTTCAGCCGGCGGCTGCCTTTCTGACCCCAAATCTCTCCATAAAGAGGACCTGTCATCAATATTTATATTACAAGGGATCGCCGTGAACATTAGAGCGAAAACAATTCTAGTGCTAGACCTCCTCTGTAACTCTAAAAGGGTAACCCTGTAAAGGCGTTTAAAGCCTCACCTATGGAGATTTTTAATTACTGTAGTTTGTCGTCCTTCCATGAGTGTGCGCAATTTTAAATTGTGACACATTGTTAGGTATCTATTTACTCTGCGCATCATTTTTCACATTGTACAAAAATAAATTGGGGAATAGATTGTTTTTTTTTATTATTTACTGAAGTATATTTTTTGCCTAAAAATGTTTGCGCAAATACCGTGACATAAAAAATTGCACCGATTGTCATTTTAGAAAAATGTATGTGTGGGTTCTAAGTAAATTTTCTAGCAAAAAATACGGACTTAAACTTGTAAACAAAAAAAAAGTGACAAAAAATCCTGGTCAGCAAATTAATGAAATTGCAAATGGTTAATAAATTAGAAAGAAAACATACCCCAATTTTTGGGGAAAATGTGAAAGATGAGGTTACGACGATTAAATAGATACCCAACAAATTTAAAATTGCGCACGCTCGTGGAATGGCAACAAACTATAGTACTTAAAAATCTCCGTAAGTGTCGCTTTAATTTTTTTTACAGGTTACCCGCTTAGAGTTAAAGAGGAGGTCGAGCACTAGAATTATTGCTCTCGCTCTAACATTCATGGCGATACTTCAAATGTGTGGTGCGAATACTGTTTACATATGCATATGTGACAACTGACTGAGTCACCAAGAAATGGTTCACCTTCACAAGAATTATCAGAAATGACAGGCGGTCTCTAAAAGAAGCAGTGGCCATAGGGTGAATTATATTATATATTCTAAGAGACGAGTCTGCTCCAGTGTTGATTTCTTAAATAGGTTTCATCCATATTTACCCTGGGATTGGCAAAAATAGGATTTTTTACTCACCATAAAATCCTTTTCTCTGAGTCATGGACCGACACAGCTTCTCTATTGACATAGTGGGTATTATCCGTTATTTGGAGTGACTAGGCAGAAAACTTGTAAAAAGTGTTGCATCACACCTTCTACAGTACCGTCCAGGGGGTGGACCCTCTGGTATAGCCCCTCACTCTGCATCTCGCAGATCAGTTCGTCAAAAAGAAGTACAAACTTAAAAAGGAGGGGTGGGTGCTGTGTCGGTCCATGAACTCAGAGAAAAGGATTTTACGGTGAGTAAAAAATCCTATTTACTCTTTCGTTCATGGACCGACACAGCTTCTCTATTGACATAGTGGGACGTCCCAAAGCAGTGTCAGAGAAAAAAACGAGGCGTGGTAACGGCATAAAAGTAAACTTCACTCCAAACTCAAAAAAACAGCACTCCAATGGGGGAGTTGCAACTCTAAACAGCCGCCTGAAAAACCTTGCGGCCGAAAGAGGCATCCGAAGATGCACCTACATCAACTTTGTAGAATTTTGTGAAAGTGTGAGCGGACGACCAAGTCGCCGCTTTACATAATTGGGAAACAGACGCTTGATGTCAGAAAGCCCAAGAGGCTCCTATTGCCCTGGTCTAATGCATCATGACCGGAAAGGGGGGCGCTTGACCCTTTAAGGCATAAGCCTGGATTACTATCTGTCGGATCCACCTAGAGATGGTGGCCGACAAGACTGCTTGGCCCTTTTTGGGACCAGCCACCGAAACAAACAGTGAGTCTGACTTCCGGAACAGGGAAGTAGCAGATAGGTATACTCTCAAAGCTCGGACAACGTCCAAGGAATGCAATGCCGATTCCTTAGGATTCGACAGATGAGGAAACAAGGATGGAAGTACAATGTCTTTGTTGAGATGAAAAGCCAAAACGACTTTCAGAAGAAAGGAAGTCTGCGGCCGCAGCACCACCTTATCCTTGTGGAAGATCAAATAGGGAGCCTTGCATGATAAGGCTGCCAGCTCAGAAACTCGTCTAACTGACATAACAGCCACCAAGAAGACCACTTTCTGAGAAGGTGTCAACAAGGGAATATCCCTAATATTCTCAAACGGTGCCTTCTGAAGCACCGAGAGGACCAGGTTCAAGTCCCACGGAGGTAGCAGGGGACGGATCGGAGGAGCCACATGTCGAACCCCCTGCACAAATGTACACGAGAGAGTGAGTCGCCAGGGGTCACCGATAAAAGCCAGCCAGGGCAGATATCTGTCCCTTAAATCGTACTTAAGGCAAGCCTTTGGTCCACCCCACGCTGTAAAAACAGCAGGATTCTGGAGACAAAATAAGTACAAGGATGCCATTTCATTTCCTCACACATGGAGATGTAGGCCTTCCAAGTGCGATGATAAACCTTCCTAGAGGACGGCTTCTGAGCACTTCTCATAGTAGAGATTACTGAATCTGACAGGCCCCAGTCTCTCAGTACCTGGTTCTCAATAGCCAGGCCGTTAAAACCAGTGACCGTAAAGCAGGATGGAGTATGGGACCTTGCGACAGCAGGTCCTCCCGTAGTGGTAGGCGCCAAGGGACGTCTGTTACTAGACGTACTAGATCGGCGTACCAGGGATGCTGAGGCCAATCTGGAGCAATCAGGATCATTGGAATTCCCTCTGCCTCCACTCTGCGAAGCAGATAAGGAAGAAGCCTTAAAGTGGAGCTCCACCCTAAATATCGACTTTTGGTATTTGGAACCCTCCCCCCCTCCGGTGTCACAATTGACACCTTTCAGGGGGGAGGGGGGTAAAGATACCTGTCTAAGACAGGTATTATCACCCACATCCGGGAGTCCTCTCTCCGGGAATCTGCGGGAGTGACGTCACTTCCCGTAACACAGGAGGATGAATCAGAACGGCGCAGCGCGACTCACGCATGCGCCGTAGGGAACCGGGCATGAAGCCGCAGGGCTTCACTTCCTGGTTCCCTCAGCGAGGATGGCGGAGGGAGCAGCAGAGTGACGAGCGATCGCTCGTCCTCTGCTGCGGACGTCGCTGGACTCCAGGACAGGTAAGTGTCCAAATATTAAAAGCAAGCAGCTGCTGTAGCTGCTGGCTTTTAATATTTTTTTTTCCGGCGGAGCTCCGCTTTAAGGGAGGGAAGGCATATATTAGCCGAAACTGACCCCACGATGCCACCAACGCGTCCGTTGCGTCTGCCCATGGGTCCCTTGACCGGGCCACAAACCTCAATACCTTCCGATTGAGTCCGGAAGCCAGAAGATCTACATCTGGCGTGCCCCATCTTTGGCAGAGGAGTTTGAACACTTCTGGGTGTAAGGACCATTCTCCCTGGTCCAGCATTTGGCGACTCAGGTAGTCCACCTGCCAGTTCTCCACACCTGGAATGTACACGGCCGATAGTGCCGGTACGCTCCTTTCTGCCCACCTCAGGATGCGAGCGACCTCCGATGCTGCAGCTGAGCTTCTTGTTCCTCCTTGATGATTGACATATGCCACTGCTGTGGCGTTGTCTGACTGGATCCTGACTGAACGCCCTTGCAGCCTCTGAGACCATCTGAAGAGGCACAGCCTGAACGCCCAGATTTCCAGGACATTGATCGGCAGGCAGGATTCCTCTGGGGTCCAGCGACCTTGCGTCGACTGAACACCCCAGACTCCCCCCCCAACCTGAAAGGCTGGCGTCCGTCGTGATCACTATCCAGTAAACAGGAAGAAATGACATCCCGGCCAGAGGAGCCGGTGATGTCAGCCAGCATACCAGGGATCTCCTGACTAGGTGGCTTACCTGGATTTGATAATCCAGAGATGGACATCTGTTCCATCTGGACAGAACTACTTTCTGGAACACCCGAGGGTGATATTGAGCATATGGGACCGCCTCGAAGGAGGCTACCATGAGGCCTAACACTCGCATGCAAAAACGGAGTGACGACCAACTCTTGGATGTCAGCTGCTGCACTGCAGCCCGAAGGGTCTGCAACTTTTCCACAGGGAGGAATACCTTTGCTTCCAAGGAATCCAGAATCAACCCCAGGTACACTAGGCATCGAGTTGGCACCAAAAACGGACTTTTGCGTATTTAGTATCCAACCACAGTCTCGAAGAGTCTGACAGGTAATAAACACGCTTACTTCTAATTCTGAGCTTGAAGGGGCCTTCAGAAGGTCGTCCAAGTAGCCCATGATAGCGATACCCCGCTGTCTTAGAAGTGCCAGAATCGGAGCGAGCACCTTGGTGAAGGTCCTGGGTGCCGAAGCCAGGCCAAACAGGAGAGCCACAAACTGATAGTGTTTTTTCCCAATTGCAAATCGCAGAAACCTCTGGTGTCTGGAGTATATGGGAACATGCAGGTATGTGTCCTTGATGTCCAAGGAGGCCATAAAGTCCCCTGGATGGAGAGCAGTGACTACAGATCGAACAGTCTCCATCCGAAATCTTTGTACCTTCACAAAGCAATTGAGGGCCCTGAGATCCAGGATTGGACGAACCCCATCTTTCTTGGCACAATGAACAGATTAGAGTAAAAGCCCTGACCCCGTTCCTGCTTTGGAACTGGAATTACCACCCTGCGTTCCAGGGGACCCTGGACCGCCCCGTACAGGGCCTCTTGACGGGTCGACTGGAGGGAACGAATCTGTCTGGTGGACAAGAGAGGAATTTTATCTTGTAGACTGAGGAGATTACTTTGCAAACCCACCTGGAGATTAGAGCTGTCCACTGAGACGCGAATTTGTGAAGACTTCCCCCTACCCAAAAGCTGGGTGGGGGCGGACCTTCATGCGGAAGCAGATTTGTCCGCAGGCTTATTGGGTTTGCGGGACCAAGGACGCTTTTGCCCTTGGGCAGGCGCCTTGTCGGCCTGGGGTCTTTTCCCTGTCGTCCTGGGCGGACGGAAAAAACGCTTGCATGTAGTAAAGGAGGGCCCTTGCCCTTGGCGTGGTCCCTTACCCTTCTTAGTTTGAGGAAGCAAAGTGCTCTTACCTCCTGTGGCATCCTTGATGTCATCCAGAGAGGCACCAAAAAGTGTCGCCCTTAAAGGGCAGATCCAACAGGGCCTTCTTGGAGGCCTGGTCCGCAGACCAGCCTTTTAGCCAGATCAGACGACGTATTGCTACTGCTAAAACCGAAGCTTTTGACAGCAGGGGAATAGTATCCATGTCTGACTCGCAGACAAACTTAAGGCCCTGGACCAACTGGTCGGCCAAAGTTATATCATTAGGAGGAGCATCTCACTCCTTTAACCCCTGGAGTAGCAATTTTGCCCATTCAGTAAGTGTCTAAGACACTAAGGCCCATGCCAACGCCGGGCGCACCGCTGAGCCTACCACAGAGTAAAGGTAGCGAGCGCTTCAGCTTTCTTATCCACAGGGTCCTTGAAAATAGGAGCCCCTTCTACTGAGGATTGTGGTAGCTCTGTTAAGTCTGGACACCTGAGGGTCCACTATAGGAGGAGAGGTCCATTTCTTTAGAAAACTCTCCTCAAAGGGGTACCATACCGCAAAATTCTTTGGGGATGTAAAAACCCTTAGGTGGGTTCTCCCATTCCTTGTATAAGAGCTTATCAAAATAAGACACACAAGGGCAACACCCTAGCAGTGCGGGCACGTTTACGGAACCCGAAGGGGACCGGAGTCTCTGCTGCCTCTGCAGCATTTTCCAATTTTAGCGTATCCCGCAATGCAGTAAGAAGGTCAGATACCAAAGCCTTTTCGCGTACTGACCTGGACTTGAGTCATCCTCACTGTCCGATCGGTCACGTTCTGCAGTCTCTGATGCATCAGGATCCGGGTCATGAGCAATAGCTGGACCTGGTTCTGCATCAGAATTATCCCCAGAAGATTGCGGGGGACGGGGGCGTTTACTACCCCCCGTATTCCCGTGTGCTGCTTCCACCCTGGCAGCAAAAGCCTCTAGGATTGCAGACATAGCACCCATAGATACATCAGGGGCACCAGCTGCCAAATCAGGCGTTTCAGGGGAAAAAAAAAACATCTGGCTCAGACGCCATGCTGACATCGCGCCGACACCCACAGGGCTCCAGACCAAGATATCAATAGGCCACCCCTCCTTAGCTGATCAGAGATGCTGATCAGAGATGCTGGGTCACCCAGAGGACTCACCACCCTTGGATCGGTAACGCTATGCTGCCGTGTGCTGCGCCTGTGATGCTATCCCACCGCTGCCGTGTCAGTGTGATAGTTTATCAGCGTTTCCTGTGTGAATTTTCGTGCCAGTGTAGTGCACCCTAGAGGCCGGAGACTATCGCAAAATGGCCGCCAAGCGGCTGTATGGAAACACTGGGCTCTAAGAAAATGGCCGCCGAGCCGAATATAGAGGCAAAAGCGGCCGTGGACCACAAAAACATGGCCGCCGAGCGGCGGTATATACATACAGCGTGAATCCTAGGAAACATGGCCGAACAGTCGATAGAGGCCAAAGCGGGTGTGAACCACAAGAAAACGGCGCCAAGCGGTGATATATACATATAGGCGCGAAACCACAAGAAAATGGCCGCCGGACAGTCACTAGAGGCCGAAACAGGCATAGACCACCGCAAAATGGCCGCCGACAGCATGGAGGGGGAAAAGCACACACAGGTAAGCAGAAAATGGCATTTTTTAAATCACAGCTACAGCCAGCCCTGCTCCAGATGAAACACCTTAGGTGACCCACAGCACCCAGCCACCTTAGCTCAAAGTCCAGGGAGGAGAGAAGGCAGGGAGAGAGGAAAAAAAGGGGCCACAACCACTTACTTGGTCTCTCCAGGAATGGCCAGCCAAGTCACCCTGCCGAAGCAGGGGAGCTACTTACCCTTCCTGCGTGTATCCTGCTGGAAGACATTCCACAACAGATCATCCGTGCACGGAAGGTGACTGTCGGCCAGGCATGCTGTGATTGGACCCTAGGGAATGATCATCTGCATGCCCTGGAGCGCGACGCTCACCGGACAGGCTGCTGCGACTCGGCCGTAAGGTCAGCCAAAGCTGAGCGGTCCGATGCAGGCCCTGGAGCGTAGGCTCACCGGCCACCCATAGAGCGACGGGTATGTAGTGGAAAACCCAGCGCGTAGCTAGGGTCGGCACACGCTCGATGGCCGAAATTGGGGGGGGACTACAAGGATCGAGGAACCAGCCTGTCACCCAGTCGGCAGTTGATTGAAGATCGCAGGAAACAAAAAACAAAATAGGATTTTTGTACTCACCGTAAAATCAGTTTCTCTGACGTTCATGGACTGACACAGCCTCTTCATACTGAAACACGTGGATATATGTCCCTGCTTGCAGGAGAAGATCTAGGCAGAATGTTAGGTGTTACAACATACATTCTAAAAACACCAGAGCTGAACAGCCCCACCCAGGGGGCGGTCCCTCCGGACATAACCCTCCTACCTGCAGCCAGCAGCCTCAGTTCGTAACAAAGCAGTACAAACCTTAAAAGGGTGGGTGCTGTGTCAGTCCATGGACGTCAGAGAAACAGATATTACGGTGAGTACAAAAATCCTATTTTCTCTTATCGTCCATGGACTGACACAGCCTCTTCATACTGAAACACGTGGGACGTCCCAAAGCAGTATAAAGAAGAGGGTGAGAGCAGTAGTAAAGGAAAAACCAAAAACGTCACTCCCAACAATGCAGAGCTCCTCAACGGAGGAGATGCAACTTTAAACAGCGGCCTGCAACACCTCGCAGCCGAAGGAAGCATCCGAAGATGCAGCTACATCAACCTTAGAAAAAAGGTACGAATGGACGACCAGGTCCCCGGCTTGCACACTTGTGCAACCGAGGCTTGACGTCAGAAAGCCCAGGAAGCACCAATTGCCCTGGTGGAATGTGCCGTAACCGGAAAGGGAGGCGCCCGCCCCTTAAGGGCAAAGGCCTGTATGACGGTCTGTCTGATCCACCTAGAAATGGTGGCAGACGACACCGCTTGGCCCTGCTTTGGACCAGAGACAGACACAAACAGTGAGTCAGACTTCCGAATTGAAGCAGTAGCAGACAGGTACACCCGTAAGGCTCGTACCACATCCAAATATGTGAAGCGCAAACCCTCTGGGATGCGATGGGTGAGGGCACAAGGACGGAAGAACAATGTCCTCATTAAGGTGAAAGGCCGAGACCAGCTTTGGAAGGAAAGACAGTCGCGGGCACAACACCGCCTTATCCTTATGGAGGACCAAGTAAGGGGACTTGCGGGACAAGGCCGCCAACTCAGACACCCTCCTAACAGAAGTAATGGCCACTAAGAAAGCCACCTTCTGGGACAAGGTCAAGAGAGGAATCTCTGATATTTTCAAAGGGATGTTCTTGGAGAACCGAGAGCACCAAATTTAGATCCCAAGGAGGGAGAGGAGGCTTGACAGGGGGAATCACATGGCGAACCCCCTGTACAAAAGGTGCTAACCAAGGAATGGCCTACTAGCGGTCGTTGAAAGAAAACGGCCAAGGCTGAAATCTGACCCTTAATGGTGCTCAAAGCCAGCTTTTGGGTCACATCACGCTGCAAGAACCGCAGGATTCTGGGGACAGAGTACGTCCGTGGACGCCAGTCTAGCTCTTCGCACATAGCGATGCAAGCCTTCCAGGTACAGTGATAGATCTTTCTGGAGGAAGACTTCCGTGCCCTCAGCATGGTCGAAATGACCGAATCCGAGAGACCTCGGTCCTTCAGCACCTGGCTCTCAATAGCCATGCCGTTAAATCCAGAGACTGTAAAGCAGGATGAAAGATAGGACCTTGAGACAGAAGGTCAACCCTCAGTGGCAGTCGCCAAGGAACGTCCGCGATGAGACGTACCAGTTTAGCATACCAATGATGCCGAGGCCAAACCGGAGCAATGAGGATCACCAAAATGCCCACGGCCGTTACCCTGCGCAGCAGACTAGGAAGCAGCTGCAGTGGAGGGCAAGCATATATCAGGCGATACTGACCCCACGGGGCAACTAACGTGTCCGAGGCATCTGCCCAAGGGTCCCTGGACCTGGCCACAAACCAACACCTTGCGATTGAGTCAAGAGGCCATCAGGTCCACATCCAACGTGCCCCACCACCGGCAAAGAAGTTGAAAAACCTCCGGGTGTAAGGACCACTCTCCCTGGTCCAGCGTCTGGCGACTCAGATAGTCCGCCTGCCAGTTTTCTAAGCCCGGAATGTAAACGGCCGACAGAGCCTGCACGCATCTTTCCGCCCACCTTAGGATGCGGGCGACCTCGGATGCCGCAGCCGAGCTCAGAGTGCCCCCCTGATAATTGACATCCGCCACGGCCGTGGCGTTGTCCGACTGGATTCTGATCGAGCGGCCCTGTAACTTCTCCGACCACGAGGAGAGGCACAGTCTGATCGCTCGCAATTCCAGGACGTTAATCAATAGACTGGATTCGTCCAGGGTCCAGTGCCCCTGAGCTGATAGGACTCCCCAAACTCCGCCCCAGACCGTCAGACTGGCGTCCGTTGTGACCACCGTCCACTGAATGGGGAGGAACGACCTTCCGGACAGTCTACCAAACAGTCTACCGTCCTTAAAAGGGCAAATCAGCCAGGAACTTCTTGGAAGCCAGGTCAGCCGACCAGCATTTCAACAAGATAAGACGACGCAACACCACCGCAAAGATAGAGGCCCCAGATATTAAAGGGGCCGCGTCCAAAGTGGCATCGCACACATACACCAGACCCTGCACAAGTTGGTGGGCCAGGGCAATGGTATCTGGAGGGAGATTATGCCCCTGCACAGTCTGGTGCAAAATCTTTGCCCATTCCGTGTGTCAAGGGTCGCCGCTACGATAGGACGTAAGGCAGACCCCAACAAGGCAAATATAGTTCTGCTCACCACTTCTGACCTCCTGTCAGCAGGGTCCTTAAATGCAGGAGTCCCCTCCATTGGGAGAGTGGTAGCCTTATTCAAACAGGCGACCGGGGGGGGGGGGGGGGGTCGACCAACGGGGGGAGAGCCCACTTTTTAACCAGGGCATCTAAATAGATATACGCCACGGGACCGTCAAAGTCTTCTGCGGCTTTTCCCAGACCTGATCAATGAATCTATCAAAGAAAGGCAGATATGGAAAAACCTTTTTTGAAGGCATGGCCTTAAAGGAACCAAAGGAGACAGCCTCCACCTGAGATTCCGCAGCATCCAGCTTGAGAGTGTCCCCCACAGCAATGAGTTCACTTACAAGCGCCCTGTCATTAACTCAGACTCAGAACTGGAGTCTTCCTCACAAGTAATGTCCTGTTCAAAAACATTAAAATATTCAGTTAGGGTCCTGAGCAGCAGCAGCTAGGCCCCTATCTGAATCAGAGCACTCCCCTACTGAAGATTGTGTCCATAGGGACCGCAGGTGCAGGAGCACTGCCTGTTGTCTCTGACAAGAGTGGGGAAGCAGGTGAACCAGACTCCATACTCGCCACCCTCTGAAACCTTAATGCACAAAAGTGAATAAAAGTCCACCCACTGGTTGCGCTGACTGAGGAGGGGATACCCAGAGGACTCACCAACCCGGAGAGGACCGCTCAGTTCCGCACTACCAGCGCGAGTGAGCCGTGAGGGGAGAGGGAGGAGATTCGCGCTGCAGCAGCAACGATAGAGGCCAAAACGAAGTGAAAAGCGCGCGCGGCTTCAAGAAACTGGCCGCCGGCTGAAAGTAACTGCGCCAGCGATCGGCGGCAAGATGGCCACCAAGTGCGCAGTAAAAACTACAGACAAGGCGCCCATACACACCAAAGGTCCCTCAGCTCCACGCAGTCATTAGCGCGCCCCCCGCCAGGCCAGAGTGACCCCCGGGCACCCCCACACAGCACAGCGCTAGATTAAGGTGCAGAGCGCAGCATAACAAGGGGGAGACAGGGAAAATCCCCCATACAGAGAAACACACACAGCATGTACTCACCTGATATCAGGAGAGATTACTTACCCATACCAGAGGGACCCACTGGTGTGTTTCGGACAGACTCTCACAGAGTAGTACTGAGTAGCTGTCGGCCCGGTCCACCGCGAAAGATACAGCAGGCACTGTTCAATCTTGTGAGGACCGCGGAGCATAAAAGCCCACCGGCCACCCCTGGAGTCGTGGGGCAAGTCGTGAACTGAGTCTCACGCACACAAGGCGAGGATCAGCACGCTTGATGGTCGGACAGGGAAGACTACGAGGATACCTTGTACCCAATTTGTTGCCCAGCCGACAGTTGATTGAAGATCTCAAAAATAAAATACAATTCCCAAAGGAATAAAAAAAATCTTCCAGGAGACTGGCTCCTGAGAGTGCCACGTCTTCTGCTATGCAGAAAAAACAGGCTGCAGGTAGGAGGGTTATGTCCGGAGGGACCGCCCCCTGGGCCGGGCTGTTCAGCTCTGGTTTTTTAGAATGTGTGTTGTAACATCTAACATTCTGCCTAGATCTTCTCCTGCAAGCAGGGACATATACACACACGTGTTTCAGTATGAAGAGGCTGTGTCAGTCCATGGACGATGAGAAAAATTCTTTCCCCCCGGACCAATGGGCCCGAAGGGAGCCATGTCCTACTCCTTGCTAGACAGAAAA
Organism: Rana muscosa; assembly: GCA_029206835.1. Classification (NCBI taxonomy): domain Eukaryota; kingdom Metazoa; phylum Chordata; class Amphibia; order Anura; family Ranidae; genus Rana; species Rana muscosa. The sequence continues at coordinate 216,782,054 of CM055126.1, forward strand.
AAACTGATCTGCGAGATGCAGAGTGAGGGGATATACCCAGAGGGTCCGCCCCCTGGGCGGTACTGTAGAAGGTGTGATGCAACACTTTTTACAAATTTTCTGCCTAGTCACTCCTAATTAACGGATAATACCCACTATGTCAATAGAGAAGCTGTCTCGGTCCATGAACGAAAGAGTAATTTGTGTTTGACAGTGTACAATCCTCCTGTAGGCAATAGTATACAACTTTGCAAGCAGAAAATACCCAAGCTCAACCGCACAATTGAGAAATACTTGCTGGGATTTAGTGCTCTGGCTGGGGGGTGGGTCCCCACTTCAATATACGAACATTTAAAGCAGAAATTCAGACGGAAAATCGTTAGTTCCTAAGTATTATCCTTTGGCATCATATACACAGTAGGGCTGCAACTAACGATTATATTCATAATCGATTAGTTGGCCGATTATTGATTCGATTAATAACCAAAAAAAAAAAAAAAAAAAAAAAAAAAAAAAAAAGGTAACTTGCTGCGATTTGCATTTTTACATTTATTTTGGCCAATTTGTTGTTGGGTAGATTAAAAAAAAAAAACACAAATTTCCTGCAAAAACGCATTACATGCTTTTCTGCAGCTTCTCCATTGAAGTATATTGAACCAAAAAAACTAAATAGCACCGATTTGCCCTTTCCAAATACGCAGCAGCTGAAAAAAAATCATGGATGTGAACGTGTCCCATAGGAAACCATGTAAATGAACTGTAGTGTGTTTCTGCAAAAAGCACCAAAAAACTGAGTTGTGACCCAAGATTGAGATGTTTAGTAACATAATGGGGTTAAAAAATTTAAATTGGTACAAAAAACAGCAAATACTGTATTTATTGGCGTATAACACTCACTTTTTTACCCTGAAAATAGAGGGTAAACTGTGCCTGCGTGTTATATGCAGGGGCTGTGTAAAGTTTTTTCCTGAAACTTCTCTTAAAGATAAACACGGTAATCGCTACTGTAAGGGGTTCATTTTTTACTGTGGGACAGTGAAAGTTTTTACAGTAGCGATTTGCTCTTTTTGTACTATAAAGGTCTATTTTTTTTAACCCCATTATGTTACTGGCCGATTAATCGATTATGAAAATAGTAATCGATTAATTTTATAACTGAATAGTTGTCGATCAATTAGTTGTTTCGGCCCTAATACACAGGATCAATGCTGACATGTTTCATTACAGCCTTAGTCATAATCTGCTCTGAGCAAGGCTGTAATGGCCGAAACATGTCAGCATTGATCCTGTGGACAGTGAGAAAAAAAAAAAAAAAAAAAATTGATCCCCTGTTGATTTTGTACATTTTTTCCACTGAAAAAGAAATTATCGGTCTATAAATTTTAATGGTAGGTTCATTTTAACAGTGAGAGACAGAATAAAAATATCCAGAAAAACGCATTTCAAACAAGTTATAAATTGATTTACATTTTAATGAGTGAAATAAGTATTTGATCCCCTATCAATCAGCAAGATTTTTGGCTCCCAGGTATCTTCTATACAGGTAATTTGCTGAGATTAGGAGCACTCGTAAAGGGAGTGCTCCTAATCTCAGCCTGTTACCTGTATAAAAGACACCTGCCCACAGAAGCAATCGGATTCCAATCTCTCCAACATGGCCAAGACCAAAGAGCTGTCCAAGGATGTCAGGGACAAGATTGTAGACCTACACAAGGCTGGAATGGGCTACAAGACCATCGTCAAGCAGCTTGGTGAGGGTGACAGTTGGTGCGATTATTCGCAAATGGAAGAAACACAAAATAACTGTCAGTCTCCCTCGGTCTGGGGCTCCATGTAAGATCTCACCTCCTGGAGTTTCGATGATAATGAAAATGGTGAGGAATCAGTCCAGAACTACACGGGGGAATCTTGTCAATGATCTCAAGGCAGCTGGGACCATAATTGCCAAGAAAATTGCTAACACTACACAGTGAAATTTTGCAGCACCCGTAAGGTCCCCCTGCTCAAGAAAGCACATGTACAGCCCATCTGAAGTTTGCCAATGAACATCTGAATGATTCAGAGGAGAACTGGGGGAAAGTGTTGTGGTCAGATGAGACCAAAATCGAGATCTTTAGCATCAACTCAACTCGCCATGTTTGGAGGAGGAGGAATACTGCCTATGACCCCAAGAATACCATCCCCATCATCAAACATGGAGGTGGAAACATTATGCTTTGGGGTGTTTTTCTGCCAAGGGGACAAGACAACTTCACATCATAAAAAAGACGATGGACAGGGTCATGTACCATCAAATCTTGGGCGAGAACCTCCTTCCCTCAGCCAGGGCATTGAAAATTTGTCGTGGATGGGTATTCCAGCATGACAATGACCCAAAACACACAGCCAAGGCAACAAATGAGTGGCTCAAGAAGCACCACATTAAGGTGCTGGAGTGGCCTAGCCAAACTCCAGACCTTAATCCCATTAAAAATATGTGGAGGGAGCTGAAGGTTCGAGCTGCCAAACGTCAACCTTGAAACCTTAAGGACTTGGAGAAGATCTGCAAAGAGGAGTGGGACAAAATAGCTCCTGAGATGTGTGCAAACCTGGTGGGTAACTACAAGAAACGTCTGACCTCTGTGATTGCCAACAAGGGTTGCCACCAAGTACCAAGTCATGTTTTGCAAAGGGGTCAAATAATTATTTCACTCAAAATGCAAATCAATTTATAAATCTTTTTTGAAATAAGTTTTATTGGATATTTTTGTTGTTATTCTGTCTCTCACTGTTAAAATAAACCGACCATTAAAATTATAGACTAATCATTTTGTTTGTCAGTGGGCAGACGTACAAAATCAGGAGGGGATCAAATACTTCCCCCCCCCCCCCCCCTCACTGTATATGATGTAGCCAAATAAAGGATAATACCAAGGAGTTAAGAGTTGCCAGCTGAATTTGGGCTTTGAGAATTGAGGCGATTGTTGTCATTAGTGCACGACTTTAGACTGCAACGTTGATGCAACTTTGGATGGGTACGACGTGAGATTGCAAATCTGGCTTTGACCACTGATAATGGACAACTGTTGCATGTATAACGTTCAAGTGCGACTTTTGAGGGTTAACATTGAAGTCTGTGGCCTCCATGGCGCATTAAAGTTGGACCAAAAGTAGTGCAGAAACTACTTCAAACCCTGTCTGTACAAAGAAACCCCCCCCCCCCCCCCCAAGCAAAAATTAATATTTTTGACCCTCTCGGACTGTACAGAGACAATTGACCTCCCCACCCCCTATCAGCACATCTCTGACCCGTCCCTCTGTCACTTACAGCCAGGTGTGGAGGCTCCTGGACAATCTGTTGGTAGCGCTGGAGCAGCTGCTGCATGGCGGTGTGTTTTGCCATGATGCCCTGGTACTGGAAGCCTATGCGGTGTTGTTCATGCTGTTGCCAGTGAGCAGCCGCTTCTTGCAGGGTCTTTAACCTTTGTGCTTGTTCTGGATCTTCGGTCTGGGTTATACCAGATTGAAAAAAAAAAAGAAAGAAAAGTCAGAACGTATGGAACATTCCCAGCTTATCACCCACACAAGACAATACATTGCCCGCTTTGCTTACACCAGGTAGTCACATTGACTAGATGGATACCATCTGTGCCTTGTCTCCTTAAAAAGTGTATGAGAACCCCAAAATTCGCTTTTCTTATTTAATCTCTTTTGGTCTATAAAAGTGGAACTTTACTTTCATAATTAACATTGATTATTTTTAATCTTCAGGCTGCTAGTACTACTAAAATAGATAAGTATATCATATTTACTTGATTCAACTTATTTATTTATTTTTTTTACATTACGTCCTGATTTCCCTGCCTAGGCAAATTATTTCACACATCGCAGGGGCCTTTATCTCAGCTAAGCACACCCTCCTGCCTGCATGCTTGAGTGAATGGCAGATGTATTCCAGGAAGTAAATGCTACATGAACCATCTGCCCTTACTCAAGATGGCGACGGCCAGAAATGCTAGGGGGTGGTTTTTCAAAATTATTTCTCAACAAAATAAAGCATGGAGACATGACTGGGTTCACACTGCTGCGTTGTCAGACATTGCATGTGATTTGCAGCACTGCTGTGCAAATCACAATGGGATGTCTGTCCGATGCGCATTCAGCCATACAGAATGTGCATCGCATTCAAACTAAAATCGTGCAGAACCTTGATTGTGAGAAAAAAAAAAAAAATAGTGCAGGATCCTTTTTTTGGCCCGCACGGGTGTTCACACACATGCAATTTGATTCCTGTCCGAATTTGCAGTTCGCACTGTGATATGCGAACCAATCTGGGGACGTCATTAACTTTGTATTGACACTCCCAGTGGTTCGCATAGGGCAGTGTGAACTGCCTGCGAGTCAGGTGCAATGCGGGTACCGGCACTGGATTCGCAGGGTTTCCGCATCGCCAATGTGAACCGAGCCGGATTGGGAGAGATTGCTTTGAATATTAAAAATGAACCAAATAGTGCTTTTGGTTCGTGGTGCTCAGATGCAGGGAAGATCCGCTTTAGCCCCTTGGAGCCAGCCCTTCAGGGGGGCTTGCTATGCCAAGGGGCGGGGCTTATGGCCACATGACTGCAGTGATTGCCTGCCACGATTGGAAAAGGCACGATTGCAAGCAGCGATCGGGAACTTTCCGTGAGCTGGCAGGCACTGTGCCGGGAGCACAAGATGCATGCTCTCGGCACAGCACTGTTGGCACTATTGCATAGAAATGTGGCCGCTCTGTGCCAAGGCCGGTCGCCTAGAGGCTACATATGTGTGTGCGCTCATGACCAACTGGTTAAATATACAGTTAAAAGTTTTGTGATGGCAGATAAAAAAAAAAAAAAAAAAAAAAAAAACACACTGTTGATCCTGCCAGAAATAACTTCCTGTGTTGCACGCTTGGCAACTATTAATGTTCTCAGCAATCTCTGAACAAAAGAATACCCTTTCCCCTATATGAGAAGGGAGGTGTTCTGTAGTAGGATGACAACGCTGCTATTCCATAGATACTGTACAGTAAAGCAAGCATTGTCATCCTAGGACAAAAAAAAAAAAAAAAAGTGTGTTGCTGGCAGGATCACCATGTGAAAATTTAGGAGCAATGCCCAGAACACCACAGCAGTGATTAGCTCCCTATCTCAAAGTAGGGGAGGGGATGTGTCGGGGGCTATAGGATGCTAATGTAAAGACAGAGTCAGGTACTCATACTAGAGCTACATATACATTTAGCTCCAAACATATTTGGACAAAAAGGCACAATTGTATTTTTTCCCCAGGTATTTACCAAAACATATTGAAGTAATAGTTATATAATGGATACGGGCTGAAAGTGCACACTTTCAGGTTTAATTTAAGGGTATGTACATCCAAATCGGAGGAAGGGTTTAGGAATTACAGCTCTTAAAAATAGCCACTCCCCTTTTTTCAAAGGGCCCAAAAGTAATTGGACAATTGAATCGAAAGCTGTTTCATGGCCAGGTGAGGGCTAATCCATTATTTTATTCATCAATTAAAGCAGGTAAAAGGTCTGGAGTTTATTCTAAAGCCTCGTACACACGATCGGATTATCCAACGGGAATTGTGTGATGACCAGCTGTTGGCAGAAAATCCGACCGTTTGTACGCTCCATCGGACAATTGTCAGATTTTCAGTGGACAAATGTGGGATAGCATGCTTTAAAATTGTCCGCCAACAAATGTGTTGTCGAATTTTCCGATTGTGTGTACACAAGTCCATCGGACAAAACTCTGAAGTACAAAGACGCATTCTCAGAAGCAATGCTCACCATAACACATTAGCAAAAGTTGCCCAAAGGGTGGCGATAAAGAGCTTAAAAAAATAGGATTTTTTGTACTCACCGTAAAATCCTTTTCTCTGACATCCATGGACTGACACGGTGTCTCTTTACACTTTACACGTGGGTTATGTCCCTGCTTGCAGGAGAAGACCTAGGCAGAATGTGAAATGTTATACATACATTCTAAAAGCCAGAGCTGAACAGCCCCACCCAGGGGGCGGTCCCTCCGGACATAACCCTCCCACTACAGTCAGCAGACTTCAGTTCGTAACAAAGCAGTACAAACTTAAAAGGAAGGGTGGGTGCCGTGTCAGTCCATGGATGTCAGAGAAAAGGATTTTACGGTGAGTACAAAAAATCCTATTTTCTCTTACCATCCATGGACTGACACGGTGTCTCTTTACACTTTACACGTGGGATGTCCCAAAGCAGTGTCAAGAGGGATGTGAGCAGTATAAATGGAAAACCAAAACTTCACTCCAATAAGGCAGATCTCCTCAACGGAGGAGTCGCAACTTTAAACAGCGGTCTGCAGCACCCTGCGGCCGAAGGAAGCATCCGAAGATGCAGCCACATTAACCTTATAAAACTTAAGGCATGAACAGACGACCAGGTCGCCGCCTTGCACACTTGTGCAACCGACGCTTGATGTCGGGAAACCCAGGAAGCACCAATTGCCCTGGTGGAATGCGCCGTAACCGGAAAGGGAGGCGCACGCCCTTTGAGAGCATAGGCTTAAATGACGGTTTGTCTGATTCCCCTAAAAATGATGGCAGACGAAACCGCTTGGCCCTGTTATGGACCAGAGACAGTCACAAACAGTGAGTCGGACTTCCGAATAGAAGCAGTAGCAGACAGGTACACCCGTAAGGCTCGTACCACATCCAAATATGTGCAGCACAAACTCTCTGGGATGCAATGGGTGAGGACACAAGGACGGGAGGGCAATGTCCTCATGTAGGTGAAAGGTCGACACCACCTTTGGCAAAAAAGGAAGGTCGCGGATGCAACACCGCCTTATCCTTATGGATGACTAAATATGGCGACTTGCATGACAAAGCCGCCAACTCAGACACTCGTCAAACAGAAGTGATTGCCACTAAAAAGGCCACCTTCTGAGACAAGACAAGAGGGAAATATCCTGGATATTCCCAAAAGGAGGTTCCTGGGGGGCCGAGAGCACCAAATTCAGATCCCACGGTGGGAGAGGAGGCTTGACAGGAGGGAGCACATGGCGAACCCCCAACACAAGGTGCTAACCAAGAAAATGACCCGCTAGAGGTCGCTGAAAGAAGACGGCCAAGGCCGGAATCTGATCCTTGATGGTACTCAAAGCAAGCTTTTGGGTCACTCCACACTGCAGAGGACGCAGGATTCTGGGGACGGAATACGTCCGAGGACGCCAGTCCAGCGCTTCGCACATGGCGATATAAGCTTGCCAGGCACTGTGATAGATCTGCCTGGAGGAAGACTTCCGTGTCCTTAACATGGTCAAAATGACCGAGTCCGAGAGACCTCGGTCCCTCAACACCTGGCTTTTAACAGCCCTGCCGTTAAAGCACGAAACTAAGTCGGATGAAACATAGGACCTTGAGACTGAAGGTCCTCCCTCATCGGCAACCGCCAGGAAACGTCCGCGACAAGACGCAACAGATCAGCGTACCAGTGATGCTGAGGCCAATCCAGAACAATTAGGATCGCCGGAGTTTATATCAGGCGATAAGGACCCTATGGGGTCAGCAACGCATCCGAGGCATCGCCCAAGGATCCCTGGATCTGGCCACACCCTTGACCCTTGCGATTGAGTCGAGAGGCCATCAGGTCCACATCCGGCGTGCCCCACCGTCGGTAAAGGAGTTAAAATATTTAAGGACCACTCTTCTTGGTCCGGTGTCTGGCGATTGGCGACTCAGATAGTCCGCCTGCCCATTGTCTATGCCCAGAGTGTAAAATGGCCTACAGAGCCGGCACGTTTTTTCCGGCTCACTTCAGGATACGGACTACCTCGGAAGCCGCAGCTGAGCTCCGAGTTCCCCCTTGATGGTTTACATACGCCACCGCCGTGGCGGTGTCCGACTGGCTCCTGATGGAGCAACCCCGTACTCTCTCCGACCTGAGGAGAGACACAGTCCGATGGCCCGTATTTCCAGAACAGTGATTGGTAAACGGGCTCGTCCGGAGTCCAAGGCCTGAGCCGACAGGACTCCCCAGACTCCACCCCAGCCCGTCAGGCTGGTGTCCGTCGTGAGTACCGTCCATTGGATGGGAAGGGAACGACTTTCCGGACCGAAGAGCCGAGGATCCCAACCACCATGTCAGGGGCGCCCTGACCAGGTGAATCGCCTGGATCTGAAGATCCAAGGACAACGGGGATTTGTCCCAGGTGGACAAGATCTCCTTCTGCAATGCCCTGGTGTGTGATTGGGCATATGGAAGGGCCGCGAAGGAGGCCACCACGAGTCTCGGGACTCTCATGCAAAAAACGGATTGACAACCATTTTTGGGATGTCAGCACCCGCACCGCAGACTGAAGTGTCAGCAACTTATCCTGAGGTAGGATACCTTTGCCTCCAAGGAGTCCAGAATCAGAACTAGATACTCCAGACACTGAGTCGGGACCAGGACTGACTCCTGAATGTTCAGGAACCACTCGAGTCCCTGAGGGTCTAATTGACGATAGTCACCTTTCCTCTAAGTCTGATCCACTTTCTGCTCTTAGCAGAAGATCGTCCAGATAGCCCACGACAGCAATACCTCGCTGTAACAGAAGGCTAGAACCGGAGCAAGCACCTTGGTGCACACCCTTGGTGCCGAGGCTAGGCCGAAAGGAAGAGCCACAATCGATAGTGGACTTTGCTGATCGCAAAGCGCAGAAACTTCTGGTGACTTGCGCAGATCGGAACATGCAAGTAGGCGTCCTTGAAGTACAAGGACGCCAGAAGAAAATCCCTTTGGTGGAGTGTAGCGATCACCGTGCGAATGGATTCCATGCGGAATTTTTGCACCTTCTTGAAGGCATTCAGGGCCTTGAGGTCCAGGATAGGTCGAACCACGTCCTATTTTTGGGACGACAAACAGATTCGAGTAGAATCCCTGAAAACTCTCCTGTGACGGAACCGGCACAATCACTCCGGACCTGATCAAATCCTGTACAGCCCCCAAGAGGGCTGCCCGACAGGTAGGAAGGAGAGGAAGATTTGAGGGAAAGAATCTGTCTGGGGGCCAGGATCGGAATACTATCCTGTATCCTGAGGTGACCACCTCGCACACCCACCAGTCGGAGATTCGGGAGGACCACCGATTCGTGACCTGCGAAGTCGTCCCCCCACCCCAGAGTCGGGCGGAGGCAAGACTTCACGCGGAGGCGGGCTTGGGAGCCGCTTGTTCGGCTTACGCACCCAGGGGCACTTGTGCCCACCAGCCGCACTGCCGTCAGTCTGAGAGGGCCTACCCGTGGACTCTGACTGACGAAAAAAAAACCGTTTTGCTGGAAAGGAAGGCCCCTGTTTGCGGCGGGCCTCCTCACCCTTGCTAGTCTAAGGAAGAAGAGTGCTTTTACCTCCCATGACATCCATGACGATGTCATCCAGAGCAGCACCGAAAGGTCTACCACCTTTAAATGGTAGATCCGTCAGGCGCTTCCTAAGGCTAGGTCAGCAGACCAGCACTGCAACCAGATAAGACGACGCAATACCACCGCCGAGACAGAGGCCCTGGATATTAAAGGGGGCGCGTCCAACGTGGCGTCGCACACATAAACCAGGCCCTGAACCAGTTGGTGGGCCAAAGCAACTGTGTCTGGAGGAAGATTATGCTCCTGTACAGCTAGGTGCAACATTTTTGCCCAACCTGTAAGTGTTTAAGACACAAGGGTCGCCGCTACCACAAGCCGTAGGGTGGATCCCAACAAGGCAAACATGGCTCTGCTCACCACTTCTGACCTCCTGTCAGTGGGGTCCTCAAATGCAGGAGTCCCCTCCATCGGGAGAGTGATGGCCTTGTTCAACCGGGCGACTGGAGGGTCGACCCTGGGGGAGAAGCCCACTTTTTAAGTAGGGCATCTTCAAGGGGTATCTGATAGACAAACGCCGCGGGACCATAAAAAAATTCTTCTGCGGCTTTTCCCAGACCTTATCAATGAGCTGGTCAAAGAAAGTACACATGGAAAAAACTCTTTAGAAGGCCTGGCCTTAAAAGAACCAAAGGAGACTGTATCCGCCTGAGGTTCTGCATCCGCAGCATTTTAGCTTGAGAGTGTCCCTCACCGCAGTCATGAGTACACTAACAAGCGCCCTGTCATTTACTGACTCAGAACTGGAGTTTTCCTCATAAGGAATGTCCTGTTCAAAACCATCCAATACATTCAGAACTAGGGTCCTAAGCGGTAGTGGCTAAGCCCATATCTGAATCAGCGCACTGCCCTCTTGAAGTAAAGTGGGGAGAGGGCGCTTTTTTGCTCCCTTGCGCTTGCACACAGCTCCCATCCTGGTCAGAAATTATTCCAGGACTGCCCACAACTGGTCCCTAGGGACCGCAGGTGCTGAAGCACTGCCTGTTGTCCACTGACATTTAGGGGAAGCTGGTGACAGAGACTCCATATTGCCCCCCTCTGAGACTCCTCAGATAAAAAGTCCACCCACAGGCTGTGCTGACTGAGGAGGGGGCGCCCAGGGGACTCACCAAACCGGACCAGGGACCGCTCAGTCCCGCTGTCTGTACCGCGCTGTGTCAGCGCTGGTGAGCTGTGAGGAGATTGTGAGGAGATTTGCGCTGTTACAGCAGCGCTAGAGGCCGAAACTAGTGCTGAAGAGCGCGCGGGCTACAAGAAAATGGCCGCCGCACTTCACTGAGGCGATCCGCGGCAAGATGGCCGACATGACTCAGCAAAAGTGAAAAAAAAAAAAAACAGCACACACACAGCGCCACTTGGCGCTCAGGCCCCAAAACACACAAAAAAGGGCCCCAAGCATATCTGCAGACCAGCATTAGCCCCTCCAAGAGCAGTGTGACCCCCAGGCACCCCACACAGCACAGCGCCAGCAATAGTGACAGAGAGTGACAATGAAATACAGGGGGAGACAGGGAAAATCCCCCACAGAGAAACACACAGCCTTTTGTACTCACCTGCAGGCAGGAGAGACTACTTACCCGTCCCCTGAGGGACCCACTGGTGTGTTTCTGACAGGACTATCACAGTGCAGTACTGAGTAGCTGTCGGCCCGGTCCACCGCGAAAGATACAGTCAGTCAGGAACTGTTCAGTCTTGAGAGGACCGTGGGAGCATGAAAGCAAACCCGGCCACTCCTGGAGTCATGGGGCATGTCGTGAACTGAGTCTCACGCACACAAGGCGAGGATCAGCACGCTCGATGGTCGGACAGGGAAGACTACGAGGATATCTTGTACCCAACCTGTTGCCCAGCCGACAGTTGATAGAAAATTTTCAAAAATAAAATAAAAAAGAATTCCAGAAAAGGAATAAAAATAGGTCAGGAGACTGGCTCCTGAGAGAGCCACGTCTTCTCCTTCTGCTAGGCAGAAAAAAACTGAAGTCTGCTGACTGTAGTGGGAGGGTTATGTCCGGAGGGACCGCCCCCTGGGTGGGGCTGTTCAGCTCTGGCTTTTAGAATGTATGTATAACATTTCACATTCTGCCTAGGTCTTCTCCTGCAAGCAGGGACATAACCCACGTGTAAAGTGTAAAGAGACACCGTGTCAGTCCATGGATGGTAAGAGAATACGTGTGTGTGTGTGTGTGTGTGTGTGTGTGTGTGTGTGTGTGTGTGTGCTGACAACTATTTGCCGTTTGTATGCAATACAAGTTCCTGGCCAACGCCCTTCGGACAAAAGTCCTAGGCTTTGTCCGTTGAAAATCCGATCATGTGTACGAGGCTTAAGTGTGGAATTCGCATTTGGAATATGTTGCTGTGAACCTACATCATGCGTTCAAAGGAGCTGTCGATGCAAGTAAAAAAACGGGCCATTGTAAGGCTTCAAAAACAAAACAAATCCATCGGAGAGATAGCAGCAACATTAGGAGTGGCCAAATCAGTTTGGTACATTTTGAGGAAAGAAGAATGTACTGGTGAGCTCAGCAACATAAAAAGACCTGGACATCCACAGAGGACAACAGTGGTGGATGATTGCAGGATCCTCTCTATGGTAAGGAAAAACCCATTCACAAAATCCAGACAAGTGAAGGACACTCTCCAGGAGGTGGGCGTATCATTGTCAAAGTCTACAAATAAGAGAAGACTTCACAAGGGCAAATACAGAGGGTTCACCACAAGGTGCAAACCATTCATAAGACTAAAGAATAGAAAAGCCAGATTAGACTTTGCCAAAAAACATCTAAATAAACCAGACCAGTTCTGGAAAAGCATTCTTTGGACAGATGAAACTAAGATTAATCTGTACCAGAATGACGAGAAGAAAAAAAAAAGTGTGGAGAAGGCTTGGAACAGCTCATGATCCAAAGCACACAACGTCATCTGTAAAACATGGTGGTGCTTGCAGTCTGATGGCATGGGCATGCATGACTTACAGTGGCACTGGGTCATTGATGTGACAGAAGCAGCCGGATGAATTCTGCAGTATTTAGGAGATATACTGTCAGCCCAGATTCAGCAACGTTGATTGGATGGAGCTTCACAGTACAGATGGATAATGATCCAAAAAACACACTGCAAAAAGCAACCCAGGAGCTTTTGAAGGAAAAGAAGTGGAATATTCTGCAATGGCCGAATCAATCACCAGAGCTCATTCCAATTAAGCATTTCACTTGCAGAAGGAAAAACTAAAGGCAGAAAGACCCACAAAGATCAAACAACTGAAGACATTTGCAGTTAGAGCCTGGAAAAAAAATCAGAAAGGAGGAAACCCAATCTTTAGTAATGTCCATGGGTTCCAAACTTCAGGCAGTCATTGCCAGTAAAGGATTCTCAACAAAATTATAAAAAAAAAATTAACATTTAGTGATTATATTCATTTGTCCAATTACATTTGAGCCCCTGAAGTTTGGGGGGGGGGGACCTGTAAAAAAATGGTTGCAGTTCCTAAAATTTGTACTTGATATTTATGTTGAACCCCTTGAATTAAAGCTGAAAGTCTGCACTTCAAATTCATTTGGATTGTTTTGTTTTAAATTTTATTCTGGTGGCATACAGAGCCAAAAGTATGAAAATTGCACCTGTGTCCAAATATATATGGACCCAACTGTAAAACAGTTTACTTTTCATGGAATAAAAACTACACTGAATGATTGTTAGTGTCATATTCCAGCCCGGAGTGCAGCTTTATAAACACCTGATGTATGAGACATTGCAGAGCAGAAAATGCTAGCTGCCTGACTGCACCCTACTTCCATACTTTGTGTTATTGACCCATAATAAGTGTGCAGAATGTGAAGTCAGCTCCTCAATCCAAACTCTTCATTTAAAGGACAGTGACTGAAAGACTTCAGCTAGAAGAGTAGCATGACCGGCTAATCTAGCCATAACAAGGTTATATAGGGAGACGGCCTTCTCTTCCACTGTCACATACTGAGCTTACCGCATTCTCCACTGGCAATGGCGGATTGACTTCCTCCACAGTAGGAGGTGGAGGCTGCTCGAAAGGAGGTGCTGCAACATATCCCGCAGAAGGTTGTGCCGTAGTCTCTAGCGCAGGAGGAGGGGCTTCCCTACCAAGGCTCTTGGATTTTTGCTGTAGGTTTAGCAGGTGCTGATTGTACCAATATTGCTGCTGCTCCTACAAGAATCCAACACAGCATATCACCACATGTCCATCACTCATCCAACCCCTTTCACTACTAGCCCATCACCCAACACTCATCCAACCCTATACATTACTAGCCCATCACCCAACACTGATCATCCAATCCTATACAGTACAAGACCATGAGCCCTCACTGATCACCCAACCCTATGCATTACTAGCCCATCACCCCTCACTGATCACCCAACCCTATACATTACTAGCCCAACACCCAACACTGATCATCCAACCCTTTACAGTACGAGACCATGAGCCCTCACTGATCACCCAACCCTATGCATTACTAGCCCATCACCCCTCACTGATCACCCAACCCTATACATTACTAGCCCAACACCCAACACTGATCATCCAACCCTTTACAGTACGAGACCATGACCCAACACTGATCATTCAACACTATGCATTACTAGCCCATCACCCAACACTGATGATCCACATTCAGTCCTGTCTGCCAAAAACAGATGGATGGTGGTCCTATTTTCAATCCGTCCGGCGGATCGAAATGGAGAAGGGGGATTGTATCTGTGCTCGCTCTGCAGAGCAGACAGGACCTGTCATTTGCCTGCTCAGCGGGGATTAGCGTGTGCAAGGGGCCCAAGGTGGCATGAGTTACTCTAATCTCCTTTCGTCCCCCACCTTGCTGCACTGCCCACCACATCATCAAGCCTAGTACACAGGACCTGAATGCCGGGCAACATCTGCCGATTCAATAAAAACTGCCCGCCATTCAGCCCGTGTGTATGGCAGCTGGTCCGACAGAGGTCGGCCATTCGGCATGCTAGGAAAAAAAAAAAAAAAAAATGGTTCCCAACTTTTCTAGCCGACTCCTAGATTCCAAGCAAATTTGTGAAGCGCTGCTATACAGTACTAGCCTATTACCCAACACTGATCATCCAACCCTATACATTACTAGCCCCTCACTGATAATCCAACCCTATACATTACTAGCCCATCACCCATCAAACCCTTTACAATACTAGCTCATCACCCAACCCTATACATTACTAGATCACCTAACACTGATCACCCAACCCTATACATTACTAGCCCATCACCCAACCCTATACATTACTAGCTCATCACCCTTCACCGATCATCCAACCCTATACATTACTAGCCCAACACTGATCATCCAACCCTATACATTACTAGCCAATCACCCAACACTCATCCAACCCCATACATTACTAGCCAATCACCCAACTCTATACAGTATTAGCCCATCAACCCTATACATTACTAGCCCATCACCCCTCACTGATCATCCAACCCTGTAGTGCCTTAAGAAAAAAAAAAAAAAAGCATTCATACCCCTTGAAGTTTTCCACATTATCATGTTACAACCAAAAACGTAAATGTATTTTATTGGGATTTTATGTGATAGACCAACACAAAAGTGGCACATAATTGTGAAGTGGAAGGAAAATGATGAATGGTTTTCAACATTTTTTACAAATAAATATGAAAAGTGTGGGGTACATTTGTATTCAGCCCCCTTTACTCTGATACCCCTAACTAAAATCTAGTGGAACCAATTGCCTTCAAAAGTCACCTAATTAGTAAATAGAGTCTACCTGTGTGTAATATATATATATATATATATATATATATATATATATATATATATATATATTTTATCTCAGGGCTTGACAAATTTGCTTGGAATCTGGGAGCCAGCTAAAAAAGTTAGGAGCCAGGAATGCGCCCTGTCCCGCCGAGCTCGCGCGCAGAAGCGAACGCATACGTGAGTAGCGCCCGCATATGAAAGTGGTGTTCAAACCATACATGTGAAGTATCGCCGTGATCTGTAGATCGAGAGCAATAATTCTAGCCCTAGACCTCCTCTGTAACTCAAAACATGCAACCTGTAGAATTTTTTAAACGTCGCCTATGGAGATTTTAAAGGGTAAAAGTTTGTCGCCATTCCACGAGCGGACGCAATTTTGAAGCGTGACATGTTGGGTATCAATTTACTCAGCGTAACATTATCTTTCACAATATAAAAAAAAAAAAAAATTGGGCTAACTTTAACTGTTGTCTTATTTTTTTTATTAAAAAAAGTGTATTTTTTTTCAAAAAAGTGCACTTGTAAGACCGCTGCGCAAATACGGTATGACAAAGTATTGCAACGACCGCCATTTTATTCTCTAGGGTGTCAGAATAAAAAAAAACACACATATATATATATATATACACACATACATATATACACACACACACACACACACACACACACACACACACATACATATACATATATATATACATATAATATATATATATATATATATATATATATATATATATATAATGTTTGGGGGTTATAATTAGAGGGAAGGAGATGGCAGTGAAAACAGACAGGGGAAACTCCATTAGCATTGCTGCTTGTCCTGTCATACCAACGGCCACCACAAGATGGCGCTAGATCACAGAAGGAAGCATAGGCCTGCAGAAGGCCGCAAAGCCGCGGCCTCAATTACCGGCCGGCGCAGCCCGACGCGATCCGCGGCGCGGAGACACAGGATACCCTAGCTGTGCTGCCCCAGGTCGCTAATTCTAGTCGCAATGGCGACCTGGCGCCCGGGGTTTGTCGAGCCCTGAGAGATATTATATATATATATATATACACACACACACACACACACACACACACACACACACACCTGTTCTGTGAAGCCCTCAGGTTTGTTAGAGAACA
This sequence comes from Rana muscosa, assembly GCA_029206835.1. Lineage (NCBI taxonomy): Eukaryota > Metazoa > Chordata > Amphibia > Anura > Ranidae > Rana > Rana muscosa. Next base: position 216,798,318 of record CM055126.1, read on the forward strand.
GCATCATGAAGGCCAAGGAACACACCAGACAGGTCAGGGATAAAGTTGTGGAGAAGTATAAAGCAGGATTAGGTTATAATTTTTTTTTAAAAAACAAACAAATATCCCAAGCTATGAACATCTCACAGAGCAATGTTCAATCCATCATCTGAAAATGGAAAGAGTATGGCACAACCGCAAACCTACCAAGACATGGCCGTCCACCTAAACTGACAGGCCGGGCAAGGAGAACATTCATCAGAGAAGCAGCCAAGAGGCCCATGGTAACTCTGGAGGAGCTGCAGAGATCCACAGCTCAGGTGGAGAATCTGTCCACAGGACAACTATTAGTCGTGCTTCTCCACAAATCTGCCCTTTATGGAAGAGTGACAAGAAGAAAGCCATTGGTGAAAGAAAGTCATTGTTGAAGGAAAGCCATAAGAATTCCTGTTTGCAGTTTGTGAGAAGCCATGTGGGGGACACAGCAAACATGTGGAAGAAGGTGCTCTGGTCAGGTGAGATTAAAATTGAACATTTTGGCCTAAAAGCAAAACGCTATGTGTGGCGGAAAACTAACACTGCACATCACCCTGAACACACCATCCCCACTGTGAAACATGGTGGTGGCAGCATGGGGATGCTTTTCTTCAGCAGGGACAGGGAAGCTGCTCAGAGTTGATGGGAAGATGGATGGAGCCAAATTCAGGGCAATCTTAGAAGAAAACCTGTTAGTCTACAAAAGACTTGACTGGGGCGGAGGTTCACCTTCCAGCAGGACAACGACCCTAACATACAGCCAGAGCTACAATGGAATGGTTTAGATCAAAGTATATTCATGTGTTAGAATGGCCAGTCACAGTCCAGACCTAAATCCAATTGAGAATCTGTGGCAAGACTTGAAAATTGCTGTTCACAGACACTCTCCATCCAATCTGACAGAACTTGAGATATTTTGCAAAGAAGAATGGGCAAAAATGTCCCTCTCTAGATGTGCAAAGCTGGTAGAGACATCCCCAAAAAGACTTGCAGCTGTAATTGCAGTGAAAGGCGGTTCTACAAAGTATTGACTCAGGGGGGCGCCATACAAATGTACCCCACACTTCTCACATATTTGTAAAAAATGTTGAAAAACATTTATCATTTTCCATCCACTTCACAATTATGTGTCACTTCTTGTTGGTCTATCACATAAAATCCGAATAAAATACATTTACGTTTAAGGTTGTAACATGACAGGGGGGGGCCCCCTCTCCTCCCCTTTCCTCCCCTCACAGGGGGGGCCCCCTCTCCTCCCCTCACAGGGGGGGCCCCCCTCTCCTCCTCTCACCCCCTTTCCTCCCCTCACAGGGGCGGCCCCCTCTCACCCCCTTTCCTCCCCTCACAGGGGCAGCCCCCTCTCACCCCCTTTCCTCCCCTCACAGGGGCGGCCCCCCTCTCACCCCCTTTCCTCCCCTCACAGGGGCGGCCCCCTCTCACAGGGGCGGCCCCCTCTCACCCCCTTTCCTCCCCTCACATAACAGGGGCGGCCCCCCTCTCCTCCCCTCACAGGGGCGGCCCCCTCTCACCCCCTTTCCTCCCCCCACATGGGCGGCCCCTTCTCCTCCTCTCACCCCCTTTCCTCCCCTCACAGGGGCGGCCCCCTCTCACAGGGGCGGCCCCTCTCCTCCTCTCACCCCCTTTCCTCCCCTCACAGGGGCGGCCCCCTCTCACCCCCTTTCCTCCCCTCACAGGGGCGGCCCCCCTCTCCCCCCCTCACAGGGCGGCCCCCCTCTCCCCCCCTCACAGGGGCGGCCCCCCCTCTCCCCCCCTCACAGGGGCGGCCCCCTCTCACCCCCTTTCCTCCCCTCACAGGGGCGGCCCCCCTCTCACCCCCTTTCCTCCCCTCACAGGGGCGGCCCCCCTCTCACCCCCTTTCCTCCCCTCACAGGGGCAGCCCCCTCTCACCCCCTTTCCTCCCCTCACAGGGGCGGCCCCCTCTCACCCCCTTTCCTCCCCTCACAGGGGCGGCCCCCCTCTCACCCCCTTTCCTCCCCTCACAGGGCGGCCCCCCTCTCACCCCCTTTCCTCCCCTCACAGGGGCAGCCCCCTCTCACCCCCTTTCCTCCCCTCACAGGGGCGGCCCCCTCTCACCCCCTTTCCTCCCCTCACAGGGGCGGCCCCCTCTCACAGGGGCGGCCCCCTCTCACCCCCTTTCCTCCCCTCACATAACAGGGGCGGCCCCCTCTCCTCCCCTCACAGGGGCGGCCCCCTCTCACCCCCTTTCCTCCCCCCACATGGGCGGCCCCTTCTCCTCCTCTCACCCCCTTTCCTCCCCTCACAGGGGCGGCCCCCTCTCACAGGGGCGGCCCCCTCTCCTCCTCTCACCCCCTTTCCTCCCCTCACAGGGGGCGGCCCCCTCTCACCCCCTTTCCTCCCCCTCACAGGGGCGGCCCCCTCTCACCCCCCCCTTTCCCCTCCCCCTCACAGAGGGCGGCCCCCTCTCCCCCCCTCACAGGGGCGGCCCCCCTCTCCCCCCCTCACAGGGGCGGCCCCCCTCTCCCCCCCTCACAGGGGCGGCCCCCCTCTCACCCCCTTTCCTCCCCTCACAGGGGCGGCCCCCCTCTCACCCCCCTTTCCTCCCCTCACAGGGGCGGCCCCCCTCTCACCCCCTTTCCTCCCCTCACAGGGCGGCCCCCTCTCCTCCCCTCACAGGGGCGGCCCCCTCTCCCCCCCTTACAGGGGCGGCCCCCTCTCCTCCTCTCACCCCCTTTCCTCCCCTCACAGG